>JBBPBP010000781.1:158819-171484 GCA_037974735.1 Cicer chorassanicum | reverse complement strand
ATGGGCCGAAATCGGTATTTTCGGGCCAGACGATGGCTAGGGTTTGAAATCCAACACAGAACCCGAGACACAGTCATAAATTTTGGAGAAGAATGTTATAAGGATCTCGCGGTCGTCGATTTCATCTGCACTTTTCGGGCGATAATCGTACCACCCGACAAAAATGGGCCGAAATCGGTATTTTTGGGCCAGACGATGGCTAGGGTTTGCAATCCGACACGGAACCTAAGACACAGTCATAAATTTTGGAGAAGAATACTACAAGGATCTCGCGGTCGTCGATTTCATCTGGACTTTTCAGGCCATTTTCGTACCACCCGATAAAAATGGGCCGAAATCGGTATTTTTGGGCCAGACGATGGCTAGGGTTAGAAATCCGACACGGAACCCGAGACACAGTCATAAATTGAATAGATGAATGCTACAAGGATCTCGCGGTCGTCGATTTCATCTACACTTTTCGGGCGATTTTCGTACCACCCGACAAAAATGGGCCGAAATCGGTATTTTCGGGCCAGACGATGGCTAGGGTTTGCAATCCGACACGGAACCCGATACACAGTCATAAATTTTGGAGAAGAATGCTACAAGGATCTCGCGGTCGTCGATTTCATCTGCACTTTTCGGGCGATTTTCGTACCACCCGACAAAAATGGGCCGAAATCGGTATTTTCGGGCCAAACGATGGCTAGGGTTTGAAATCCGACACGAAACCCGAGACACAGTCATAAATTTAGGAGAAGAATGCTGCAAGGATCTCGCGCTCGTCGATTTCATCTGGACTTTTCAGGCCATTTTCGTACCACCCGACAAAAATGGGCCGAAATCGGTATTTTCGGGCCAGACGATGGCTAGGGTTTGAAATCCGACACGGAACCCAAGACACATTCATAAATTTAGGAGAAGAATGCTTCAAGGATCTCGCGGTCGTCGATTTCATCTGCACTTTTCGGGCCATTTTCGTACCACCCGACAAAAATGGGCCGAAATCGGTATTTTCGGGCCAGACGATGGCTAGGGTTTGAAATTTGACACGTAACCCGAGACACAGTCATAAACTTAGGAGAAGAATGCTGCAAGAATCTCGCAGTCGTCGATTTCATCTGCACTTTTCGGGCGATTTTCGTACCACCCGACAAAAATGGGCCGAAATCGGTATTTTCGGGCCAGACGATGGCTAGGGTTTGAAATCCGACACGGAACCCGAGACACAGTCATAAATGGAGGAGAAGAATGCAACAAGAATCTCGCGGTCGTCAATTTCATCTGCACTTTTCGGGCGATTTTCGTACCACCCGACAAAAATGGGCCGAAATCGGTATTTTCGGGCCAAACAATTGCTAGGGTTTGAAATCTGACACGAAACCCGAGACACAGTCATAAATTTAGGAGAAGAATGCTACAAGAATCTCGCGGTCGTCGATTTCAACTGCACTTTTCGGGCGATTTTCGTACCAACCGACAAAAATGGGCCGAAATCGGTATTTTCGGGCCAGACGATGGCTAGGGTTTGAAATCCGACAAGGAACCCGAGACACAATCATAAATGGAGGAGAAGAATGCTATAAGGATCTCGCGGTCGTCGATTTCATCTGCACTTTTCGGGCGATTTTCGTACCACCCGACAAAAATGGGCCGAAATCGGTATTTTCGGGCCAGACGATGGCTAGGGTTTGAAATCCGACACGGAACCCGAGACACAGTCATAAATTGAATAGAAGAATGCTACAAGAATCTCGCGGTCGTCGATTTCATCTGCACTTTTCGGGCGATTTTTGTACCACCCGACAAAAAAGGGCCAAAATCGGTATTTTCAGGCCACACGATGGCTAGGGTTTGAAATCAGACACGAAACCCGAGACACATTCATAAAACGAGGAGAAGAATGCTACAAGGATCTCGCGGTCGTCGATTTCATCTGCACTTTTCGGGCGATTTTCGTACCACCCGACAAAAATGGGCCGAAATCGGTATTTTCGGGCCAGACGATGGCTAGGGTTTGAAATTTGACACGGAACCCGAGACACATTCATAAATTTAGGAGAAGAATGCTACAAGGATCTCGCGGTCGTCGATTTCATCTGCACTTTTCGGGCGATTTTCGTACCACCCGACAAAAATGGGCCGAAATCGGTATTTTCAGGCCAGACGATGGCTAGGGTTTAAAATGCGACACGAAACCCGAGACAAAGTCATAAATTTAGGAGAAGAATGCTACAAGAATCTCGCGGTCATCGATTTCATTTGCACTTTTCGGGCGATTTTCGTACCACCCGACAAAAATGGGCCGAAATCGCTATTTTCGGGTCAGACGATGGCTAGGGTTTGAAATCCGACACGGAACCCGAGACACAGTCATAAATTGAGGAGAAGAATGCTACAAGGATCTCGCGGTCGTCGATTTCATCTGCACTTTTCGGGCGATTTTCGTACCACCCGACAAAAATGGGCCGAAATCGGTATTTTCGGGCCAAACGATGGCTAGGGTTTGAAATCCGACACGGAACCCGAGACACAGTCATAAATTGAGGAGAAGAATGCTACAAGGATCTCGCGGTCGTGGATTTAATCTGCACTTTTCGGGCGATTTTCGTAACACCCGACAAAAATGGGCCGAAATCGGTATTTTCGGGCCAGACGATGGCTAGGGTTTGAAATCCGACACAGAACCCGAGACACAGTCATAAATTTTGGAGAAGAATGCTATAAGGATCTCGCGGTCGTCGATTTCATCTGCACTTTTCGGGCGATTTTCGTACCACCTGACAAAAATGGGCCGAAATCGGTATTTTTGGGCCAGACGATGGCTAGGGTTTGCAATTCGACACGGAACATGAGACACAGTCATAAATTTTGGAGAAGAATACTACAAGGATCTCGCGGTCGTCGATTTCATCTGGACTTTTCAGGCCATTTTCGTACCACCCGATAAAAATGGGCCGAAATCGGTATTTTTGGGCCAGACGATGGCTAGGGTTAGAAATCCGACACGGAACCCGAGACACAGTCATAAAATGAATAGAAGAATGCTACAAGGATCTCGCGGTCGTCGATTTCATCCACACTTTTCGGGCGATTTTCGTACCACCCGACAAAAATGGGCCGAAATCGGTATTTTCGGGCCAGACGATGGCTAGGGTTTGCAATCCGACACGGAACCCGAGACACAGTCATAAATTTTGGAGAAGAATGCTACAAGGATCTCGCGGTCGTCGATTTCATCTGCACTTTTCGGGCGATTTTCGTACCACCCGACAAAAATGGGCCGAAATCGGTATTTTTGGGCCAGACGATGGCTAGGGTTTGAAATCTGACACGGAACCCGAGACACAGTCATAAATTTAGGAGAAGAATGCTACAAGGATCTCGCGGTCGTCGATTTCATCTGCACTTTTCGGGTGATTTTCGTACCACCCGACAAAAATGGGCCCAAATCGGTATTTTCGGGCAAAACTGTGGCAAGGGTTTAAAATCCGACACAAAACCGGAGACACAGTCATAAATTTAAGAGAAGAATGCTACAAGGATCTCGCGGTCGGTGATTTCATCTGCACTTTTCGGGCGATTTTCGTACCACCCGACAAAAATGGGCCGAAATCGGTATTTTCGGGCCAAACGATGGCTAGGGTTTGAAATCCGACACGGAACCCGAGACACAGTCATAAATTTAGGAGAAGAATGCTACAAGGATCTCGCGGTCGTCGATTTAATCTGCACTTTTCGGGCGATTTTCGTACCACCCAACAAAAATGGGCCGAAATCGGTATTTTCGGGCCACACGAATGCTAGTGTTTGAAATCCGACACGAAACCCGAAACACAGTCATAAATTTAGGAGAAGAATGCTACAAGGATCTCGTGGTCGTCGATTAAATCTACACTTTTCGGGCGATTTTCGTACCACCCGACAAAAATGGGCCGAAATCGGTATTTTTGGGCCAGACGATGGCTAGGGTTTGCAATCCGACACGGAACCCGAGACACATTCATAAATTTTGGAGAAGAATGCTACAAGGATCTCGCGGTTGCGATTTCATCTGGACTTTTCAGGCCATTTTCGTACCACCCGACAAAAATGGGCCGAAATCAGTATTTTCGGGCCAAACGATGGCTAGGGTTTGAAATCCTACACGGAACCCGAGACAGTCATAAATTGAGGAGAAGAATGCTACAAGGATCTCGCGGTCGTCGATTTCATCTGCACTTTTCGGGCGATTTTCGTACCACCCGACAAAAATGGGCCGAAATCGGTATTTTCGGGCCAAACGATGGCTAGGGTTTGAAATCCGACACGAAACTCAAACACAGTCATAAATTTAGGAGAAGAATGCTAAAAGAATCTCGCGGTCGTCGATTTCATCTGGACTTTTCAGGCGATTTTCGTACCACCAGACAAAATTGGGCCGAAATCGGTATTTTCGGGCCAGATGATGGCTAGGGTTTGAAATCCGACACGGAACCCGAGACACAGTCATAAATTGAGGAGAAGAATGCTACAAGGATCTCGCGGTCGTCGATTTCATCTGCACTTTTCGGGCGATTTTCGTACCACCCGACAAAAATGGGCCGAAATCGGTATTTTCGGGCCAAACGATGGCTAGGGTTTGAAATCCGACACGGAACCCGAGACACAGTCATAAATTGAGGAGAAGAATGCTACAAGGATCTCGCGGTCGTGGATTTAATCTGCACTTTTCGGGCGATTTTCGTAACACCCGACAAAAATGGGCCGAAATCGGTATTTTCGGGCCAGACGATGGCTAGGGTTTGAAATCCGACACAGAACCCGAGACACAGTCATAAATTTTGGAGAAGAATGCTATAAGGATCTCGCGGTCGTCGATTTCATCTGCACTTTTCGGGCGATTTTCGTACCACCTGACAAAAATGGGCCGAAATCGGTATTTTTGGGCCAGACGATGGCTAGGGTTTGCAATCCGACACCGAACCCGAGACACAGTCATAAATTTTGGAGAAGAATGCTACAAGGATCTCGCGGTCGTCGATTTCATCTGGACTTTTCTGGCCATTTTTGTACCACCCAACAAAAATAGGCCGAAATCAGTATTTTCGGGCCAGACGATGGCTAGGGTTTGAAATCCGACACGGAACCCGAGACACAGTCATAAATTGAGGAGAAGAATGCTACAAGGATCTCGCGGTCGTCGATTTCATCTGCACTTTTCGGGCGATTTTCGTACCACCCGACAAAAATGGGCCGAAATCGGTATTTTCGGGCCAAACGATGGCTAGGGTTTGAAATCCGACACGGAACCCGAGACACAGTCATAAATTGAGGAGAAGAATGCTACAAGGATCTCGCGGTCGTGGATTTAATCTGCACTTTTCGGGCGATTTTCGTAACACCCGACAAAAATGGGCCGAAATCGGTATTTTCGGGCCAGACGATGGCTAGGGTTTGAAATCCGACACAGAACCCGAGACACAGTCATAAATTTTGGAGAAGAATGCTATAAGGATCTCGCGGTCGTCGATTTCATCTGCACTTTTCGGGCGATTTTCGTACCACCTGACAAAAATGGGCCGAAATCGGTATTTTTGGGCCAGACGATGGCTAGGGTTTGCAATTCGACACGGAACATGAGACACAGTCATAAATTTTGGAGAAGAATACTACAAGGATCTCGCGGTCGTCGATTTCATCTGGACTTTTCAGGCCATTTTCGTACCACCCGATAAAAATGGGCCGAAATCGGTATTTTTGGGCCAGACGATGGCTAGGGTTAGAAATCCGACACGGAACCCGAGACACAGTCATAAAATGAATAGAAGAATGCTACAAGGATCTCGCGGTCGTCGATTTCATCCACACTTTTCGGGCGATTTTCGTACCACCCGACAAAAATGGGCCGAAATCGGTATTTTCGGGCCAGACGATGGCTAGGGTTTGCAATCCGACACGGAACCCGAGACACAGTCATAAATTTTGGAGAAGAATGCTACAAGGATCTCGCGGTCGTCGATTTCATCTGCACTTTTTGGGCGATTTTCGTACCACCCGACAAAAATGAGCCGAAATCGGTATTTTCGGGCCAAACGATGGCTAGGGTTTGAAATCCGACACGAAACTCAAACACAGTCATAAATTTAGGAGAAGAATGCTAAAAGAATCTCGCGGTCGTCGATTTCATCTGGACTTTTCAGGCGATTTTCGTACCACCCGACAAAAATGGGCCGAAATCGCTATTTTCAAGGCAAACGATGGCTAGGGTTTGAAATCCGACACGAAACCCGAGACACAGTCATAAATTTAAGAATCTCGTGGTCGTCGATTTATTCTGCACTTTTCGGGCGATTTTCGTACCACCCGACAAAAATGGGCCGAAATCGGTATTTTCGGGCCAGACGATGGCTAGGGTTTGAAATCCGACACGGAACCCGAGACACAGTCATAAATTGAGGAGAAGAATGC
Source organism: Cicer chorassanicum (assembly GCA_037974735.1). NCBI lineage: Eukaryota > Viridiplantae > Streptophyta > Magnoliopsida > Fabales > Fabaceae > Cicer > Cicer chorassanicum. The sequence goes on along the minus strand of JBBPBP010000781.1, from coordinate 165,052 downwards.
TACAAGGATCTCGCGGTCGTCGATTTCATCTGCACTTTTCGGGCGATTTTTGTACCACCCGACAAAAATGGGCCGAAATCGGTATTTTCGGGCCAGACGATGGCTAGGGTTTGAAATCTGACACGGAACCCGAGACACAGTCATAAATTTAGGAGAAGAATGCTACAAGGATCTCGCGCTTGTCGATTTCATCTGCACTTTTCGGGCGATTTTCGTACCACCCGAAAAAAATGGGCCGAAATTGGTATTTTCGGGCCAGATGATGGCTAGGGTTTGAAATCCGACACGGAACCCGAGACACAGTCATAAATTGAGGAGAAGAATGCTACAAGGATCTCGCGGTCGTCGATTTCATCTGCACTTTTCGGGCGATTTTCGTACCACCCGACAAAAATGGGCCGAAATCGGTATTTTCGGGCCAAACGATGGCTAGGATTTGAAATCCGACACGGAACCCGAGACACAGTCATAAAATTAGGAGAAGAATGCTACAAGGATCTCGCGGTCGTCTATTTCATCTGCACTTTTCGGGCGATTTTCGTACCACCTGATAAAAATGGGCCGAAATCGGTATTTTCGGGCCAAACGATGGCTAGGGTTTGAAATCCGACACGAAACCCGAGACACAGTCATAAATTTAGGAGAAGAATGCTACAAGAATCTCGCGGTCGTCGATTTCATCTGCACTTTTCGGGCGATTTTCGTACCACCCGACAAAAATGGGCCGATATCGGTATTTTCGGGCCAGACGATGGCTAGGGTTTGAAATCCGACACGAAACCCGAGACACAGTCATAAATTGAGGAGAAGAATGCTACAAGGATCTCGCGGTCGTCGATTTCATCTGCACTTTTCGGGCGATTTTCGTACCACCCGACAAAAATGGGCCGAAATCGGTATTTTCGGGCCAAACGATGGCTAGGGTTTTAAATCCGACACGGAACCCGAGACACAGTCATAAATTTTGGAGAAGAATGCTGCAAGGATCTCGCGGTCGACGATTTCATCTGCACTTTTCGGGCGATTTTCGTACCACCCGACAAAAATGGGCCGAAATCGGTATTTTTGGGCCAGACGATGGCTAGGGTTTGAAATCCGACACGAAACCCGAGACACAGTCATAAATTAAGGAGAAGAATGCTACAAGGATCTCGCGGTCGTCAATTTCATGTGCACTTTTTGGGCGACTTTCGTACCACCCGACCAAAATGGGCTGAAATCGGTATTTTCTGACCAGACGATGGCTAGGGTTTGAAATCCGACACGGAACCCGAGACACATTCATAAATTTAGGAGAAGAATGCTACAAGGATCTCGCGGTCGTCGATTTCATCTGCACTTTTCGGTCGATTTTCGTACCACCCGACAAAAATGGGCTGAAATCGGTATTTTCAGACCAGACGATGGCTAGGGTTTGAAATCTGACACGAAACAAGAGACACAGTCATAAATTTAGGAGAAGAATGCTACAAGAATCTCGCGGTCGTCGATTTCATCTGCACTTTTCGGGCGATTTTCGTACCACCCGACAAAAATGGGCCGAAATCGGTATTTTCGGGCAAGACGATGGCTAGGGTTTGAAATCCTACACGAAACCCGAGACACAATCATAAATTTTGGAGAAGAATGCTACAAGGATCTCGCGGTCCTCGATTTCATCTGCACTTTTCGGGCGATTTTCGTACCACCCGACAAAAATGGGCCGAAATCGGTATTTTCGGGCCAGACGATGGCTAGGGTTTGAAATCCGACACGGAACCCGAGACACAGTCATAAATTTTGGAGAAGAATGCTATAAGGATCTCGCGGTCGTCGATTTCATCTACACTTTTCGGGCGATTTTCGTACCACCCGACAAAAATGGGCCGAAATCGGTATTTTTGGGCCAGACAGTGGCTAGGGTTTGCAATCCGACACGGAACCCGAGACACAGTCATAAATTGAGGAGAAGAATGCTACAAGGATCTCGCGGTCGTTGATTTCATCTACACTTTTCGGGCGATTTTCGTACCACCCGACAAAAATGGGCCGAAATCGGTATTTTCGGGCCAGACGATGGCTAGGGTTTGCAATCCGACACGGAACCCGAGACACAGTCATAAATTTTGGAGAAGAATGCTACAAGGATCTCGCGGTCGTCGATTTCATCTGCACTTTTTGGGCGATTTTCATACCACCCGACAAAAATGAGCCGAAATCGGTATTTTCGGGCCAAACGATGGCTAGGGTTTGAAATCCGACACGAAACTCAAACACAGTCATAAATTTAGGAGAAGAATGCTAAAAGAATCTCGCGGTCGTCGAGTTCATCTGGACTTTTCAGGCGATTTTCGTACCACCAGACAAAATTGGGCCGAAATCGGTATTTTCGGGCCAGACGATGGCTAGGGTTTGAAATCCGACACGGAACCCGAGACACAGTCATAAATTGAGGAGAAGAATGCTACAAGGATCACGCGGTCGTCGATTTCATCTGGACTTTTCGGGCGATTTTCGTACCACCCGACAAAAATGGGCCGAAATCGCTATTTTCGAGGCAAACGATGGCTAGGGTTTGAAATCCGACACGAAACCCGAGACACAGTCATAAATTTAGGAGAAGAATGCTAAAAGAATCTCGTGGTCGTCGATTTATTCTGCACTTTTCGGGCGATTTTCGTACCACCCGACAAAAATGGGCCGAAATCGGTATTTTCGGGCCAGACGATGGCTAGGGTTTGAAATCCGACACGGAACCCGAGACACAGTCATAAATTGAGGAGAAGAATGCTACAAGGATCTCGCAGTCGTCGATTTCATCTGCACTTTTCGGGCGATTTTCGTACCACCCGACAAAAATGGGCCGAAATCGGTATTTTCGGGCCAGACGATGGCTAGGGTTTGAAATCCGACACGAAACCCGAGACACAGTCATAAATTTAAGAGAAGAATGCTACAAGGATCTCGCGGTCGTCGATTTCATCTACACTTTTCGGGCGATTTTCGTACCACCCGACAAAAATGGGCCGAAATCAGTATTTTCGGGCCAGACGATGGCTAGGGTTTGAAATCCGACACGGAACCCGAGACACAGTCATAAATTGAGGAGAAGAATGCTACAAGGATCTCGCGGTCGTCGATTTCATCTGCACTTTTCGGGCGATTTTCGTACCACCCGACAAAAATGGGCCGAAATCGGTATTTTCGGGCCAAACGATGGCTAGGGTTTGAAATCCGACACGGAACCCGAGACACAGTCATAAATTGAGGAGAAGAATGCTACAAGGATCTCGCGGTCGTGGATTTAATCTGCACTTTTCGGGCGATTTTCGTAACACCCGACAAAAATGGGCCGAAATCGGTATTTTCGGGCCAGACGATGGCTAGGGTTTGAAATCCGACACAGAACCCGAGACACAGTCATAAATTTTGGAGAAGAATGCTATAAGGATCTCGCGGTCGTCGATTTCATCTGCACTTTTCGGGCGATTTTCGTACCACCTGACAAAAATGGGCCGAAATCGGTATTTTTGGGCCAGACGATGGCTAGGGTTTGCAATTCGACACGGAACATGAGACACAGTCATAAATTTTGGAGAAGAATACTACAAGGATCTCGCGGTCGTCGATTTCATCTGGACTTTTCAGGCCATTTTCGTACCACCCGATAAAAATGGGCCGAAATCGGTATTTTTGGGCCAGACGATGGCTAGGGTTAGAAATCCGACACGGAACCCGAGACACAGTCATAAAATGAATAGAAGAATGCTACAAGGATCTCGCGGTCGTCGATTTCATCCACACTTTTCGGGCGATTTTCGTACCACCCGACAAAAATGGGCCGAAATCGGTATTTTCGGGCCAGACGATGGCTAGGGTTTGCAATCCGACACGGAACCCGAGACACAGTCATAAATTTTGGAGAAGAATGCTACAAGGATCTCGCGGTCGTCGATTTCATCTGCACTTTTTGGGCGATTTTCGTACCACCCGACAAAAATGAGCCGAAATCGGTATTTTCGGGCCAAACGATGGCTAGGGTTTGAAATCCGACACGAAACTCAAACACAGTCATAAATTTAGGAGAAGAATGCTAAAAGAATCTCGCGGTCGTCGATTTCATCTGGACTTTTCAGGCGATTTTCGTACCACCCGACAAAAATGGGCCGAAATCGCTATTTTCAAGGCAAACGATGGCTAGGGTTTGAAATCCGACACGAAACCCGAGACACAGTCATAAATTTAAGAATCTCGTGGTCGTCGATTTATTCTGCACTTTTCGGGCGATTTTCGTACCACCCGACAAAAATGGGCCGAAATCGGTATTTTCGGGCCAGACGATGGCTAGGGTTTGAAATCCGACACGGAACCCGAGACACAGTCATAAATTGAGGAGAAGAATGCTACAAGGATCTTGCGGTCGTCGATTTAATCTGCACTTTTCGGGCGATTTTCGTACCACCCAACAAAAATGGGCCGAAATCGGTATTTTCGGGCCAGACGATGGCTAGGGTTTGAAATCCGACACGGAACCCGAGACACAGTCATAAATTGAGGAGAAGAATGCTACAAGAATCTCGCGGTCGTCGATTTCATCTGCACTTTTCGGGCGATTTTCGTACCACCCGACAAATATGGGCCGAAATTTGTATTTTCGGGCCAGACGATGCTAGGGTTTGAAATCCGTCACGGAACCCTAGACACAGTCATAAATATAGGAGAGGAATGCTACAAGGATCTCGCGGTCGTCGATTTAATCTGCACTTTTCAGGCGATTTTCGTACCACCCGACAAAAATGGGCCGAAATCGGTATTTTCGGGCCAGACGAGGGCTAGGGTTTGAAATCCGACACGGAACCCGAGACACAGTCATAAATTGAATAGAAGAATGCTACAAGGATCTCGCGGTCGTCGATTTAATCTGCACTTTTTGGGCGATTTTCGAATCACCCGACAAAAATGGGCCAAAATCGGTATTTTTGGGCCAGACAATGGCTAGGGTTTGCAATCCGACAAGGAACCCGAGACACAGTCATATATTTTGGAGAAGAATGCTACAAGGATATCGCGGTCGTCGATTTCATCTGGACTTTTCAGGCGATTTTCGTACCACCCGACAAAAATGGGCCGAAATCTGTATTTTTGGGCCAGACGATGGCTAGGGTTTGAAATCCGACACGGAACCCGAGACATAGTCATAAATTGAATAGAAGAATGCTACAAGGATCTCGCGGTCGTCGATTTCATCTACACTTTTTGGGCGATTTTCGTACCACCCGACAAAAATGGGCCGAAATCGGTATTTTCGGGCCAGACGATGGCTAGGGTTTGCAATCCGACACGGAACCCGAGACACAGTCATTAATTTTGGAGAAGAATGCTACAAGGATCTCGCGGTCGTCGATTTCATCTGGACTTTTCAGGCCATTTTCGTACCACCTGGCAAAAATGGGTCGAAATCGGTATTTTCGGGCCAGACGATGGCTAGGGTTTGAAATCCGACACGGAACCCGAGACACAGTCATAAATTGAGGAGAAGAATGCTACAAGGATCTTGCGGTCGTCGATTTCATCTGCACTTTTCGGGCGATTTTCGTACCACCCGACAAAAATGGGCCTAAATCGGTATTTTCGGGCCAAACGATGGGTAGGGTTTGAAATCCGTCACGAAACCCAAACACAGTCATAAATTTAGGAGAAGAATGCTAAAAGAATCTCGCGGTCATCGATCTCATCTGCACTTTTCGGGCGATTTTCGTACCACCCGACAAAAATGGGCCGAAATCGGTATTTTCGGGCCAGACGACGGCTAGGGTTTGAAATCCGACACGGAACCCGAGACACAGTCATAAATTGAATAGAAGAATGCTAAAAGGATCTCGCGGTCGTCGATTTAATCTGCACTTTTTGGGCGATTTTCGTACCACCCGACAAAAATGGGCCGAAATCGGTATTTTTGGGCCAGACAATGGCTAGGGTTTGCAATCCGACAAAGAACCCGAGACACAGTCATAAATTTTGGAGAAGAATGCTACAAGGATATCGCGGTCGTCGATTTCATCTGGACTTTTCAGGCCATTTTCGTACCACCCGACAAAAATGGGCCGAAATCGGTATTTTCGGGCTAGACGATGGCTAGGGTTTGAAATCCGACACGGAACCCGAGACACAGTCATAAATTGAGGAGAATAATGCTACAAGGATCTCGCGGTCGTCGATTTCATCTGCACTTTTCGGGCGATTTTCGTACCACC
>JBBPBP010000781.1:124614-142819 GCA_037974735.1 Cicer chorassanicum | reverse complement strand
ATTTTCGTACCACCCGACAAAAATGGGCCGAAATCAGTATTTTCGGGCCAGACGATGGCTAGGGTTTGAAATCCGACACGGAACCCGAGACACAGTCATAAATTGAGGAGAAGAATGCTACAAGGATCTCGCGGTCGTCGATTTCATCTGCACTTTTCGGGCGATTTTCGTACCACCCGTTAAAAATGGGCCGAAATCGGTATTTTCGGGCCAAACGATGGCTAGGGTTCGAAATCCGACACGGAACCCGAGACAGTCATAAATTGAGGAGAAGAATGCTACAAGGATCTCGCGGTCGTCGATTTAATCTGCACTTTTCGGGCGATTTTCGTACCACCCGACAAAAATGGGCCGAAATCGGTATTTTCGGGCCAGACGATGGCTAGGGTTTGAAATCCGACACAAAACCCGAGACACAGTCATAAATTTTGGAGAAGAATGCTATAAGGATCTCGCGGTTGTCGATTTCATCTGCACTTTTCGGGCGATTTTCGTACCACCCGACAAAAATGGGCCGAAATCGGTATTTTTGGGCCAGACGATGGCTAGGGTTTGCAATCCGACACGGAACCTGAGACACAGTCATAAATTTTGGAGAAGAATACTACAAGGATCTCGCGGTCGTCGATTTCATCTGGACTTTTCAGGCCATTTTCGTACCACCCGATAAAAATGGGCCGAAATCGGTATTTTTGGGCCAGACGATGGCTAGGGTTAGAAATCCGACACGGAACCCGAGACACAGTCATAAAATGAATAGAAGAATGCTACAAGGATCTCGCGGTCGTCGATTTCATCTACACTTTTCGGGCGATTTTCGTACCACCCGACAAAAATGGGCCGAAATCGGTATTTTCGGGCCAGACGATGGCTAGGGTTTGCAATCCGACACGGAACCCGAGACACAGTCATAAATTGAATAGAAGAATGCTACAAGGATCTCGCGGTCGTCGATTTCATCTGCACTTTTCGGGCGATTTTCGTACCACCCGACAAAAATGGGCCGAAATCGGTATTTTCGGGCCAGACGATGGCTAGGGTTTGAAATCCGACATGGAACCCGAGACACAGTCATAAATTTTGGAGAAGAATGCTATAAGGATCTCGCGGTCGTCGATTTCATCTGCACTTTTCGGGCGATTTTCGTACCACCCGACAAAAATGGGCCGAAATCGGTATTTTTGGGCCAGACGATGGCTAGGGTTTGCAATCCGACACGGAACCTGAGACACAGTCATAAATTTTGGAGAAGAATACTACAAGGATCTCGCGGTCGTCGATTTCATCTGGACTTTTCAGGCCATTTTCGTACCACCCGATAAAAATGGGCCGAAATCGGTATTTTCGGGCCAGACGATGGCTAGGGTTTTTAATCTGACACGGAACCCGAGACACAGTCATAAAATTAAGAGAAGAATGCTACAAGGATCTCGCGGTCGTCGATTTCATCTGCACTTTTCGGGCGATTTTCGTACCACCCGACAAAAATAAGCTGAAATCGGTATTTTTGGGCCAGACGATGGCTAGGGTTAGAAATCCGACACGGAACCCGAGACACAGTCATAAATTGAATAGAAGAATGCTACAAGGATCTCGCGGTCGTCGATTTCATCTACACTTTTCGGGCGATTTTCGTACCACCCGACAAAAATCGGCCGAAATCGGTATTTTCGGGCCAGACGATGGCTAGGGTTTGCAATCCGACACAAAACCCGAGACGCAGTCATAAATTTTGGAGAAGAATGCTACAAGGATCTCGCGGTCGTCGATTTCATCTGCACTTTTCGGGCGATTTCCGTACCACCCGACAAAAATGGGCCGAAATCGGTATTTTCGGGCCAAACGATGGCTAGGGTTTGAAATCCGACACGAAACTCAAACACAGTCATAAATTTAGGAGAAGAATGCTACAAGGATCTCGCGGTTGCGATTTCATCTGGACTTTTCAGGCCATTTTCGTACCACCCGACAAAAATGGGCCGAAATCAGTATTTTCGGGCCAGACGATGGCTAGGGTTTGAAATCCGACACGGAACCCGAGACACAGTCATAAATTGAGTAGAAGAATGCTACAAGGATCTCGCGGTCGTCGATTTCATCTGCACTTTTCGGGCGATTTTCGTACAACCCGACAAAAATGGGCCGAAATCGGTATTTTCGGGCCAAACGATGGATAGGGTTTCAAATCCGACACGGAACCCGAGACACTGTCATAAATTGAGGAGAAGAATGCTACAAGGATCTCGCGGTCGTCGATTTAATCTGCACTTTTCGGGCGATTTTCGTACCACCCGACAAAAATGGGCCGAAATCGGTATTTTCGGGCCAGACGATGGCTAGGGTTTGAAATCCGACACAGAACCCGAGACACAGTCATAAATTTTGGAGAAGAATGCTACAAGGATCTCGCGGTCGTCGATTTCATCTGCACTTTTCGGGCGATTTTCGTACCACCCGACAAAAATGGGCCGAAATCGGTATTTTCGGGCCAGACGATGGCTATGGTTTGAAATCCGACACGGAACCCGAGACACAGTCATAAAATTAGGAGAAGAATGCTACAAGGATCTTGCGGTCGTCTATTTCATCTGCACTTTTCGCGCGATTTTCGTACCACCCGACATAAATGGGCCGAAATCGGTATTTTCGGGCCAAACGATGGCTACGGTTTGAAATCGGACACGGAACCCGAGACACAGTCATAAATTTAGGAGAAGAATGCTACAAGGATCTCGCGGTCGTCGATTTCATCTGCACTTTTCGGGCGATTTTCGTACCACCAGACAAAAATTTGCTGAAATCGGTATTTTCGGTCCAGACGATGGCTAGGGTTTGAAATCCGACACGGAACCCGAGACACAGTCATAAATTGAGGAGAAGAATGCTACAAGGATCTCGCGGTCGTCGATTTCATCTGCACTTTTCGGGCGATTTTCGTACCACCCGACAAAAATGGGCCGAAATCGGTATTTTCGGGCCAAACGATGGCTAGGGTTTGAAATCCGACACGGAACCCGAGACACAGTCATAAATTGAGGAGAAGAATGCTACAAGGATCTCGCGGTCGTGGATTTAATCTGCACTTTTCGGGCGATTTTCGTAACACCCGACAAAAATGGGCCGAAATCGGTATTTTCGGGCCAGACGATGGCTAGGGTTTGAAATCCGACACAGAACCCGAGACACAGTCATAAATTTTGGAGAAGAATGCTATAAGGATCTCGCGGTCGTCGATTTCATCTGCACTTTTCGGGCGATTTTCGTACCACCTGACAAAAATGGGCCGAAATCGGTATTTTTGGGCCAGACGATGGCTAGGGTTTGCAATTCGACACGGAACATGAGACACAGTCATAAATTTTGGAGAAGAATACTACAAGGATCTCGCGGTCGTCGATTTCATCTGGACTTTTCAGGCCATTTTCGTACCACCCGATAAAAATGGGCCGAAATCGGTATTTTTGGGCCAGACGATGGCTAGGGTTAGAAATCCGACACGGAACCCGAGACACAGTCATAAAATGAATAGAAGAATGCTACAAGGATCTCGCGGTCGTCGATTTCATCCACACTTTTCGGGCGATTTTCGTACCACCCGACAAAAATGGGCCGAAATCGGTATTTTCGGGCCAGACGATGGCTAGGGTTTGCAATCCGACACGGAACCCGAGACACAGTCATAAATTTTGGAGAAGAATGCTACAAGGATCTCGCGGTCGTCGATTTCATCTGCACTTTTTGGGCGATTTTCGTACCACCCGACAAAAATGAGCCGAAATCGGTATTTTCGGGCCAAACGATGGCTAGGGTTTGAAATCCGACACGAAACTCAAACACAGTCATAAATTTAGGAGAAGAATGCTAAAAGAATCTCGCGGTCGTCGATTTCATCTGGACTTTTCAGGCGATTTTCGTACCACCCGACAAAAATGGGCCGAAATCGCTATTTTCAAGGCAAACGATGGCTAGGGTTTGAAATCCGACACGAAACCCGAGACACAGTCATAAATTTAAGAATCTCGTGGTCGTCGATTTATTCTGCACTTTTCGGGCGATTTTCGTACCACCCGACAAAAATGGGCCGAAATCGGTATTTTCGGGCCAGACGATGGCTAGGGTTTGAAATCCGACACGGAACCCGAGACACAGTCATAAATTGAGGAGAAGAATGCTACAAGAATCTCGCGGTCGTCGATTTCATCTGCACTTTTCGGGCGATTTTCGTACCACCCGACAAAAATGGGCCGAAATCGGTATTTTCGGGCTAGACGATGGCTAGGGTTTGAAATCCGACACGGAACCCGAGACACAGTCATAAATTGAGGAGAAGAATGCTACAAGGATCTCGCGGTCGTCGATTTCATCTGCACTTTTCGGGCGATTTTCGTACCACCAGACAAAAATGGGCTGAAATCGGTATTTTCGGGCCAAACGATGGCTAGGGTTTGAAATCCAACACGAAATCTGAGACACAGTCATAAATTTAGGAGAAGAATGCTAAAAGAATCTCACGGTCGTCGATTTCATCTGCACTTTTCGGGCGATTTTCGTACCACCAGACAAAATTGGGCCGAAATCGGTATTTTCGGGCTAGACGATGGCTAGAGTTTGAAATCCGACACGGAACCCGAGGCACAGTCATAAATTGAGGAGAAGAATGCTACAAGGATCTCGTGGTCGTCGATTTCATCTGCACTTTTCGGGCGATTTACGTACCACCCGACAAAAATGGGCCGAAATCGGTATTTTCGGGCCAAACGATGGCTAGGGTTTGAAATCCGACACGAAACCCGAGACACAGTCATAAATTTAAGAGAAGAATGCTAAAAGAATCTCGTGGTCGTCGATTTCATCTGCACTTTTCGGGCGATTTTCGTACCACCCGACAAAAATGGGCCGAAATCGGTATTTTCGGGCCAGACGATGGCTAGGGTTTGAAATTTGACACGGAACCCGAGACACAGTCATAAATTTAGGAGAAGAATGCTACAAGGATCTCGCGGTCGTCGATTTAATCTGCACTTTTCGGGCGATTTTCGTAGCACCCGACAAAAATGGGCCGCAATCGGTATTTTCGGGCCACACGATGGCTAGGGTTTGAAATCCGACACGAAACCCGAGACACACTCATAAATTTAGGAGAAGAATGCTACAAGAATCTCGCGGTCGTCGATTTCATCTGCACTTTTCGGGCGATTTTCGTACCACCCGATAAAAATGGGCCGCAATCGGTATTTTCGGGCCAAACGATGTCTAGGGTTTGAAATCTGACACGAAACCCAAGACACAGTCATAAATTTAGGAGAAGAATGCTACAAGAATCTCGCGGTTGTCGATTTCATCTGCACTTTTCGGGCGATTTTCGTACCACCCGACAAAAATGGGCCGAAATCGGTATTTTCGTGCCAGATGATGGCTAGGGTTTGAAATTTGACACGGAACCCGAGACACAGTCATAAATTGAATGAAGAATGCTACAAGGATCTCGCGGTCGTCGATTTCATCTTCACTTTTCGGGAGATTTTCATACCACCTGACAAAAATGGGCCAAAATCGGTATTTTCGGGCCAGACGATGGCTAGGGTTTGCAATCCGACACGGAACCCGAGACACAGTCATAAAATTTTGGAGAATAATGCTACAAGGATCTCGCGGTCGTCGATTTCATCTGGACTTTTCAGGCCATTTTCGTACCACACGACAAAAATGGGCCGAAATCAAAATTTTCAGGCCAGACGATGGCTAGGGTTTGAAATCCGACACAGAACCCGAGACACATACATAAATTGAGGAGAAGAATGCTACAAGGATCTCGCGGTCGTCGATTTCATTTGCACTTTTCGGGCGATTTTCGTACCACTCGACAAAAATAGGCCGAAATCGGTATTTTCGGGCCAGACGATGGCTAGGGTTTGAAATTTGACACGGAACCCGAGATACAGTCATAAATTTAAGAGAAGAATACTACAAGGATCTCGCGGTCGTCGATTTAATCTGCACTTTTCGGGCGATTTTCGTACCACCCGACAAAAATGGGCCGAAATCGGTATTTTCGGGCCACACGATGGCTAGGGTTTGAAATCCGACACGAAACCCGAGACACAGTCATAAATTTAGGAGAAGAATGCTACAAGAATCTCGCGGTCGTCGATTTCATCTGCACTTTTCGGGCGATTTTCGTACCACCCGACAAAAATGGGTCGAAATCGGTATTTTCGGGCCAGACGATGGCTAGGGTTTGAAATCCGACACGGAACCCGAGACACAGTCATAAATTAAGGAGAAGAATGCTACAAGAATCTCGCGGTCGTCGATTTCATCTGCACTTTTCGGGCGATTTTCGTACCACCCGACAAAAATGGGCCGAAATCGGTATTTTCGGGCCAGACGATGGCTAGGGTTTGAAATTTGACACGGAACCCGAGACACAATCATAAATATAGGAGAGGAATGCTACAAGGATCTCGCGGTCGTCGATTTAATCTGCACTTTTCGGGCGATTTTCGTACCACCCGACAAAAATGGGCCGAAATCGGTATTTTCGGGCCACACGATGGCTAGGGTTTGAAATCTGACACGAAACCCGAGACACTGTCATAAATTTAGGAGAAGAATGCTACAAGAATCTCGCGGTCGTCAATTTCATCTGCACTTTTCGGGTGATTTTCGTACCACCTGACAAAAATGGGCCGAAATCGGTATTTTCGGGCCAAACGATGTCTAGGGTTTGAAATCCGACACGAAACCCAAGACACAGTCATAAATTTAGGAGAAGAATGCTACAAGAATCTCGCGGTTATCGATTTCATCTGCACTTTTCGGGCGATTTTCATTCCACCCGACAAAAATGGGCCGAAATCGGTATTTTCGTGCCAGACGATGGCTAGGGTTTGAAATTTGACACGGAACCCGAGACACAGTCATAAATCGAATAGAAGAATGCTACAAGGATCTCGCGGTCGTCGATTTAATCTGCACTTTTCGGGCGATTTTCATACCACCCGACAAAAATGGGCCGAAATCGGTATTTTCGGGCCAGACGATGGCTAGGGTTTGCAATCCGACACGGAACCCGAGACACAGTCATAAAATTTTGGAGAAGAATGCTACAAGGATCTCGCGGTCGTCGATTTCATCTGGACTTTTCAGGCCATTTTCGTACCACCCGACAAAAATGGGCCGAAATCGGTATTTTCGTGCCAGACGATGACTAGGGTTTGAAATCCGACACGGAACCCGAGACACAGTCATAAATTTAGGAGAAGAATGCTACAAGAATCTCGCGGTCGTCAATTTCATCTGCACTTTTCGGGCGATTTTCGTACCACCCGACAAAAATGGGCCGAAATCGGTATTTTCGGGCCAGACGATGGCTAGGGTTTGAAATCCGACACGGAACCTGAGACACAGTCATAAATTTTGGAGAAGAATGCTATAAGGATCTCGCGGTCGTCGATTTCATCTGCACTTTTCGGGCGATTTTCGTACCACCCGACAAAAATGGGCCGAAATCGGTATTTTCGGGCCAGACGATGGCTAGGGTTTGAAATTTGACACGGAACCCGAGACACAGTCATAAATTTAGGAGAAGAATGCTACAAGGATCTCGCGGTCGTCGATTTAATCTGCACTTTTCGGGCGATTTTCGTAGCACCCGACAAAAATGGGCCGCAATCGGTATTTTCGGGCCACACGATGGCTAGGGTTTGAAATCCGACACGAAACCCGAGACACACTCATAAATTTAGGAGAAGAATGCTACAAGAATCTCGCGGTCGTCGATTTCATCTGCACTTTTCGGGCGATTTTCGTACCACCCGATAAAAATGGGCCGCAATCGGTATTTTCGGGCCAAACGATGTCTAGGGTTTGAAATCTGACACGAAACCCAAGACACAGTCATAAATTTAGGAGAAGAATGCTACAAGAATCTCGCGGTTGTCGATTTCATCTGCACTTTTCGGGCGATTTTCGTACCACCCGACAAAAATGGGCCGAAATCGGTATTTTCGTGCCAGATGATGGCTAGGGTTTGAAATTTGACACGGAACCCGAGACACAGTCATAAATTGAATAGAAGAATGCTACAAGGATCTCGCGGTCGTCGATTTCATCTGCACTTTTTGGGCGATTTTCATACCACCTGACAAAAATGGGCCAAAATCGGTATTTTCGGGCCAGACGATGGCTAGGGTTTGCAATCCGACACGGAACCCGAGACACAATCATAAAATTTTGGAGAAGAATGCTACAAGGATCTCGCGGTCGTCGATTTCATCTGGACTTTTCAGGCCATTTTCGTACCACCCGACAAAAAAGGGCCGAAATCAGTATTTTCGTGCCAAACGATGGCTAGGGTTTGAAATCCGACACGGAACCCGAGACACAGTCATAAATTTAGGAGAAGAATGCTACAAGAATCTCGCGGTCGTCAATTTCATCTACACTTTTCGGGCGATTTTCGTACCACCCGACAAAAATGGGCCGAAATCGGAATTTTCGGGCCAAACGATGTCTAGGGTTTGAAATCCGACACGAAACCCGAGACACAGTCATATATTTTGGAGAAGAATGCTACAAGGATCTCGCGGTCGTCGATTTCATCTGGACTTTTCGGGCGATTTTCGTACCACCCGACAAAAATGGGCCGAAATCGGTATTTTCGGGCCAAACGATTGCTAGGGTTTGAAATCCGACACGAAACCCGAGACTAAGTCATAAATTTAGGAGAAGAATGCTACAAGAATCTCGCGGTCGTCGATTTCATCTGCACTTTTCGGGCGATTTTCGTACCACCCTTCAAAAATGGGCCGAAATCAGTATTTTCGAGCCAGACGATTGCTAGGGTTTGAAATTTGACACGGAACCCGAGATACAGTCATAAATTTAAGAGAAGAATACTACAAGGATCTTGCAGTCGTCGATTTAATCTGCACTTTTCGGGCGATTTTCATACCACCCGACAAAAATGGGCCGAAATTGGTATTTTCGGGCCACACGATGGCTAGGGTTTGAAATCTGACACGAAACCCGAGACACAGTCATAAATTTAGGAGAAGAATGCTACAAGAATCTCGCGGTCGTCGATTTCATCTGCACTTTTTGGGTGATTTTCGTACCATTTGACAAAAATGGGCCGAAATCGGTATTTTCGGGCCAAACGATGGCTAGGGTTTGAAATCCGACACGAAACCCAAGACACAGTCATAAATTTAGGAGAAGAATGCTTCAAGAATCTCGCGGTCGTCGATTTCATCTGCACTTTTCGGGCGATTTTCGTACCACCCGACAAAAATTAGCCGAAATCGGTATTTTCGGGCCAGACGATGGCTAGGGTTTGAAATCCGACACGGAACCCGAGACACATTCATAAATTGAGGAGAAGAATGCTACAAGGATCTCGCGGTCGTCGATTTCATCTGCACTTTTCGGGCGATTTTCGTACCACCCGACAAAAATGGGCTGAAATCGGTATTTTCGGGCCAGACGATGGCTAGGGTTTGAAATCTGACACGGAACCCGAGACACAGTCATAAGTTTTGGAGAAGAATGCTACAAGGATCTCGCGGTCGTCGATTTCATCTGGACTTTTCGGGCCATTTTCGTACCACCCGACAAAAATGGGCCGAAATCGGTATTTTCGGGCCAGACGATGGCTAGGGTTTGAAATCCGACACGAAACGCGAGACACAGTCATAAATTTAGGAGAAGAATGCTACAAGAATCTCGCGGTCGTCAATTTCATCTGCACTTTTCGGGCGATTTTCGTACCACCCGACAAAAATGGGCCGAAATCGGTATTTTCGGGCCAGACGATGGCTAGGGTTTGAAATCCGACACGGAACCCGAGATACAGTCATAAATTTTGGGGAAGAATGCTATAAGGATCTCGCGGTCGTCTATTTCATCTGCACTTTTCGGTCGATTTTCGTACCACCCGACAAAAATGGGCCGAAATCGGTATTTTCGGGCCCGACGATGGCTAGGGTTTGAAATCCGACATGAAACCCGAGACACAGTCATAAATTTAGGAGAAGAATGCTACAAGAATCTCGCGGTCGTCGATTACATCTGCACTTTTCGGCCGATTTTCGTACCACCCGACAAAAATGGACCGAAATCGGTATTTTCGGGCGAAACGATGGCTAGGGTTTGAAATCCGACACGGAACCAGAGACACACTCATAAATTGAGAAGAATGCTACAAGGATCTCGCGTTCGTCGATTTCATCTGCACTTTTCGGGCGATTTTCGTACCAGCCGACAAAAATGGGCCGAAATCGGTATTTTCGGGCCAGACGATTGCTAGGGTTTGAAATCTGACACGGAACCCGAGACACAGTCATAAATTTAGGAGAAGAATGCTACAAGAATCTCGCGGTCGTCAATTTCATCTGCACTTTTCGGGCGATTTTCGTACCACCCGACAAAAATGGGCCGAAATCGGTATTTTCGGGCTAAACGATGTCTAGGGTTTGAAATCCGACCCGAAACCCGAGACACAGTCGTAAATTTTGGAGAAGAATGCTACAAGGATCTCGCGGTCGTCGATTTCATCTGGACTTTTCGGGCGATTTTCGTACCACCCGACAAAAATGGGCCGAAATCGGTATTTTCGGGCCAAACGATGGCTAGGGTTTGAAATCCGACACGAAACCCGAGACACAGTCATAATTTTAGGAGAAGAATGCTACAAGAATCTCGCGGTCGTCGATTTCATCTGCACTTTTCGGGCGATTTTCGTACCACCCGACAAAAATGGGCCGAAATCGGTATTTTCGGGCCAGACGATGGCTAGGGTTTGAAATTTGACACGGAACCCGAGACACAGTCATAAATTTAGGAGTAGAATACTATAAGAATCTCGCGGTCGTCGATTTCATCTGGACTTTTCGGGCGATTTTCGTACCACCAGACAATAATGGGCCGAAATCGGTATTTTCGGGCCAGACGATGGCTAGGGTTTGAAATCCGACACAGAACCCGAGACACAGTCATAAATTTAGGAGTAGAATACTACAAGAATCTCGCGGTCGTCGATTTCATCTCCACTTTTCCGGCGATTTTCGTACCACCCGACAAAAATGGGCCGAAATCGGTATTTTCGGGCCAAACGATGGCTAGGGTTTGAAATCCGACACGAAACCCGAGACACAGTCATAAATTTAGGAGAAGAATGCTACAAGAATCTCGCGGTCGTCGATTTCATCTCCACTTTTCGGGCAATTTTCGTACCACCCGACAAAAATGGGCCGAAATCGGTATTTTCGGGCCAAACGATGGCTAGGGTTTGAAATCCGACACGAAACCCGAGACACAGTCATAAATTTAGGAGAAGAATGCTACAAGGATCTCGCGGTCGTCGATTTCATCTGCACTTTTCGGGCGATTTTCGTACCACCCGACAAAAATTAGCCGAAATCGGTATTTTCGGGCCAGACGATGGCTAGGGTTTGAAATCCGACACGGAACCCGAGACACATTCATAAATTGAGGAGAAGAATGCTACAAGGATCTCGCGGTCGTCGATTTCATCTACACTTTTCGGGCGATTTTCGTACCACCCGACAAAAATGGGCCGAAATCGGTATTTTTGGGCCAGACGATGGCTAGGCTTTGCAATCCGACACGGAACCCGAGACATAGTCATAAATTTTGGAGAAGAATGCTACAAGGATATCGCGGTCGTCGATTTCATCTAGACTTTTCAGACCATATTCGTACCACCCGACAAAAATAGGCCGAAATCGGTATTTTCGGGCCAGACGATGGCTAGGGTTTGAAATCTGACACGGAACTCGAGACACAGTCATAAAATTAGGAGAAGAATGCTACAAGGATCTCGTGGTCGTCGATTTCATCTGCACTTTTCGGGCGATTTTCGTACCACCCGACAAAAATTAGCCGAAATCGGTATTTTCGGGCCAGACGATGGCTAGGGTTTGAAATCCGACACGGAACCCGAGACACATTCATAAATTGAGGAGAAGAATGCTACAAGGATCTCGCGGTCGTCGATTTCATCTGCACTTTTCGGGCGATTTTCGTACCACCCGACAAAAATGGGTTGAAATCGGTATTTTCGGGCCAGACGATGGCTAGGGTTTGAAATCTGACACGGAACCCGAGACACAGTCATAAATTGAATAGAAGAATGCTACAAGGATCTCGCGGTCGTCGATTTCATCTGCACTTTTCGAGCGATTTTCGTACCACCCGACAAAAATGGGCTGAAATCGGTATTTTCAAGCAAGACGATGGCTAGGGTTTGCAATCCGACACGGAACCCGAGACACAGTCATAAATTTTAGAGAAGAATGCTACAAGGACCTCGCGGTCGTCGATTTCATTTGGACTTTTCAGGCCATTTTCGTACCACCCGACAAAAATGGGCCGAAATCGGTATTTTTGGGCCAGACGATGGCTAGGGTTTGAAATCCGACACGGAACCTGAGAAACAGTCATAAATTGAGGAGAAGAATGCTACAAGGATCTCGCGGTCGTCGATTTCATCTGCACTTTTCGAGCGATTTTCGTACCACCCGACAAAAATGGGCCGAAATCGGTATTTTCGGGCCAAACGATGGCTAGGGTTTGAAATCCGACACGAATCCCGAGACACAGTCATAAATTTAGGCGAAGAATGCTAAAAGAATCTCGCGGTTGTCGTTTTCATCTGCACTTTTCGAGCGATTTTCGTACCACCCGACAAAAATGGGTTGAAATCGGTATTTTCGGGCCAGACGATGGCTAGGGTTTGAAATCCGACACAGAACCCGAGACACAGTCATAAATTTTGGAGAAGAATGCTATAAGGATCTCGCGGTCGTCGATTTCATCTACACTTTTCGGGCGATTTTCGTACCACCCGACAAAAATGGGCCGAAATCGGTATTTTTGGGCCAGACGATGGCTAGGCTTTGCAATCCGACACGGAACCCGAGACACAGTCATAAATTTTGGAGAAGAATGCTACAAGGATCTCGCGGTCGTCGATTTCATCTGGACTTTTCAGACCATATTCGTACCACCCGACAAAAATGGGCTGAAATCGGTATTTTCGGGCCAGACGATGGCTAGGGTTTGAAATCTGACACGGAACTCGAGACACAGTCATAAAATTAGGAGAAGAATGCTACAAGGATCTCGCGGTCGTCGATTTCATCTGCACTTTTCGGGCGATTTTCGTACCACTCGACAAAAATAGGCCGAAATCGGTATTTTTGGGCCAGACGATGGCTAGGGTTTGAAATCCTACACGGAACCCGAGACACAGTCATAAATTGAGGAGAAGAATGCTACAAGGATCTCGCGGTCGTCGATTTCATCTGCACTTTTTGGGCGATTTTCGTACCACCCGACAAAAATGGGCCGAAATCGGTATTTTCGGGCCAGACGATGGCTAGGGTTTGAAATCTGACACGGAACCCAAGACACATTCATAAATTTAGGAGAAGAATGCTACAAGGATCTCGCGGTCGTCGATTTCATCTGCACTTTTCGGGCGATTTTCGTACCACCCGACAAAAATGGGCTGAAATCGGTATTTTCAAGCAAGACAATGGCTAGGGTTTGCAATCCGACACGGAACCCGAGACACAGCCATAAATTTTGGAGAAGAATGCTACAAGGATCTCGCGGTCGTCGATTTCATCTGGACTTTTCAGGCCATTTTCGTACCACTCGACAAAAATCGGCCGAAATCGGTATTTTTGGGCCAGACGATGGCTAGGGTTTGAAATCCGACACGGAACCTGAGAAACAGTCATAAATTGAGGAGAAGAATGCTACAAGGATCTCGCGGTCGTCGATTTCATTTGCACTTTTCGAGCGATTTTCGTACCACCCGACAAAAATGGGCCGAAATCGGTATTTTCGGGCCAAACGATGGCTAGGGTTTGAAATCCGACACGAATCCCGAGACACAGTCATAAATTTAGGAGAAGAATGCTAAAAAAATCTCGCGGTTGTCGTTTTCATCTGCACTTTTCGACCGATTTTCGTACCACCCGACAAAAATGGGCCGAAATCGGTATTTTCGGGCCAGACGATGGCTAGGGTTTGAAATTTGACACGGAACCCAAGACACATTCATAAATTTAGGAGAAGAATGCTACAAGGATCTCGCGGTCGTCGATTTAATCTGCACTTTTCGGGCGATTTTCGTACCACCCGACAAAAATGGGCCGAAATCGGTATTTTCGGGCCACACGATGGCTAGGGTTTGAAATCCGACACGAAACCCGAGACACAATCATAAATTTAGGAGAAGAATGCTACAAGAATCACGCGGTCGTCGATTTCATCTGCACTTTTCGGGCGATTTTCGTACCACCAGACAAAAATGGGCAGAAATCGGTGTTTTAGGGCCAGATGATGGTTAGGGTTTGAAATCTGACACGGAACCCGACACACAGTCATAAATTTAGGAGAAGAATGCTACAAGGATCTCGCAGTCGTCGATTTAATCTGCACTTTTCGGGCGATTTTCGTACAACCCGACAAAAATGGGCCAAAATCGGTATTTTCGGGGCAAACGATGGCTAGGGTTTGAAATCCGACATGAAACCCAAGACACAATCATAAATTTAGGAGAAGAATGCTACAAGAATCTCGCGATCGTCGATTTCATCTGCACTTTTCGGGCGATTTTCGTACCACCCGACAAAAATTAGCCGAAATCGGTATTTTCGGGCCTGACGATGGCTAGGGTTTGAAATCCGACACGGAACCCGAGACACATTCATAAATTGAGGAGAAGAATGCTACAAGGATCTCGCGGTCGTCGATTTCATCTGCACTTTTCGGGCGATTTTCGTACCACCAGACAAAAATGGGCAGAAATCGGTGTTTTAGGGCCAGATGATGGCTAGGGTTTGAAATCTGACACGGAACCCGAGACACAGTCATAAATTTAGGAGAAGAATGCTACAAGGATCTCGCGGTCGTCGATTTAATCTGCACTTTTCGGGCGATTTTCGTACAACCCGACAAAAATGGGCCAAAATCGGTATTTTCGGGCCAAACGATGGCTAGGGTTTGAAATCCGACATGAAACCCAAGACACAATCATAAATTTAGGAGAAGAATGCTACAAGAATCTCGCGGTCGTCGATTTCATCTGTACTTTTCGGGCGATTTTCGTACCACCCGACAAAAATGGGCCGAAATCGGTATTTTCGGGCCAGACGATGGCTAGGGTTTGAAATCCGACACGGAACCCGAGACACAGTCATCAATTGAATAGAAGAATGCTACAAGAATCTCGCGGTCGTCGATTTCATCTGCACTTTTCGGGCGATTTTGGCACCACCCGACAAAAAAGGGCCAAAATCGGTATTTTCAGGCCACACGATGGCTAGGGTTTGAAATCAGACACGAAACCCGAGTCACATTCATAAAATGAGGAGAAGAATGCTACAAGGATCTCGCGGTCGTCGATTTCATCTGCACTTTTCGGGCGATTTTCGTACCACCCGACAAAAATGGGCCGAAATCGGTATTTTCGGGCCAGACGATGGCTAGGGTTTGAAATTTGACACGGAACCCGAAATACATTCATAAATTTAGGAGAAGAATACTACAAGGATCTCGCGTTCGTCGATTTAATCTGCACTTTTCGGGCGATTTTCGTTCCACCCGACAAAAATGGGCCGAAATCGGTATTTTCGGGCCACACGATGGCTAGGCTTTGAAATCCGACACGAAACCCGAGGCACAGTCATAAATTTAGGAGAAGAATGCTACAAGAATCTCGCGGTCGTCGATTTAATCTGCACTTTTCGGGCGATTTTCGTTCCACCCGACAAAAATGGGCCGAAATCGGTATTTTCGGGCCTCACGATGGCTAGGCTTTGAAATCCGACACGAAACCCGAGACACAGTCATAAATTTAGGAGAAGAATGCTACAAGAATCTCGCGGTCGTCGATTTCATCTGCACTTTTCGGGCGATTTTCGTACCACCCGACAAAAATGGGCCGAAATCGGTATTTTCGGGCCACACGATGGCTAGGGTTTGAAATCCGACACGAAACCCGAGACACAGTCATAAATTGAATAGAAGAATGCTACAAGGATCTCGCGGTCGTCGAATTCATATGCACTTTTCGGGCGATTTTCGTACCACCCGACAAAAATGGGCCGAAATCGGTATTTTCGGGCCACACGATGGCTAGGGTATGAAATCCCACACGGAACCCAAGACACAGTCATAAATTTAGGAGAAGAATGCTACAAGAATCTCGCGGTCGTCGATTTCATCTGCACTTTTCGGGCGATTTTGGTACCACCCGACAAAAAAGGGCCAAAATCGGTATTTTCAGGCCACACGATGGCTAGGGTTTGAAATCCGACACGAAACCCGAGACACAGTCATAAATTTAGGAGAAGAATGCTACAAGAATCTCGCGGTCGTCGATTTCATCTGCACTTTTCGGGCGATTTTCGTACCACCCGACAAAAATGGGCCGAAATCGGTATTTTCGGGCCAGACGATGGCTAGGGTTTGAAATTTGACACGGAACCCGAAATACAATCATAAATTTAGGAGAAGAATGCTAAAAGAATCTCACGGTCGTCGATTTCATCAGCACTTTTCGGGCGATTTTCGTACCACCAGACAAAAATGGGCCGAAATCGGTATTTTCGGGCCACACGATGGCTAGGGTATGAAATCCGGCACGGAACCCAAGACACAGTCATAAATTTAGGAGAAGAATGCTACAAGAATCTCGCGGTCGTCGATTTCATCTGCACTTTTCGGGCGATTTTCGTACCACCCGACAAAAATGGGCCGAAATCGGTATTTTCGGGCCAGACGATGGCTAGGGTTTGACATCCGACACGGAACCCGAGACACAGTCATAAATTGAGGAGAAGAATGCTATAAGGATCTCGCGGTCGTCGATTTCATCTGCACCTTTCGGCTGATTTTCGTACCACCCGACAAAAATAGGCCGAAATCGGTATTTTCGGGCCAGACGATGGCTAGGGTTTGAAATCCTACACGGAACCCGATTCACAGTCATAAATTTTGGAGAAGAATGCTACAAGGATCTCGCGGTCGCCGATTTCATCTGGACTTTTCGGGCAATTTACGTACCACCCGACAAAAATGGGCCGAAATCGGTATTTTCGGGCCAGACGATGGCTAGGGTTTGAAATCCGACACGGAACCCGAGACACATTCATAAATTTAGGAGAAGAATGCTATAAGAATCTCGCGGTCGTCGATTTCATCTGCACTTTTCGGCGATTTTCGTACAACCGACAAATATGGGCCGAAATCATTATTTTCGAGCCAGACGATGGCTAGGGTTTGAAATCCGACACGGAACCCGAGACACATTCATAAATTTAGGAGAAGAATGCTACAAGAATCTCGCGGTCTTCGATTTCATCTGGACTTTTCGGGCAATTTTCGTACCACCCGACAAAAATGGGCCGAAATCGGTATTTTCTTGCCAGACGATGGCTAGGGTTTGAAATCCGACACGAAACCCGAGACACAGTCATAAATTTAGGAGAAGAATGCTACAAGAATCTCGCAGTCGTCGATTTCATCTGCACTTTTCGGGCGATTTTCGTACCACCCGACAAAAATGGGCCGAAATCGGTATTTTCGGGCCAGACGATGGCTAGGGTTTGAAATCCGACACGGAACCCGAGACACAGTCATAAATTGAATAGAAGAATGCTACAAGAATCTCGCGGTCGTCGATTTCATCTGCACTTTTCGGGCGATTTTGGTACCACCCGACAAAAAAGGGCCAAAATCGGTATTTTCAGGCCACACGATGGCTAGGGTTTGAAATCAGACACGAAACCCGAGACACATTCATAAAATGAGGAGAAGAATGCTACAAGGATCTCGCGGTCGTCGATTTCATCTGCACTTTTCGGACGATTTTCGTACCACCCGACAAAAATGGGCCGAAATCGGTATTTTCGGGCCAGACGATGGCTAGGGTTTGAAATTTGACACGGAACCCGAAATACATTCATAAATTTAGGAGAAGAATACTACAAGGATCTCGCGTTCGTCGATTTAATCTGCACTTTTCGGGCGATTTTCGTTCCACCCGACAAAAATGGGCCGAAATCGGTATTTTCGGGCCACACGATGGCTAGGCTTTGAAATCCGACACGAAACCCGAGGCACAGTCATAAATTTAGGAGAAGAATGCTACAAGAATCTCGCGGTC
>JBBPBP010000781.1:85454-107701 GCA_037974735.1 Cicer chorassanicum | reverse complement strand
TGCACTTTTCGGGCGATTTTCGTACCACCCGACAAAAATGGGCCGAAATCGGTATTTTCGGGCCAAACGATGGCTAGGGTTTGAAATCCGACACGAAACCCGAGACACAGTCATAAATTTAGGAGAAGAATGCTAAAAGAATCTCGCGGTTGTTGTTTTCATCTGCACTTTTCGAGCGATTTTCGTACCACCCGACAAAAATGGGCCGAAATCGGTATTTTCGGGCCAGACGATGGCTAGGGTTTGAAATTTGACACGAAACCCAAGACACATTCATAAATTTAGGAGAAGAATGCTACAAGGATCTCGCGGTCGTCGATTTAGTCTGCACTTTTCGGGCGATTTTCGTACCACCCGACAAAAATGGGCCGAAATCGGTATTTTCGGGCCACACGATGGCTAGGGTTTGAAATCCGACACGAAACCCGAGACACAGTCATAAATTTAGGAGAAGAATGCTACAAGAATCACGCGGTCGTCGATTTCATCTACACTTTTCGGGCGATTTTCGTACCACCAGACAAAAATGGGCAGAAATCGGTGTTTTAGGGCTAGACGATGGCTAGGGTTTGAAATCTGACACGGAACCCGAGACACAGTCATAAAATGTGGAGAAGAATGTTATAAGGATCTCGCAGGTTGCGATTTCATCTGCACTTTTCGGGCGATTTTCGTACCACCCGACAAAAATGGGCCGAAATCGGTATTTTCGGTCCAGACGATGGCTAGGGTTTGAAATCCGACATGAAACCCAAGACAAAATCATAAATTTAGGAGAAGAATGCTACAAGAATCTCGCGATCGTCGATTTCATCTGCACTTTTCGGGCGATTTTCGTACCACCCGACAAAAATGGGCCGAAATCGGTATTTTTGGGCCAGACGATGGCTAGGGTTTGCGATCCGACACGGAACCCGAGACACAATCCTAAATTTTGAGAAGAATAATACAAGGATCTTGCGGTCGTCGATTTCATCTGGACTTTTCAGACCATATTCGTACCACCCGACAAAAATGGGCCGAAATCGGTATTTTCGGGCCAGACGATGGCTAGGGTTTGAAATCTGACACGGAACTCGAGACACAGTCATAAAATTAGGAGAAGAATGCTACAAGGATCTCGCGGTCGTCGATTTCATCTGCACTTTTCGGGCGATTTTCGTACCACCCGACAAAAATAGGCCGAAATCGGTATTTTTGGGCCAGACGATGGCTAGGGTTTGAAATCCTACACGGAACCCGAGACACAGTCATAAATTGAGGAGAAGAATGCTACAAGGATCTCGCGGTCGTCGATTTCATCTGCACTTTTCGGGCGATTTTCGTACCACCCGACAAAAATGGGCCGAAATCGGTATTTTCGGGCCAGACGATGGCTAGGGTTTGCGATCCGACACGGAACCCGAGACACAGTCCTAAATTTTGGAGAAGAATGCTACAAGGATCTCGCGGTCGTCGATTTCATCTGGACTTTTCAGACCATATTCATACCACCCGACAAAAATGGGCCGAAATCGGTATTTTTGGGCCAGACGATGGCTAGGGTTTGAAATCTGACACGGAACTCGAGACACAGTTATAAAATTAGGAGAAGAATGCTACAAGGATCTCGCGGTCGTCGATTTCATCTGCACTTTTCGGGCGATTTTCGTACCACCCGACAAAAATAGGCCGAAATCGGTATTTTTGGGCCAGACGATGGCTAGGGTTTAAAATCCGACACGGAACCCGAGACACAGTCATAAAATTAGGAGAAGAATGCTACAAGGATCTCGCGGTCGTCGATTTCATCTGGACTTTTCAGGCGATTTTCGTACCACCCGACAAAAATGGGCCGAAATCGGTATTTTCGGGCCAGACGTTGGCTAGGGTTTGCAATCCGACACGGAACCCGAGACACAGTCACAAATTTTGGAGAAGAATGCTACAAGGATCTCGCTGTCGTCGATTTCATCTGGACTTTTCAGGCCATTTTCGTACCACCCGACAAAAATGGGCCGAAATCGGTATTTTCGGGCCAGACGATGGCTAGGTTTTGAAATCCGACACGAAACCCGAGACACAGTCATAAAATTAGGAGAAGAATGCTACAAGGATCTCGCGGTCGTCGATTTCATCTGCACTTTTCGGGCGATTTTCGTACCACCCGACAAAAATAGGCCGAAATCGGTATTTTTGGGCCAGACGATGGCTAGGGTTTAAATCCTACACGGAACCCGAGACACAGTCATAAATTGAGGAGAAGAATGCTACAAGGATCTCGCCGTCGTCGATTTCATCTGCACTTTTTGGGCGATTTTCGTACCACTCGACAAAAATGGGCCGAAATCGGTATTTTCGACGAGACGATGGCTAGCGATTGAAATCCGACACAGAACCGGAGACACAGTCATAAATTTAGGAGAAGAATGCTAAAAGGATCTCGCGGTCGTCGATTTTATCTGCACTTTTCGGGCGATTTTCATACCACCCGACAAAAATGGGCCGAAATCGGTATTTTTGGGCCAGTCGATTGCTAGGGTTTGAAATCCGACACGGAACCAAAGACACATTCATAGATTTAGGAGAAGAATGCTACAAGGATCTCGCCGTCGTCGATTTCATCTACACTTTTCGTGCGATTTTCGTACCACCCGACAAAAATGGGCCGAAATCGGTATTTTCGGGCAAGACCATGGCTAGCGTTTGAAATCCGACATGGAACCCGAGACACAGTCATAAATTTAGGAGAAGAATGCTACAAGGATCTCGGGGTCGTCGATTTTATCTGCACTTTTCGGGCGATTTTCGTACCACCCGACAAAAATGGGCCGAAATCGGTATTTTCGGGCCAGTCGATGGCTAGGGTTTGAAATCCGACACGAAACCCGAGACACAGTCATAAATTTAAGAGAAGAATGCTACAAGGATCTCGCGGTCGTCGATTTCATCTGCACTTTTCGGGCGAATTTCGTACCACCCGACAAAAATGGGCCGAAATCGGTATTTTCGGGCCAGTTGATGGCTAGGGTTCGAAATCCGACACGGAACCCGAGACACAGTTATAAATTTAAGAGAAGAATGCTTCAAGGATCTCGTTGTCGTCGATTTCAACTGCACTTTTCGGGCGATTTTCGTACCACCCGACAAAAATGGGCCGAAATCGGTATTTTCGGGCCAGACGATGGCTAGGGTTTGAAATCCGATACGGAACCCGAGACACAGTCATAAATTTAAGAGAAGAATGCTACAAGGATCTCGCGGTCGTCGATTTCATCTGCACTTTTCGGGGGTTTTTCGTACCACCCGACAAAAATGGGCCGAAATCGGTATTTTTGGGCCAGACGATGGCTAGGGTTTGCAATCCGACACGGAACCCGAGACACAGTCCTAAATTTTGGAGAAGAATGCTACAAGGATCTCGCGGTCGTCGATTTCATCTGGACTTTTCAGACCATATTCGTACCACCCGACAAAAATGGGCCGGAATCGGTATTTTCGGGCCAGACGATGGCTAGGGTTTGAAATCTGACACGGAACTCGAGACACAGTCATAAAATTAGGAGAAGAATGCTACAAGGATCTCGCGGTCGTCGATTTCATCTGCACTTTTCGAGCGATTTTCGTACCACCCGACAAAAATAGGCCGAAATCGGTATTTTTGGGCCAGACGATGGCTAGGGTTTGAAATCCTACACGGAACCTGAGACACAGTCATAAATTGAGGAGAAGAATGCTACAAGGATGTCGCGGTCGTCGATTTCATCTGCACTTTTCGGGCGATTTTCGTACCACCCGACAAAAATGGGCCGAAATCGGTATTTTCGGGTCAGACGATGGCTAGGGTTTGAAATTTGACACGGAACCCGAGACACATGAATAAATTGAATAGAAGAATGCTACAAGGATCTCACGGTCGTCGATTTCATCTGCACTTTTCGGGCGATTTTCGTACCACCCGACAAAAATGGGCCGAAATCGGTATTTTCAAGCAAGACGATGGCTAGGGTTTGCAATCCGACACGGAACCCGAGACACAGTCATAAATTTTGGAGAAGAATGCTACAAGCATCTCGCAGTCGTCGATTTCATCTGGACTTTTCAAGCCATTTTCGTACCACCCGACAAAAATGGGCCGAAATCGGTATTTTTGGGCCAGACGATGGCTAGGGTTTGAAATCCGACACGGAACCAGAGAAACAGTCATAAATTGAGGAGAAGAATGCTACAAGGATCTCGCGGTCGTCGATTTCATCTGCACTTTTCGGGCGATGTTCGCACCACCCGACAAAAATGGGCCGAAATCGGTATTTTCGGGCCAAACGATGGCTAGGGTTTGAAATCCGACACGAAACCCGAGACACAGTCATAAATTTAGGAGAAGAATGCTAAAAGAATCTCGCGGTTGTTGTTTTCATCTGCACTTTTCGAGCGATTTTCGTACCACCCGACAAAAATGGGCCGAAATCGGTATTTTCGGGCCAGACGATGGCTAGGGTTTGAAATTTGACACGAAACCCAAGACACATTCATAAATTTAGGAGAAGAATGCTACAAGGATCTCGCGGTCGTCGATTTAATCTGCACTTTTCGGGCGATTTTCGTACCACCCGACAAAAATGGGCCGAAATCGGTATTTTCGGGCCACACGATGGCTAGGGTTTGAAATCCGACACGAAACCCGAGACACAGTCATAAATTTAGGAGAAGAATGCTACAAGAATCACGCGGTCGTCGATTTCATCTACACTTTTCGGGCGATTTTCGTACCACCAGACAAAAATGGGCAGAAATCGGTGTTTTAGGGCTAGACGATGGCTAGGGTTTGAAATCTGACACGGAACCCGAGACACAGTCATAAAATGTGGAGAAGAATGTTATAAGGATCTCGCAGGTTGCGATTTCATCTGCACTTTTCGGGCGATTTTCGTACCACCCGACAAAAATGGGCCGAAATCGGTATTTTCGGTCCAGACGATGGCTAGGGTTTGAAATCCGACATGAAACCCAAGACAAAATCATAAATTTAGGAGAAGAATGCTACAAGAATCTCGCGATCGTCGATTTCATCTGCACTTTTCGGGCGATTTTCGTACCACCCGACAAAAATGGGCCGAAATCGGTATTTTTGGGCCAGACGATGGCTAGGGTTTGCGATCCGACACGGAACCCGAGACACAATCCTAAATTTTGAGAAGAATGCTACAAGGATCTCGCGGTCGTCGATTTCATCTGGACTTTTCAGACCATATTCGTACCACCCGACAAAAATGGGCCGAAATCGGTATTTTCGGGCCAGACGATTGCTAGGGTTTGAAATCTGACACGGAACTCGAGACACAATCATAAAATTAGGAGAAGAATGCTACAAGGATCTCGCGGTCGTCGATTTCATCTGCACTTTTCGGGCGATTTTCGTACCACCCGACAAAAATAGGCCGAAATCGGTATTTTTGGGCCAGACGATGGCTAGGGTTTAAATCCTACACGGAACCCGAGACACAGTCATAAATTGAGGAGAAGAATGCTACAAGGATCTCGCGGTCGTCGATTTCATCTGCACTTTTCGGGCGATTTTCGTACCACCCGAAAAAAATGGGCCGAAATTGGTATTTTCGGGCCAGACGATGGCTAGGTTTTGCGATCGGACACGGAACCCGAGACACAGTCCTAAATTTTGGAGATGAATGCTACAAGGATCTCGCGGTCGTCGATTTCATCTGGACTTTTCAGACCATATTCATACCACCCGACAAAAATGGGCCGAAATCGGTATTTTCGGGCCAGACGATGGCTAGGGTTTGAAATCTGACACGGAACTCGAGACACAGTTATAAAATTAGGAGAAGAATGCTACAAGGATCTCGCGGTCGTCGATTTCATCTGCACTTTTCGGGCGATTTTCGTACCACCCGACAAAAATAGGCCGAAATCGGTATTTTTGGGCCAGACGATGGCTAGGGTTTAAAATCCTACACGGAACCCGAGACACAGTCATAAATTTAAGAGAAGAATGCTTCAAGGATCTCGTGGTCGTCGATTTCAACTGCACTTTTCGGGCGATTTTCGTACCACCCGACAAAAATGGGCCGAAATCGGTATTTTCGGGCCAGACGATGGCTAGGGTTTGAAATCCGATACAGAACCCGAGACACAGTCATAAATTTTGGAGAAGAATGCTATAAGGATCTCGCGGTCGTCCATTTTATCTACACTTTTCGGGCGATTTTCGTACCACCCGACAAAAATGGGCCGAAATCGGTATTTTTGGGCCAGACGATGGCTAGGGTTTGCAATCCGACACGGAACCCGAGACACAGTCATAAATTTTGGAGAAGAATGCTACAAGCATCTCGCAGTCGTCGATTTCATCTGGACTTTTCAAGCCATTTTCGTACCACCCGACAAAAATGGGCCGAAATCGGTATTTTTGGGCCAGACGATGGCTAGGGTTTGAAATCCGACACGGAACCAGAGAAACAGTCATAAATTGAGGAGAAGAATGCTACAAGGATCTCGCGGTCGTCGATTTCATCTACACTTTTCGGGCGATTTTCGTACCACCCGACAAAAATGGGCCGAAATCGGTATTTTCGGGCCAAACGATGGCTAGGGTTTGAAATCCGACACGAAACCCGAGACACAGTCATAAATTTAGGAGAAGAATGCTAAAAGAATCTCGCGGTTGTCGTTTTCATCTGCACTTTTCGAGCGATTTTCGTACCACCCGACAAAAATGGGCCGAAATCGGTATTTTCGGGCCAAACGATGGCTAGGGTTTGAAATTTGACACGAAACCCAAGACACATTCATAAATTTAGGAGAAGAATGCTACAAGGATCTCGCGGTCGTCGATTTAATCTGCACTTTTCGGGCGATTTTCGTACCACCCGACAAAAATGGGCCGAAATCGGTATTTTCGGGCCACACGATGGCTAGGGTTTGAAATCCGACACGAAACCCGAGACACAGTCATAAATTTAGGAGAAGAATGCTACAAGAATCACGCGGTCGTCGATTTCATCTACACTTTTCGGGCGATTTTCGATCCACCAGACAAAAATGGGCAGAAATCGGTGTTTTAGGGCTAGACGATAGCTAGGGTTTGAAATCTGACACGGAACCCGAGACACAGTCATAAAATGTGGAGAAGAATGTTATAAGGATCTCGCAGGTTGCGATTTCATCTGCACTTTTCGGGCGATTTTCGTACCACCCGACAAAAATGGTCCGAAATCGGTATTTTCGGTCCAGACGATTGCTAGGGATTGAAATCCGACATGAAACCCAAGACAAAATCATAAATTTAGGAGAAGAATGCTACAAGAATCTCGCGGTCGTCGATTTCATCTGCACTTTTCGGGTGATTTTCGTACCACCCGACAAAAATTAGCCGAAATCGGTATTTTTGGGCCTGACGATGGCTAGGGTTTGAAATCCGACACCGAACCCGAGACACATTCATAAATTGAGGAGAAGAATGCTACAAGGATCTCGCGGTCGTCGATTTCATCTGCACTTTTCGTGCGATTTTCGTACCACCCGACAAAAATGGGCCGAAATCGGTATTTTCGGGCCAGACGATGGCTAGGGTTTGAAATCCGACACAGAACCCAAGACACAGTCATAAATTTTGGAGAAGAATGCTATAAGGATCTCGCGGTCGTCCATTTTATCTACACTTTTCGGGCGATTTTCGTACCACCCGACAAAAATGGGCCGAAATCGGTATTTTTGGGCCAGACGATGGCTAGGGTTTGCGATCCGACACGGAACCCGAGACACAATCCTAAATTTTGAGAAGAATGCTACAAGGATCTCGCGGTCGTCGATTTCATCTAGACTTTTCAGACCATATTCGTACCACCCGACAAAAATGGGCCGAAATCGGTATTTTCGGGCCAGACGATGGCTAGGGTTTGAAATCTGACACGGAACTCGAGACACAGTTATAAATTGAGGAGAAGAATGCTACAAGGATCTCGCGGTCGTCGATTTCATCTGCACTTTTCGGGCGATTTTCGTACCACCCGACAAAAATGGGCCGAAATCGGTATTTTCGGGCCAGACGATGGCTAGGGTTTTAAATCCTACACGGAACCCCAGACACAGTCATAAATTTAGGAGAAGAATTATACAAGGATCTCGCGGTCGTCGATTTCATCTGGACTTTACGGGCGATTTTCGTACCACCCGAGAAAAATGGGTCGAAATCGGTATTTTTGGGCCAGACGATGGCTAGGGTTTGAAATCTAACACGGAACCCGAGACACAGTCCTAAATTTAGAAGAAGAATGTTAGAAGGATCTCTCGGTCGTCGATTTCATCTGGACTTTTCGGGCCATTTTCGTACCACCTGACAAAAATGGGCCGAAATCGGTATTTTCGGGCCAGACGATGGCTAGGGTTTGAAATCCGACACGGAACCCGAGACACATTCATAAATTCAGGAGAAGAATGCTCAAGGATCTCATGGTCGTCGATTTCATCTGCACTTTTCAGGCGATTTTCATACCACCCGACAAAAATGGGCCGAAATCGGTATTTTCGGTTCAGACGATGGCTAGGGTTTGAAATCCTACACGAAACCCGAGACACAATCATAAATTTAGGAGAAGAATGCTACAAGGATCTCGCGGTCGTCGATTTCATCTGCACTTTTCGGGCGATTTTCGTACCACCCGACAAAAATGGGCCGAAATCGGTATTTTCGGGCCAGACGATGGCTAGGGTTTGAAATCCGATACGGAACCCGAGACACAGTCATAAATTTAAGAGAAGAATGCTACAAGGATCTCGCGGTCGTCGATTTCATCTGCACTTTTCGGGCGATTTTCGTACCACCCGACAAAAATGGGCCGAAATCGGTATTTTTGGGCCAAACGATGGCTAGGGTTTGCAATCCGACACGGAACCCGAGACACAGTCCTAAATTTTGGAGAAGAATGCTACAAGGATCTCGCGGTCGTCGATTTCATCTGGACTTTTCAGACCATATTCGTACCACCCGACAAAAATGGGCCGGAATCGGTATTTTCGGGCCAGACGATGGCTAGGGTTTGAAATCTGACACGGAACTCGAGACACAGTCATAAAATTAGGAGAAGAATGCTACAAGGATCTCGCGGTCGTCGATTTCATCTGCACTTTTCGGGCGATTTTCGTACCACCCGACAAAAATGGGCCGAAATCGGTATTTTCGGGCCAGACGATGGCTAGGGTTTGAAATTTGACACGGAACCCGAGACACATGAATAAATTGAATAGAAGAATGCTACAAGGATCTCGCGGTCGTCGATTTCATCTGCAGTTTTCGGGCGATTTTCGTACCACCCGACAAAAATGGGCCGAAATCGGTATTTTCAAGCAAGACGATGGCTAGGGTTTGCAATCCGACACGGAACCCGAGACACAGTCATAAATTTTGGAGAAGAATGCTACAAGCATCTCGCAGTCGTCGATTTCATCTGGACTTTTCAAGCCATTTTCGTACCACCCGACAAAAATGGGCCGAAATCGGTATTTTCAAGCAAGACGATGGCTAGGGTTTGCAATCCGACACGGAACCCGAGACACAGTCATAAATTTTGGAGAAGAATGCTACAAGCATCTCGCAGTCGTCGATTTCATTTGGACTTTTCAAGCCATTTTCGTACCACCCGACTAAAATGGGCCGAAATCGGTATTTTCGGGCCAGACGATGGCTAGGGTTTGAAATTTGACACGAAACCCAAGACACATTCATAAATTTAGGAGAAGAATGCTACAAGGATCTCGCAGTCGTCGATTTAATCTGCACTTTTCGGGCGATTTTCGTACCACCCGACAAAAATGGGCCGAAATCGGTATTTTCGGGCCACACGATGGCTAGGGTTTGAAATCCGACACGAAACCCGAGACACAGTCATAAATTTAGGAGAAGAATGCTACAAGAATCACGCGGTCGTCGATTTCATCTACACTTTTTGGGCGATTTTCGTACCACCAGACAAAAATGGGCAGAAATCGGTGTTTTAGGGCTAGACGATAGCTAGGGTTTGAAATCTGACACGGAACCCGAGACACAGTCATAAAATGTGGAGAAGAATGTTATAAGGATCTCGCAGGTTGCGATTTCATCTGCACTTTTCGGGCGATTTTCGTACCACCCGACAAAAATGGGCCGAAATCGGTATTTTCGGTCCAGACGATGGCTAGGGTTTGAAATCCGACATGAAACCCAAGACAAAATCATAAATTTAGGAGAAGAATGCTACAAGAATCTCGCGGTCGTCGATTTCATCTGCACTTTTCGGGCGATTTTCGTACCACCCGACAAAAATTAGTCGAAATCGGTATTTTTGGGCCTGACGATGGCTAGGGTTTGAAATCCGACACCGAACCCGAGACACATTCATAAATTGAGGAGAAGAATGCTACAAGGATCTCGCGGTCGTCGATTTCATCTGCACTTTTCGTGCGATTTTCGTACCACCCGACAAAAATGGGCCGAAATCGGTATTTTCGGGCCAGACGATGGCTAGGGTTTGAAATCCGACACGGAACCCGAGACACAGTCATAAATTTAGGAGAAGAATGCTACAAGGATCTCGCGGTAGTCGATTTTATCTGCACTTTTCGGGCGATTTTCGTACCACCCGACAAAAATGGGCCGAAATCGGTATTTTCGGGCCAGACGATGGCTAGGGTTTGAAATCCGACACGGAACCCGAGACACAGTCATAAATTTTGGAGAAGAATGCTATAAGGATCTCGCGGTCGTCGATTTCATCTACACTTTTCGGGCGATTTTCGTACCACCCGACAAAAATGGGCCGAAATCGGTATTTTTGGGCCAGACGATGGCTAGGCTTTGCAATCCGACACGGAACCCGAGACACAGTCATAAATTTTGGAGAAGAATGCTACAAGGATCTCGCGGTCGTCGATTTCATCTGGACTTTTCAGACCATATTCGTACCACCCGACAAAAATGGGCTGAAATCGGTATTTTCGGGCCAGACGATGGCTAGGGTTTGAAATCTGACACGGAACTCGAGACACAGTCATAAAATTAGGAGAAGAATGCTACAAGGATCTCGCGGTCGTCGATTTCATCTGCACTTTTCGGGCGATTTTCGTACCACTCGACAAAAATAGGCCGAAATCGGTATTTTTGGGCCAGACGATGGCTAGGGTTTGAAATCCTACACGGAACCCGAGACACAGTCATAAATTGAGGAGAAGAATGCTACAAGGATCTCGCGGTCGTCGATTTCATCTGCACTTTTCGGGCGATTTTCGTACCACCCGACAAAAATGGGCTGAAATCGGTATTTTCGGGCCAGACGATGGCTAGGGTTTGAAATCCTACACGGAACCCGAGACACAGTCATAAATTTTGGAGAAGAATGCTACAAGGATCTCGCGGTCGTCGATTTCATCTGCACTTTTCGGGCGATTTTCGTACCACCCGACAAAAATGGGCCGAAATCGATATTTTCGGGCCAGACGATGGCTAGGGTTTGAAATCTGACACGGAACCCGAGACACAGTCATAAATTAAGGAGAAGAATGCTGCAAGGATCTCGCGGTCGTCGATTTCATCTGCACTTTTCGGGCGATTTTCGTACCACCCGACAAAAATGGGCCGAAATCGGTATTTTCGGGCCAGACGATGGCTAGGGTTTGAAATCCGACACAGAACCCGAGACACAGTCATAAATTTTGGAGAAGAATGCTACAAGGATCTCGCGGTCGTCGATTTCATCTGCACTTTTCGGGCGATTTTCGTACCACCCGACAAAAATGGGCCGAAATCGGTATTTTCGGGCCACACGATGGCTAGGGTTTGAAATCCGACACGAAACCCGAGACACAGTCATAAATTTAGGAGAAGAATGCTACAAGAATCACGCGGTCGTCGATTTCATCTACACTTTTCGGGCGATTTTCGTACCACCAGACAAAAATGGGCAGAAATCGGTGTTTTAGGGCTAGACGATGGCTAGGGTTTGAAATCTGACACGGAACCCGAGACACAGTCATAAAATGTGGAGAAGAATGTTATAAGGATCTCGCAGGTTGCGATTTCATCTGCACTTTTCGGGCGATTTTCGTACCACCCGACAAAAATGGGCCGAAATCGGTATTTTCGGTCCAGACGATGGCTAGGGTTTGAAATCCGACATGAAACCCAAGACAAAATCATAAATTTAGGAGAAGAATGCTACAAGAATCTCGCGATCGTCGATTTCATCTGCACTTTTCGGGCGATTTTCGTACCACCCGACAAAAATGGGCCGAAATCGGTATTTTTGGGCCAGACGATGGCTAGGGTTTGCGATCCGACACGGAACCCGAGACATAATCCTAAATTTTGAGAAGAATGCTACAAGGATCTCGCGGTCGTCGATTTCATCTGGACTTTTCAGACCATATTCGTACCACCCGACAAAAATGGGCCGAAATCGGTATTTTCGGGCCAGACGATGGCTAGGGTTTGAAATCTGACACGGAACTCGAGACACAGTCATAAAATTAGGAGAAGAATGCTACAAGGATCTCGCGGTCGTCGATTTCATCTGCACTTTTCGGGCGATTTTCGTACCACCCGACAAAAATGGGCCGAAATCGGTATTTTCGGGCCAGACGATGGCTAGGGTTTGAAATCCGATACGGAACCCGAGACACAGTCATAAATTTAAGAGAAGAATGCTACAAGGATCTCGCGGTCGTCGATTTCATCTGCACTTTTCGGGGGTTTTTCGTACCACCCGACAAAAATGGGCCGAAATCGGTATTTTTGGGCCAGACGATGGCTAGGGTTTGCAATCCGACACGGAACCCGAGACACAGTCCTAAATTTTGGAGAAGAATGCTACAAGGATCTCGCGGTCGTCGATTTCATCTGGACTTTTCAGACCATATTCGTACCACCCGACAAAAATGGGCCGGAATCGGTATTTTCGGGCCAGACGATGGCTAGGGTTTGAAATCTGACACGGAACTCGAGACACAGTCATAAAATTAGGAGAAGAATGCTACAAGGATCTCGCGGTCGTCGATTTCATCTGCACTTTTCGAGCGATTTTCGTACCACCCGACAAAAATAGGCCGAAATCGGTATTTTTGGGCCAGACGATGGCTAGGGTTTGAAATCCTACACGGAACCTGAGACACAGTCATAAATTGAGGAGAAGAATGCTACAAGGATGTCGCGGTCGTCGATTTCATCTGCACTTTTCGGGCGATTTTCGTACCACCCGACAAAAATGGGCCGAAATCGGTATTTTCGGGTCAGACGATGGCTAGGGTTTGAAATTTGACACGGAACCCGAGACACATGAATAAATTGAATAGAAGAATGCTACAAGGATCTCACGGTCGTCGATTTCATCTGCACTTTTCGGGCGATTTTCGTACCACCCGACAAAAATGGGCCGAAATCGGTATTTTCAAGCAAGACGATGGCTAGGGTTTGCAATCCGACACGGAACCCGAGACACAGTCATAAATTTTGGAGAAGAATGCTACAAGCATCTCGCAGTCGTCGATTTCATCTGGACTTTTCAAGCCATTTTCGTACCACCCGACAAAAATGGGCCGAAATCGGTATTTTTGGGCCAGACGATGGCTAGGGTTTGAAATCCGACACAGAACCAGAGAAACAGTCATAAATTGAGGAGAAGAATGCTACAAGGATCTCGCGGTCGTCGATTTCATCTACACTTTTCGGGCGATTTTCGTACCACCCGACAAAAATGGGCCGAAATCGGTATTTTCGGGCCAAACGATGGCTAGGGTTTGAAATCCGACACGAAACCCGAGACACAGTCATAAATTTAGGAGAAGAATGCTAAAAGAATCTCGCGGTTGTCGTTTTCATCTGCACTTTTCGAGCGATTTTCGTACCACCCGACAAAAATGGGCCGAAATCGGTATTTTCGGGCCAGACGATGGCTAGGGTTTGAAATTTGACACGACACCCAAGACACATTCATAAATTTAGGAGAAGAATGCTACAAGGATCTCGCAGTCGTCGATTTAATCTGCACTTTTCGGACGATTTTCGTACCACCCGACAAAAATGGGCCGAAATCGGTATTTTCGGGCCACACGATGGCTAGGGTTTGAAATCCGACACGAAACCCGAGACACAGTCATAAATTTAGGAGAAGAATGCTACAAGAATCACGCGGTCGTCGATTTCATCTACACTTTTCGGGCGATTTTCGTACCACCAGACAAAAATGGGCAGAAATCGGTGTTTTAGGGCAAGACGATAGCTAGGGTTTGAAATCTGACACGGAACCCGAGACACAGTCATAAAATGTGGAGAAGAATGTTATAAGGATCTCGCAGGTTGCGATTTCATCTGCACTTTTCGGGCGATTTTCGTACCACCCGACAAAAATGGGCCGAAATTGGTATTTTCGGTCCAGACGATGGCTAGGGTTTGAAATCCGACATGAAACCCAAGACAAAATCATAAATTTAGGAGAAGAATGCTACAAGAATCTCGCGGTCGTCGATTTCATCTGCACTTTTCGGGCGATTTTCGTACCACCCGACAAAAATTAGCCGAAATCGGTATTTTTGGGCCTGACGATGGCTAGGGTTTGAAATCCGACACCGAACCCGAGACACATTCATAAATTGAGGAGAAGAATGCTACAAGGATCTCGCGGTCGTCGATTTCATCTGCACTTTTCGTGCGATTTTCGTACCACCCGACAAAAATGGGCCGAAATCGGTATTTTCGGGCCAGACGATGGCTAGGGTTTGAAATCCGACACAGAACCCAAGACACAGTCATAAATTTTGGAGAAGAATGCTATAAGGATCTCGCGGTCGTCCATTTTATCTACACTTTTCGGGCGATTTTCGTACCACCCGACAAAAATGGGCCGAAATCGGTATTTTTGGGCCAGACGATGGCTAGGGTTTGCGATCCGACACGGAACCCGAGACACAGTCCTAAATTTTGAGAAGAATGCTACAAGGATCTCGCGGTCGTCGATTTCATCTGGACTTTTCAGACCATATTCGTACCACCCGACAAAAATGGGCCGAAATCGGTATTTTCGGGCCAGACGATGGCTAGGGTTTGAAATCTGACACGGAACTCGAGACACAGTCATAAAATTAGGAGAAGAATGCTACAAGGATCTCGCGGTCGTCGATTTCATCTGCACTTTTCGGGCGATTTTCGTACCACCCGACAAAAATGGGCCGAAATCGGTATTTTCGGGCCAGACGATGGCTAGGGTTTGAAATCCGATACGGAACCCGAGACACAGTCATAAATTTAAGAGAAGAATGCTACAAGGATCTCGCGGTCGTCGATTTCATCTGCACTTTTCGGGGGTTTTTCGTACCACCCGACAAAAATGGGCCGAAATCGGTATTTTTGGGCCAGACGATGGCTAGGGTTTGCAATCCGACACGGAACCCGAGACACAGTCCTAAATTTTGGAGAAGAATGCTACAAGGATCTCGCGGTCGTCGATTTCATCTGGACTTTTCAGACCATATTCGTACCACCCGACAAAAATGGGCCGGAATCGGTATTTTCGGGCCAGACGATGGCTAGGGTTTGAAATCTGACACGGAACTCGAGACACAGTCATAAAATTAGGAGAAGAATGCTACAAGGATCTCGCGGTCGTCGATTTCATCTGCACTTTTCGAGCGATTTTCGTACCACCCGACAAAAATAGGCCGAAATCGGTATTTTTGGGCCAGACGATGGCTAGGGTTTGAAATCCTACACGGAACCTGAGACACAGTCATAAATTGAGGAGAAGAATGCTACAAGGATGTCGCGGTCGTCGATTTCATCTGCACTTTTCGGGCGATTTTCGTACCACCCGACAAAAATGGGCCGAAATCGGTATTTTCGGGTCAGACGATGGCTAGGGTTTGAAATTTGACACGGAACCCGAGACACATGAATAAATTGAATAGAAGAATGCTACAAGGATCTCACGGTCGTCGATTTCATCTGCACTTTTCGGGCGATTTTCGTACCACCCGACAAAAATGGGCCGAAATCGGTATTTTCAAGCAAGACGATGGCTAGGGTTTGCAATCCGACACGGAACCCGAGACACAGTCATAAATTTTGGAGAAGAATGCTACAAGCATCTCGCAGTCGTCGATTTCATCTGGACTTTTCAAGCCATTTTCGTACCACCCGACAAAAATGGGCCGAAATCGGTATTTTTGGGCCAGACGATGGCTAGGGTTTGAAATCCGACACGGAACCAGAGAAACAGTCATAAATTGAGGAGAAGAATGCTACAAGGATCTCGCGGTCGTCGATTTCATCTACACTTTTCGGGCGATTTTCGTACCACCCGACAAAAATGGGCCGAAATCGGTATTTTCGGGCCAAACGATGGCTAGGGTTTGAAATCCGACACGAAACCCGAGACACAGTCATAAATTTAGGAGAAGAATGCTAAAAGAATCTCGCGGTTGTCGTTTTCATCTGCACTTTTCGAGCGATTTTCGTACCACCCGACAAAAATGGGCCGAAATCGGTATTTTCGGGCCAAACGATGGCTAGGGTTTGAAATTTGACACGAAACCCAAGACACATTCATAAATTTAGGAGAAGAATGCTACAAGGATCTCGCGGTCGTCGATTTAATCTGCACTTTTCGGGCGATTTTCGTACCACCCGACAAAAATGGGCCGAAATCGGTATTTTCGGGCCACACGATGGCTAGGGTTTGAAATCCGACACGAAACCCGAGACACAGTCATAAATTTAGGAGAAGAATGCTACAAGAATCACGCGGTCGTCGATTTCATCTACACTTTTCGGGCGATTTTCGATCCACCAGACAAAAATGGGCAGAAATCGGTGTTTTAGGGCTAGACGATAGCTAGGGTTTGAAATCTGACACGGAACCCGAGACACAGTCATAAAATGTGGAGAAGAATGTTATAAGGATCTCGCAGGTTGCGATTTCATCTGCACTTTTCGGGCGATTTTCGTACCACCCGACAAAAATGGGCCAAAATCGGTATTTTCGGTCCAGACGATTGCTAGGGTTTGAAATCCGACATGAAACCCAAGACAAAATCATAAATTTAGGAGAAGAATGCTACAAGAATCTCGCGGTCGTCGATTTCATCTGCACTTTTCGGGTGATTTTCGTACCACCCGACAAAAATTAGCCGAAATCGGTATT
Organism: Cicer chorassanicum; assembly: GCA_037974735.1. Lineage (NCBI taxonomy): Eukaryota > Viridiplantae > Streptophyta > Magnoliopsida > Fabales > Fabaceae > Cicer > Cicer chorassanicum. Next base: position 90,539 of record JBBPBP010000781.1, on the reverse strand, counting down.
TTTGGGCCTGACGATGGCTAGGGTTTGAAATCCGACACCGAACCCGAGACACATTCATAAATTGAGGAGAAGAATGCTACAAGGATCTCGCGGTCGTCGATTTCATCTGCACTTTTCGTGCGATTTTCGTACCACCCGACAAAAATGGGCCGAAATCGGTATTTTCGGGCCAGACGATGGCTAGGGTTTGAAATCCAACACAGAACCCGAGACACAATCATAAATTTTGGAGAAGAATGCTATAAGGATCTCGCGGTCGTCCATTTTATCTACACTTTTCGGGCGATTTTCGTACCACCCGACAAAAATGGGCCGAAATCGGTATTTTTGGGCCAGACGATGGCTAGGGTTTGCAATCCGACACGGAACCCGAGACACAGTCATAAATTTTGGAGAAGAATGCTACAAGCATCTCGCAGTCGTCGATTTCATCTGGACTTTTCAAGCCATTTTCGTACCACCCGACAAAAATGGGCCGAAATCGGTATTTTTGGGCCAGACGATGGCTAGGGTTTGAAATCCGACACAGAACCAGAGAAACAGTCATAAATTGAGGAGAAGAATGCTACAAGGATCTCGCGGTCGTCGATTTCATCTACACTTTTCGGGCGATTTTCGTACCACCCGACAAAAATGGGCCGAAATCGGTATTTTCGGGCCAAACGATGGCTAGGGTTTGAAATCCGACACGAAACCCGAGACACAGTCATAAATTTAGGAGAAGAATGCTAAAAGAATCTCGCGGTTGTCGTTTTCATCTGCACTTTTCGAGCGATTTTCGTACCACCCGACAAAAATGGGCCGAAATCGGTATTTTCGGGCCAGACGATGGCTAGGGTTTGAAATTTGACACGAAACCCAAGACACATTCATAAATTTAGGAGAAGAATGCTACAAGGATCTCGCAGTCGTCGATTTAATCTGCACTTTTCGGATGATTTTCGTACCACCCGACAAAAATGGGCCGAAATCGGTATTTTCGGGCCACACGATGGCTAGGGTTTGAAATCCGACACGAAACCCGAGACACTGTCATAAATTTAGGAGAAGAATGCTACAAGAATCACGCGGTCGTCGATTTCATCTACACTTTTCGGTCGATTTTCGTACCACCAGACAAAAATGGGCAGAAATCGGTGTTTTAGGGCTAGACGATAGCTAGGGTTTGAAATCTGACACGGAACCCGAGACACAGTCATAAAATGTGGAGAAGAATGTTATAAGGATCTCGCAGGTTGCGATTTCATCTGCACTTTTCGGGCGATTTTCGTTCCACCCGACAAAAATGGGCCGAAATCGGTATTTTCGGTCCAGACGATGGCTAGGGTTTGAAATCCGACATGAAACCCAAGACAAAATCATAAATTTAGGTGAAGAATGCTACAAGAATCTCGCGGTCGTCGATTTCATCTGCACTTTTCGGGCGATTTTCGTACCACCCGACAAAAATTAGCCGAAATCGGTATTTTTGGGCCTGACGATGGCTAGGGTTTGAAATCCGACACCGAACCCGAGACACATTCATAAATTTAGGAGAAGAATGCTACAAGGATCTCGCGGTAGTCGATTTCATCTGCACTTTTCGTGCGATTTTCGTACCACCCGACAAAAATGGGCCGAAATCGGTATTTTCGGGCCAGACGATGGCTAGGGTTTGAAATCCGACACAGAACCCGAGACACAGTCATAAATTTTGGAGAAGAATGCTATAAGGATCTCGCGGTCGTCCATTTTATCTACACTTTTCGGGCGATTTTCGTACCACCCGACAAAAATGGGCCGAAATCGGTATTTTTGGGCCAGACGATGGCTAGGGTTTGCGATCCGACACGGAACCCGAGACACAGTCATAAATTTTGAGAAGAATGCTACAAGGATCTCGTGGTCGTCGATTTCATCTGGACTTTTCAGACCATATTCGTACCACCCGACAAAAATGGGCCGAAATCGGTATTTTCGGGCCAGACGATGGCTAGGGTTTGAAATCTGACACGGAACTCGAGCCACAGTCATAAAATTAGGAGAATAATGCTACAAGGATCTCGCGGTCGTCGATTTCATCTGCACTTTTCGGGCGATTTTCGTACCACCCGACAAAAATAGGCCGAAATCGGTATTTTTGGGCCAGACGATGGCTAGGGTTTGAAATCCTACACGGAACCCGAGACACAGTCATAAATTGAGGAGAAGAATGCTACAAGAATCTCGCGGTCGTCGATTTCATCTGCACTTTTCGGGCGATTTTCGTACCACCCGACAAAAATGGGCCGAAATCGGTATTTTCGGGCCAGACGATGGCTAGGGTTTGAAATCTGACACGGAACCCGAGACACAGTCATAAATTGAATAGAAGAATGCTACAAGGATCTCGCGGTCGTCGATTTCATCTGCACTTTTCGAGCGATTTTCGTACCACCCGACAAAAATGGGCTGAAATCGGTATTTTCAAGCAAGACGATGGCTAGGGTTTGCAATCCGACACGGAACCCGAGACACAGTCATAAATTTTAGAGAAGAATGCTACAAGGACCTCGCGGTCGTCGATTTCATCTGGACTTTTCAGGCCATTTTCGTACCACCCGACAAAAATGGGCCGAAATCGGTATTTTTGGGCCAGACGATGGCTAGGGTTTGAAATTCGACACGGAACCTGAGAAACAGTCATAAATTGAGGAGAAGAATGCTACAAGGATCTCGCGGTCGTCGATTTCATCTGCACTTTTCGAGCGATTTTCGTACCACCCGACAAAAATGGGCCGAAATCGGTATTTTCGGGCCAAACGATGGCTAGGGTTTGAAATCCGACACGAAACCCGAGACACAGTCATAAATTTAGGAGAAGAATGCTAAAAGAATCTCGCGGTTGTCGTTTTCATCTGCACTTTTCGAGCGATTTTCGTACCACCCGACAAAAATGGGCCGAAATCGGTATTTTCGGGCCAAACGATGGCTAGGGTTTGAAATTTGACACGAAACCCAAGACACATTCATAAATTTAGGAGAAGAATGCTACAAGGATCTCGCGGTCGTCGATTTAATCTGCACTTTTCGGGCGATTTTCGTACCACCCGACAAAAATGGGCCGAAATCGGTATTTTCGGGCCACACGATGGCTAGGGTTTGAAATCCGACACGAAACCCGAGACACAGTCATAAATTTTGGAGAAGAATGCTATAAGGATCTCGCGGTCGTCGATTTCATCTGCACTTTTCGGGCGATTTTCGTACCACCCGACAAAAATGGGCCGAAATCGGTATTTTTGGGTCAGACGATGGCTAGGGTTTGCAATCCGACACGGAACCCGAGACATAGTCATAAATATTAGAGAAGAATGCTACAAGGATCTCGCGGTCGTCGATTTCATCTGGACTTTTTAGGCCATTTTCGTACCACCCAACAAAAATGGGCCGAAATCGGTATTTTCGGGCCAGACGATGGCTAGGGTTTGAAATCCGACACGGAACCCGAGACACAGTCATAAATTTAGGAGAAGAATGCTACAAGAATCACGCGGTCGTCGATTTCATCTGCACTTTCCGGGCGATTTTCGTACCACCCGACAAAAATGGGCCGAAATCGGTATTTTCGGGCCAAACGATGGCTAGGGTTTGAAATCCGACACGAAACCCGAGACACAGTCATAAATTTAGGAGAAGAATGCTACAAGGATCTCGCGGTCGTCGATTTAATCTGCACTTTTCGGGCGATTTTCGTACAACCCGACAAAAATGGGCCAAAATCGGTATTTTAGGGCCAAACGATCGCTAGGGTTTGAAATCCGACATGAAACCCAAGACACAATCATAAATTTAGGAGAAGAATGCTACAAGAATCTCACGGTCGTCGATTTCATCTGCACTTTTCGGGCGATTTTCGTACCACCCGACAAAAATTAGCCGAAATCGGTATTTTCGGGCCTGACGATGTCTAGGGTTTGAAATCCGACACGGAACCCGAGACACATTCATAAATTGAGGAGAAGAATGCTACAAGGATCTCGCGGTCGTCGATTTCATCTGCACTTTTCGGGCGATTTTCGTACCACCCGACAAAAATGGGCCGAAATCGGTATTTTCAAGCAAGACGATGGCTAGGGTTTGCAATGCAACACGGAACCCGAGACACAGTCATAAATTTTGGAGAAGAATGCTACAAGCATCTCGCAGTCGTCGATTTCATCTGGACTTTTCAAGCCATTTTCGAACCACCCGACAAAAATGGGCCAAAATCGGTATTTTCGGGCCAGACGATGGTTAGGGTTTGAAATCCGACACGGAACCCGAGACACAGTCATAAAATTAGGAGAAGAATGCTACAAGGATCTCGCGGTCGTCGATTTCATCTGCACTTTTCAGGCGATTTTCGTACCACCCGACAAAAATAAGGCCGAAATCGGTATTTTTGGGCCAGACGATGGCTATGGTTTGAAATCCAACACGGAACCCGAGACACAGTCATAAATTGAGGAGAAGAATGCTACAAGGATCTCGCGGTCGTCGATTTCATCTGCACTTTTCGGGCGATTTTCGTACCACCCGACAAAATGGGCCGAAATCGGTATTTTCGGGCCAGACGATGGCTAGGGTTTGAAATCCGACACGGAACCCGAGACACAGTCATAAATTTTGGAGAAGAATGCTACAAGGATCTCGCGGTCTTCGATTTCATCTGGACTTTTCGGGCGATTTTCGTACTACCCGACAAAAATGGGCCGAAATCGGTATTTTCGGGCAAGACAATGGCTAGGGTTTGAAATCTTACACGGAACTCGAGACACAGTCATAAATTTAGGAGAAGAATGCAACAAGGATATCGCGGTCTTCGATTTCATCTGCACTTTTCGAGCGATTTACGTACCACCCGACAAAAATGGGCCGAAATCGGTATTTTTGGGCCAGACGATGGCTAGGGTTTGAAATCCGACACGAAACCCGAGACACAGTCATAAATTTAGGACAAGAATGCTACAAGAATCACGCGGTCGTCGATTTCATCTGCACTTTTCGGGCGATTTTCGTACCACCCGACAAAAATTAGCCGAAATCGGTATTTTCGGGCCAGACGATGGCTAGGGTTTGAAATCC
>JBBPBP010000781.1:67532-85410 GCA_037974735.1 Cicer chorassanicum | reverse complement strand
ATTTCATCTGCACTTTTCGGGCGATTTTCGTACCACCCGACAAAAATGGGCCGAAATCGGTATTTTTGGGCCAGACGATGGCTAGGGTTTGCAATCCGACACGGAACCCGAGACATTGTCATAAATTTTGGAGAAGAATGCTACAAGGATCTCGCGGTCTTCGATTTCATCTGGACTTTTCGGGCGATTTTCGTACTACCCGACAAAAATGGGCCGAAATCGGTATTTTCGGGCAAGACAATGGCTAGGGTTTGAAATCTGACACGGAACTCGAGACACAATCATAAATTTAGGAGAAGAATGCAACAAGGATCTCGCGGTCGTCGATTTCATCTGCACTTTTCGGGTGATTTTCGTACCACCCGACAAAAATGGGCCGAAATCGGTATTTTCGGGCCAGACGATGGCTAGGGTTTGAAATCCGACACGAAACCCGAGACACAGTCATAAATTTTGGACAAGAATGCTACAAGAATCACGCAGTCGTCGATTTCATCTGCACTTTTCGGGCGATTTTCGTACCACTAGACAAAAATGGGCAGAAATCGGTGTTTTTGGGCCAGACGATGGCTAGGGTTTGAAATCTGACACGGAACCCGAGACACAGTCATAAATTGAATAGAAGAATGCTACAAGGATCTCGCGGTCGTCGATTTCATCTGCACTTTTCGGGCGATTTTCGTACCACCCGACAAAAATGGGCCGAAATCGGTATTTTCAAGCAAGACGATGGCTAGGGTTTGCAATCCGACAGGGAACCCGAGACACAGTCATAAATTTTGGAGAAGAATGCTACAAGCATCTCGCGGTCGTCGATTTCATCTAGACTTTTCGGGCGATTTTCGTACCACCCGACAAAAATTGGCCGAAATCGGTATTTTCGGGCCAGACGATGGCTAGGGTTTGAAATCCGACACGGAACCCGAGACATAGTCATAAATTGAGGAGAAGAATGCTACGAGGATCTCGCGGTCGTCGATTTCATCTGCACTTTTCGGGCGATTTTTGTACCACCCGACAAAAATGGGCCGAAATCGGTATTTTTTGGCCAGACGATGGCTAGGGTTTGAAATCCGACACGGAACCCGAGACATAGTCATAAATTTTGGAGAAGAATGCTACAAGGATCTCGCGGTCGTCGATTTCATCTGGACTTTTCAGGCCATTTTCGTACCACCCAACAAAAATGGGCCGAAATCGGTATTTTCGGGCCAGACGATGGCTAGGGTTTGAAATCCGACACGGAACCCGAGACACAGTCATAAAATTAGGAGAAGAATGCTACAAGGATCTCGCGGTCGTCGATTTCATCTGCACTTTTCGGGCGATTTTCGTACCACCAGACAGAAATGGGCCGAAATCGGTATTTTCGGGCCAGACGATGGCTAGGGTTTGAAATCCGACACGGAACCCGAGACACAGTCATAAATTTAGGAGAAGAATGCTACAAGGATCTCGCGGTCGTCGATTTCATCTGCACTTTTCGGGCGATTTTCGTACCACCCGACAAAAATGGGCCGAAATCGGTATTTTCGGGCCGGACGATGGCTAGGGTTTGAAATCCGACACGGAACCCGAGACACAGTCATAAATTTAAGAGAAGAATGCTACAAGGATCTCGCGGTCGTCGATTTCATCTGGACTTTTGGGCGATTTTCGTACCACCTGACAAAAATGGGCCGAAATCGGTATTTTCGGGCTAGACGATGGCTAGTGTTTGAAATCCGACACGGATCCCGAGACACAATCATAAATTGAGGAGAAGAATGCTATAAGGATCTCGCGGTCGTTGATTTAATCTGCACTTTTCGGGCGATTTTCGTACCACCCGACAAAAATGGGCCGAAATCGGTATTTTCGGGCCAGACGATGGCTAGGGTTTGAAATCCGACACGGAACCCGAGACACAGTCATAAATTGAGGAGAAGAATGCTATATGGATCTCGCGGTCGTCGATTTCATCTGCACTTTTCGGGCGATTTTCGTACCACCCGACAAAAATGGGCCGAATCGGTATTTTCGGGACAGACGATGGCTAGGGTTTGAAATCCTACACGAACCCGAGACACAGTCAGAAATTCAGGAGAAGAATGCTACAAGAATCTCGCGGTCGTCGATTTCATCTGCACTTTTCGGGCGATTTTCGTACCACCCGACAAAAATGGGCCGAAATCGGTATTTTCGGGCCAGACGATGGCTAGGGTTTGAAATCCGACACGGAACCCGAGACACAGTCATAAATTGAGGAGAAGAATGCTATATGGATCTCGCGGTCGTCGATTTGATCTGGTCTTTTCAGGCGATTTCGGTACCACCCGAAAAAAATGGGCCAAAATCAGTATTTTCAGGCCAGACGATGGCTAGGGTTTGAAATCCAACACGGAACCCGAGACACATTCATAAATTTAGGAGAAGAATGCTACAAGGATCTCGCGGCCGTCGATTTCATCTGCACTTTTCGGGCGATTTTCGTACCATCCGACAAAAATAAGCCGAAATCGGTATTTTCGGGCCAAACGATGGCAAGGGTTTGAAATCCGACACGAAATCCGAGACACATTCATAAATTTAGGAGAAGAATGCTACAAGGATCTCGCTGTCGTCGATTTCATCTGCACTTTTTCGGGCGATTTTCATACCACCCGACAAAAATGGGCCGAAATCGGTATTTTTGGGCCAGACGATGGCTAGGGTTTGAAATCCTACACGGAACTCGAGACACAGTCAGAAATTCAGGAGAAGAATGCTACAAGAATCTCGCGGTCGTCGATTTCATCTGCACTTTTCGGGCGATTTTCGTACCACCCGACAAAAATGGGCCGAAATCGGTATTTTCGGGCCAGACGATGGCTAGGGTTTGAAATCCGACACGGAACCCGAGACACAGTCATAAAATTGGGAGAAGAATGGTACAAGGATCTCGCGGTCGTCTATTTCATCTGCACTTTTCGGGCGATTTTCGTACCACCCGACAAAAATGGGCCGAAATCGGTATTTTCGGGCCAAACGATGGCTAGGGTTTGAAATCCGACACGAAACCCAAGACACAGTCATAAATTTAGGAGAAGAATGCTACAAGAATCTCGCGGTCGTCGATTTCATCTGCACTTTTCGGGCGATTTTCGTACCACCCGACAAAAATTAGCCGAAATCGGTATTTTCGGGCCAGACGATGGCTAGGGTTTGAAATCCGACACGAAACCCGAGACACAGTCATAAATTTAGGAGAAGAATGCTACAAGGATCTCGCGGTCGTCGATTTCATCTGCACTTTTCGGGCGATTTTCGTACCACCAGACAGAAATGGGCCGAAATCGGTATTTTCGGGCCAGACGATGGCTAGGGTTTGAAATCCGACACGGAACCCGAGACACAGTCATAAAATTAGGAGAAGAATGCTACAAGGATCTCGCGGTCGTCGATTTCATCTGCACTTTTCGGGCGATTTTCGTACCACCCGACAAAAATGGGCCGAAATCGGTATTTTCGGGCCAGACGATGGCTAGGGTTTGAAATCCGACACGGAACCTGAGACACATTCATAAATTTAGGAGAAGAATGCTACAAGGATCTCGCGGTCGTCGATTTCATCTGGACTTTTCGGGCGATTTTCGTACCACCCGACAAAAATGGGCCGAAATCGGTATTTTCGGGCCAGACGATGGCTATGGTTTGAAATCCGACACGGAACCCGAGACACAGTCATAAATTTAGGAGAAGAATGCTACAAGGATCTCGCGGTCGTCGATTTCATCTGCACTTTTCGGGCGATTTTCGTACCACCCGACAAAAATGGGCCGAAATCGGTATTTTCAGGCAAGACGATGGCTAGGGTTTGAAATCCGACACGGAACCCGAGACACAGTCATAAATTTAGGAGAAGAATGCTACAAGGATCTCGCGGTCGTCGATTTCATCTGCACTTTTCGGGCGATTTTCGTACCACCCGACAAAAATGGGCCGAAATTAGTGTTTTCGGGCCAGACGATGGCTAGGGTTTGAAATCCGACACGGAACCCGAGACACAGTCATAAATTTAGGAGAAGAATGCTACAAGGATCTCGCGGTCCTCGATTTCATATGGACTTTTCGGGCGATTTTCGTACCACCCGACAAAAATGGGCCGAAATCGGTATTTTCGGGCCAGACGATGGCTAGGGTTTGAAATCCGACATGGAACCCGAGACACAGTCATAAATTGAGGAGAAGAATGCTATAAGGATCTCGCGGTCGTCGATTTCATCTGCACTTTTCAGGCGATTTTCGTACCACCCAACAAAAATGGGCCGAAATCGGTATTTTCGGGCTAGACGATGGCTAGGGTTTGAAATCCGACACGGAACCCGAGACACAGTCATAATTTTTGGAAAAGAATGCCACAAGGATCTCGCGGTCATCGATTTCATCTGGACTTTTCGGGCGATTTTCGTACCACCCGACAAAAATGTGCCGAAATCGGTATTTTCAGGCCAGACGATTGCTAGGGTTTGAAATCCGACACGGAACCCGAGACACAGTCATAAACTTAGGAGAAGCATGCTACAAGGATCTCGCGGTCGTCGATTTCATCTGCACTTTTCGGGCGATTTTCGTACCACCCGACAAAAATGGGCCGAAATCGGTATTTTCGGGCCAGACGATGGCTAGGGTTTGAAATCCGACACGGAACCCGAGACACAGTTATAAATTTTGGAGAAGAATGCTACAAGGATCTCGCGGTCGTCGATTTCATCTGGACTTTTCGGGCGATTTTCGTACCACCCGACAAAAATGGGCCGAAATCGGTATTTTCGGGCCAGACGATGGCTAGGGTTTGAAATCCGACACGGAACTTGAGTCACAATCATAAATTTAGGAGAAGAATCCTACAAGGATCTCGCGGTCGTCGATTTCATCTGGACTTTTTGGGCGATTTTCGTACCACGCGACAAAAATGGGCCGAAGTCGATATTTTCGGGCCAGACGATGGCTAGGGTTGGAAATCCGACATGGAACCCGAGACACAGCCAGAAATTTAGGAGAAGAATGCTACAAGGATCTCGCGGTCGTCGATTTCATCTGGACTTTTCGGGCGATTTTCGTACCACCCGACAAAAATGGGCCGAAATCGGTATTTTCAGGCCAGACGATGGCTAGGGTTTGAAATCCGACACGGAACCCGAGACACAGTCATAAATTTAGGAGAAGAATGCTACAATAATCTCGCAGTCGTCGATTTCATCTGCACTTTTCGGGCGATTTTCGTACCACCCGACAAAAATGGGCCGAAATCGGTATTTTCGGGCCAGACGATGGCTAGGGTTTGAAATCCGACACGGAACCCGAGACACAGTCATAAATTTTGGAGAAGAATGCTATAAGGATCTCGCGGTCGTCGATTTCATCTACACTTTTCGGGCGATTTTCGTACCACCCGACAAAAATGGGCCGAAATCGGTATTTTTGGGCCAGACGATGGCTAGGGTTTGCAATCGGACACGGAACCCGAGACATAGTCATAAATTTTGGAGAAGAATGCTACAAGGATCTCGTGGTCGTCGATTTCATCTGGACTTTTCAGGCCATTTTCGTACCACCCAACAAAAATGGGCCGAAATCGGTATTTTCGGGCCAGACGATGGCTAGGGTTTGAAATCCGACACGGAACCCGAGACACAGTCATAAAATTAGGAGAAGAATGCTACAAGGATCTCGCGGTCGTCGATTTCATCTGCACTTTTCGGGCGATTTTCGTACCACCCGACAAAAATAGGCCGAAATCGGTATTTTCGGGCTAGACGATGGCTACGGTTTGAAATCCGACACGAAACCCGAGACACAGTCATAAATTTTGGAGAAGAATGCTACAAGAATCACGCGGTCGTCGATTTCATCTGCACTTTTCGGGCGATTTTCGTACCACCAGACAAAAATGGGCAGAAATCGGTGTTTTTGGGCCAGACGATGGCTAGGGTTTGAAATCTGACACGGAACCCGAGACACAGTCATAAATTTAGGAGAAGAATGCTACAAGGATCTCGCGGTTGTCGATTTAATCTGCACTTTTCGGGCGTTTTTCGTACAACCTGACAAAAATGGGCCAAAATCGGTATTTTCGGGCCAAGCGATGGCTAGGGTTTGAAATCTGACACGAAACCCAAGACACAATCATAAATTTAGGAGAAGAATGCTACAAGAATCTCGCGGTCGTCGATTTCATCTGCACTTTTCGGGCGATTTTCGTACCACTCGACAAAAATTAGCCGAAATCGGTATTTCTGGGCCAGACGATGGCTAGGGTTTGAAATCTGACACGGAACCTGAGATACATTCATAAATTGAGGAGAAGAATGCAACAAGGATCTCGCGGTCGTCGATTTCATCTGCATTTTTCGGGCGATTTTCGTACCACCCGACAAAAATGGGCTGAAATCGGTATTTTCGGGCCGGATGATGGCTAGGGTTTGAAAACCGACACGAAACCCAAGACACGGTCATAAATTTAGGAGAAGAATGCTACAAGAATCATGCGGTCGTCGATTTCATCTGCACTTTTCGGGCGATTTTCGTACCACCAGACAAAAATGGGCAGAAATCGGTGTTTTTGGGCCAGACGATGGCTAGGGTTTGAAATCTGACACGGAACCCTAGACACAGTCATAAATTGAGGAGAAGAATGCTACAAGGATCTCGCGGTCGTCGATTTCATCTGCACTTTTCGGGCGATTTTCGTACCACCCGACAAAAATGGGCCGAAATCGGTATTTTCAGGCCAGACGATGGCTAGGGTTTGAAATCCGACACGGAACCCGAGACATAGTCATAAATTTTGGAGAAGAATGCTATAAGGATCTCGCGGTCGTCGATTTCATCTACATTTTTCGGGCGATTTTCGTACCACCCGACAAAAATGGGCCGAAATCGGTATTTTCGGGCCGGATGATGGCTAGCGTTTGAAAACCGACACGAAACCCGAGACACATTCATAAATTTAGGAGAAGAATGCTACAAGAATCACGCGGTCGTCGATTTCATCTGCACTTTTCGGGCGAATTTCGTACCACCAGACAAAAATGGGCAGAAATCGGTGTTTTTTGGCCAGACGATGGCTAGGGTTTGAAATCTGACACGGAACCCTAGACACAGTCATAAATTGAGGAGAAGAATGCTACAAGGATCTCGCGGTCGTCGATTTCATGTGCACTTTTCGAGCGATTTTCGTACCACCCGACAAAAATGGGCCGAAATCGGTATTTTCAGGCCAGACGATGGCTAGGGTTTGAAATCCGACACGGAACCCGAGACATAGTCATAAATTTTGGAGAAGAATGCTATAAGGGTCTCGCGGTCGTCGATTTCATCTACACTTTTCGGGCGATTTTCGTACCACCCGACAAAAATGGGCCGAAATCGGTATTTTTGGGCCAGACGATCGCTAGGGTTTGCAATCGGACACGGAACCCGAGACATAGTCATAAATTTTGGACAAGAATGCTACAAGGATCTCGTGGTCGTCGATTTCATCTGGACTTTTCAGGCCATTTTCGTACCACCCAACAAAAATGGGCCGAAATCGGTATTTTCGGGCCAGACGATGGCTAGGGTTTGAAATCCGACACGGAACCCGAGACACAGTCATAAAATTAGGAGAAGAATGCTACAAGGATCTCGCGGTCGTCGATTTCATCTGCACTTTTCGGGCGATTTTCGTACCACCAGACAGAAATGGGCCGAAATCGGTATTTTCGGGCCAGACGATGGCTAGGGTTTGAAATCCGACACGGAACCCGAGACACAGTCATAAATTTAGGAGAAGAATGCTACAAGGATCTCGCGGTCGTCGATTTCATCTGCACTTTTCGGGCGATTTTCGAACCACCCGACAAAAATGGGCCGAAATCGGTATTTTCGGGCCAGACGATGGCTAGGGTTTGAAATCCGACACAGAACCCGAGACACAGTCATAAATTTTGGAGAAGAATGCTACAAGGATCTCGCGGTCGTCGATTTCATCTGGACTTTTCGGGCGATTTTCGTACCACCCAACAAAAATGGGCCGAAATCGGTATTTTCGGGCCAGACGATGGCTAGGGTTTGAAATCCGACACGGAACCCGAGACACAGTCATAAATTTAGGAGAAGAATGCTACAAGAATCACGCGGTCGTCGATTTCATCTGCACTTTCCGGGCGATTTTCGTACCACCCGACAAAAATGGGCCGAAATCGGTATTTTCGGGCCAAACGATGGCTAGGGTTTGAAATCCGACACGAAACCCGAGACACAGTCATAAATTTAGGAGAAGAATGCTACAAGGATCTCGCGGTCGTCGATTTAATCTGCACTTTTCGGGCGATTTTCGTACAACCCGACAAAAATGGGCCAAAATCGGTATTTTAGGGCCAAACGATCGCTAGGGTTTGAAATCCGACATGAAACCCAAGACACAATCATAAATTTAGGAGAAGAATGCTACAAGAATCTCACGGTCGTCGATTTCATCTGCACTTTTCGGGCGATTTTCGTACCACCCGACAAAAATTAGCCGAAATCGGTATTTTCGGGCCTGACGATGTCTAGGGTTTGAAATCCGACACGGAACCCGAGACACATTCATAAATTGAGGAGAAGAATGCTACAAGGATCTCGCGGTCGTCGATTTCATCTGCACTTTTCGGGCGATTTTCGTACCACCCGACAAAAATGGGCCGAAATCGGTATTTTCAAGCAAGACGATGGCTAGGGTTTGCAATGCAACACGGAACCCGAGACACAGTCATAAATTTTGGAGAAGAATGCTACAAGCATCTCGCAGTCGTCGATTTCATCTGGACTTTTCAAGCCATTTTCGAACCACCCGACAAAAATGGGCCAAAATCGGTATTTTTGGGCCAGACGATGGCTAGGGTTTGAAATCCGACACGGAACCAGAGAAACAGTCATAAATTGAGGAGAAGAATGCTACAAGGATCTCGCGGTCGTCGATTTCATCTGCACTTTTCGAGCGATTTTCGTACCACCCGACAAAAATGGGCCGAAATCGGTATTTTCGGGCCAAACGATGGCTAGGGTTTGAAATCCGACACGAAACCCGAGACACAGTCATAAATTTAGGAGAAGAATGCTAAAAGAATCTCGCGGTTGTCGTTTTCATCTGCACTTTTCGAGCGATTTTCGTACCACCCGACAAAAATGGGCCGAAATCGGTATTTTCGGGCCAAACGATGGCTAGGGTTTGAAATTTGACACGAAACCCAAGACACATTCATAAATTTAGGAGAAGAATGCTACAAGGATCTCGCGGTCGTCGATTTAATCTGCACTTTTCGGGCGATTTTCGTACCACCCGACAAAAATGGGCCGAAATCGGTATTTTCGGGCCACACGATGGCTAGGGTTTGAAATCCGACACGAAACCCGAGACACAGTCATAAATTTTGGAGAAGAATGCTATAAGGATCTCGCGGTCGTCGATTTCATCTGCACTTTTCGGGCGATTTTCGTACCACCCGACAAAAATGGGCCGAAATCGGTATTTTCGGGCCAGACGATGGCTATGGTTTGAAATCCGACACGGAACCCGAGACACAGTCATAAATTTAAGAGAAGAATGCTACAAGGATCTCGCGGTCGTCGATTTCATCTGGACTTTTCGGGCGATTTTCGTACAACCCGACAAAAATGGGTCGAAATCGGTATTTTCGGGCCAGACGATGGCTAGGGTTTGAAATCCGACACGGAACCCGAGACACAGTCATAAATTTAGGAGAAGAATGCTACAAGGATCTCGCGGTCGTCGATTTCATCTGCACTTTTCAGGCGATTTTCGTACCACCCGACAAAAATTTGCCGAAATCGGTATTTTCGGTCTAGACGATGGCTAGGGTTTTAAATCCGACACGGAACCCGAGACACAGTCATAAATTGAGGAGAAGAATGCTACAAGGATCTCGCGGTCGTCGATTTCATCTGCACTTTTCGGGCGATTTTCGTACCACCCGACAAAAATGGGCCGAAATCGGTATTTTCGGGCCAGACGATGGCTAGGGTTTGAAATCCGACACGGAACCCGAGACACAGTCATAAAATTAGGAGAAAAATGGTACAAGGAAATCGCAGTCGTCTGTTTCATCTGCACTTTTCGGGCGATCTTCGTACCACGCGACAAAAATGGGTCGAAATCGGTATTTTTGGGCCAGACGATGGCTAGGATTTGAAATCCGACACGGAACCCGAGACACAGTCATAAATTTAGGAGAAGAATGCTACAAGAATCTCGCGGTCGTCGATTTCATCTGCACTTTTCGGGCAATTTTTCGTACCACCCGACAAAAATTAGCCAAAATAGGTATTTTCGGTCCAGACGATGGCTAGGGTTTTAAATCCGACACGGAACCCGAGACACAGTCATAAATTGAGGAGAAAAATGCTACAAGGATCTTGCCGTTTTCGATTTCATCTGCACTTTTCGGGCGATTTTCGTATCACCCGACAAAAATGGGCCGAAATCGGTATTTTCGGGCCAGACGATGGCTAGGGTTTGAAATCCGACACGAAACCCGAGACACAGTCATAAATTTAGGAGAAGAATGCTACAAGAATCTCGCGGTCGTCGATTTCATCTGGACTTTTCGGGCGATTTTCGTACCACCCGACAAAAATGGGCCGAAATCGGTATTTTCGGGCCAGACGATGGCTAGGGTTTGAAATCCTACACGGAACCCGAGACACAGTCATAAATTGAGGAGAAGAATGCTACAAGGATCTCGCGGTCGTCGATTTCATCTGCACTTTTCGGGCGATTTTCGTACCACCCGACAAAAATGGGCCGAAATCGGTATTTTCGGGCCAGACGATGGCTAGGGTTTGCGATCCGACACGGAACCCGAGACACAGTCCTAAATTTTGGAGAAGAATGCTACAAGGATCTCGCGGTCGTCGATTTCATCTGGACTTTTCAGACCATATTCATACCACCCGACAAAAATGGGCCGAAATCGGTATTTTCGGGCCAGACGATGGCTAGGGTTTGAAATCTGACACGGAACTCGAGACACAGTCATAAAATTAGGAGAAGAATGCTACAAGGATCTCGCGGTCGTCGATTTCATCTGCACTTTTCGGGCGATTTTCGTACCACCCGACAAAAATAGGCCGAAATCGGTATTTTTGGGCCAGACGATGGCTAGGGTTTGAAATCCTACACGGAACCCGAGACACAGTCATAAATTGAGGAGAAGAATGCTACAAGGATCTCGCGGTCGTCGATTTCATCTGCACTTTTCGGGCGATTTTCGTACCACCCGACAAAAATGGGCCGAAATCGGTATTTTCGGGCCATACGATGGCTAGGGTTTGAAATCCGACACGGAACCCGAGACATAGTCATAAATTTTGGAGAAGAATGCTACAAGGATCTCGCGGTCTTCGATTTCATCTGGACTTTTCGGGCGATTTTCGTACCACCCGACAAAAATGGGCCGAAATCGGTATTTTTGGGCAAGACAATGGCTAGGGTTTGAAATCTGACACGGAACCCGATACACAGTTGTAAAATTTAGGAGAAGAATGCAACAAGGATCTCGCGGTCGTCGATTTCATCTGCACTTTTCGGGCGATTTTCGTACCACCCGACAAAAATGGGTCGAAATCGGTATTTTCGGGCCAGACGATGGCTAGGGTTTGAAATCCGACACGAAATCCGAGACACAGTCATAAATTTAGGACAAGAATGCTACAAGAATCACGCGGTCGTCGATTTCATCTGCACTTTTCGGGCGATTTTCGTACCACCAGACAAAAATGGGCAGAAATCGGTGTTTTTGGGCCAGACGATGGCTAGGGTTTGAAATCTGACACGGAACCCGAGACACAGTCATAAATTTAGGAGAAGAATGCTACAAGGATCTCGCGGTCGTCGATTTAATCTGCACTTTTCGGGCGTTTTTCGTACAACCCGACAAAAATGGGCCAAAATCGGTATTTTCGGGCCAAACGATGGCTAGGGTTTGAAATCCGACACGAAACCCAAGACACAATCATAAATTTAGGAGAAGAATGCTACAAGAATCTCGCGAACGTCGATTTCATCTGCACTTTTCAGGCGATTTTCGTACCACCCGACAAAAATTAGCCGAAATCGGTATTTCTGGGCCAGACGATGGCTAGGGTTTGAAATCCGACACAGAACCTGAGACACATTCATAAATTGAGGAGAAGAATGCTACAAGGATCTCGTGGTCGTCGATTTCATCTGCACTTTTCGGGCGATTTTCTTACCACCCGACAAAAATGGGCCGAAATCGGTATTTTCGGGCCAGACGATGGCTAGGGTTTAAAATCCGACACGGAACCCGAGACGCAGTCATAAATTTTGGAGAAGAATGCTATAAGGATCTCGCGGTCGTCGATTTCATCTGCACTTTTCGGGCGATTTTCGTACCTCCCGATAAAAATGGGCCGAAATCGGTATTTTTGGGCCAGACGATGGCTAGGGTTTGCAATCCGACACGGAACCCGAGACATAGTCATAAATTTTTGAGAAGAATGCTACAAGGATCTCGCGGTCGTCGATTTCATCTGGACTTTTCAGGCCATTTTCGTACCACCAAACAAAAATGGGCCGAAATCGGTATTTTCGGGCCAGATGATGGCTAGGGTTTGAAATCCGACACGAAACCCGAGACACAGTCATAAATTTAGGAGAAGAATGCTACAAGAATCACGCGGTCGTCGATTTCATCTGCACTTTTCGGGCGATTTTCGTACCACCATACAAAAATGGGCAGAAATCGGTGTTTTTGGGCCAGACGATGGCTAGGGTTTGAAATCCGACACGAAACCCGAGACACAGTCATAAATTTTGGAAAAAAATGCTATAAGGATCTCGCGGTCGTCGATTTCATCTACACTTTTCGGGCGATTTTCGTACCACCTGACAAAAATGGGCCGAAGTCGGTATTTTTGGGCCAAACGATGGCTAGGGTTTGCAATCCGACACGGAACCCGAGACATAGTCATAAATTTTGGAGAAGAATGCTACAAGAATCTCGCGAACGTCGATTTCATCTGCACTTTTCAGGCGATTTTCGTACCACCCGACAAAAATTAGCCGAAATCGGTATTTTTGGGCCAGACGATGGCAAGGGTTTAAAATCTGACACGGAACCCGAGACACAGTCATAAATTTAGGAGAAGAATGCTACAAGGATCTCGCGGTCGTCGATTTAATCTGCACTTTTCGGGCGTTTTTCGTACCACCCGACAAAAATGGGCCAAAATCTGTATTTTCGGGCCAAACAATGGCTAGGGTTTGAAATCCGACACAAAACCCAAGACACAATCATAAATTTAGGAGAAGAATGCTACAAGAATCTCGCGGTCGTCGATTTCATCTGCACTTTTCGGGCGATTTTCGTACCACCCGACAAAAATTAGCCGAAATCGGTATTTCTGGGCCAGACGATGGCTAGGGTTTGAAATCCGACACGGAACCTGAGACACATTCATAAATTGAGGAGAAGAATGCTACAAGGATCTCGTGGTCGTCGATTTCATCTGCACTTTTCGGGCGACTTTCGTACCACCCGACAAAAATGGGCCAAAATCGGTATTTTCGGGCCAGACGATGGCTAGGGTTTGAAATCCGACACGGAACCCGAGACACAGTCATAAATTTTGGAGAAGAATGCTATAAGGATCTCGCGGTCGTCGATTTCATCTACACTTTTCGGGCGATTTTCGTACCACCCGACAAAAATGGGCCGAAATCGGTATTTTTGGGCCAGACAGTGGCTAGGGTTTGCAATCCGACACGGAACCCGAGACACAGTCATAAATTGAGGAGAAGAATGCTACAAGGATCTCGCGGTCGTTGATTTCATCTACACTTTTCGGGCGATTTTCGTACCACCCGACAAAAATGGGCCGAAATCGGTATTTTCGGGCCAGACGATGGCTAGGGTTTGCAATCCGACACGGAACCCGAGACACAGTCATAAATTTTGGAGAAGAATGCTACAAGGATCTCGCGGTCGTCGATTTCATCTGCACTTTTCAGGCGATTTTCGTACCACCCGACAAAAATGGGCCGAAATCGGTATTTTCGGGCCAGACGATGGCTAGGGTTTGAAATCCGACACGAAACCCGAGACACAGTCATAAATTTAGGAGAAGAATGCTACAAGAATCACGCGGTCGTCGATTTCATCTGCACTTTTCGGGCGATTTTCGTACCACCAGACAAAAATGGGCAGAAATCGGTGTTTTTGGGCCAGACGATGGCTAGGGTTTGAAATCTTACACGGAACCCGAGACACAGTCATAAAATTAGTAGAAGAATGCTACAAGGATCTCGCGGTCGTCGATTTCATCTGCACTTTTCGGGCGATTTTCGTACCACCCGACAAAAATGGGCCGAAATCGGTATTTTCGGGCCAGACGATGGCTAGGGTTTGAAATCCGACACGGAACCCGAGACACAGTCATAAATTTAGGAGAAGAATGCTATAAGGATCTCGCGGTCGTCGATTTCATCTGCACTTTTCGGGCGATTTTCGTACCACCCGACAAAAATGGGCCGAAATCGGTATTTTCGGGCCAGACGATGGCTAGGGTTTGAAATCCTACACGGAACCTGAGACACAGTCATAAATTTAGGAGAAGAATGCTACAAGGATCTCGCGGTCGTCGATTTCATCTGCACTTTTCGTGCGATTTTCGTACTACCCGACAAAAATGGGCCGAAATCGGTATTTATGGGCCAGATGATGGCTAGGGTTTAAAATCCGACACGAAACCCGAGACACATTCATAAATTTAGGAGAAGAATGCTACAAGAATCTCCCAGTCGTCGATTTCATCTGCACTTTTCGGGCGATTTTCGTACCACCCGACAAAAATGGGCCGAAATCGCTATTTTCAGGTCAGACGATGGCTAGGGTTTGAAATCCGACACAGAACCCGGGTCACAGTCATAAATTGAGGAGAAGAATGCTACAAGGATCTCGCGGTCGTCGATTTCATCTGCACTTTTCGGGCGATTTTCGTACCACCCGACAAAAATGGGCCGAAATCGGTATTTTCGGGCCAGACGATGGCTAGGGTTTGCAATCCGACTCGGAACCCGAGACACAGTCATAAATTGTGGAGAAGAATGCAACAAGGATCTCGCGGTCGTCGATTTCATCTGCACTTTTCGGGCGATTTTCGTACCACCCGACAAAAATGGGCCGAAATCGGTATTTTCGGGCCAGACGATGGCTAGGGTTTGCAATCCGACACGGAACCCGAGACACAGTCACAAAATTTTGGAGAAGAATGCTAAAAGGATCTCGCGGTCGTCGATTTCATCTGGACTTTTCAGGCCATTTTCGTACCACCCGACAAAAATGGGCCGAAATTGGTATTTTCGGGCCAGACAATGGCTAGGGTTTGAAATCCGACACGGAACCTGAGACACAGTCATAAATTTAGGAGAAGAATGCTACAAGGATCTCGCGGTCGTCGATTTCATCTGCACTTTTCGGGCGATTTTCGTACCACCCGACAAAAATGGGCCGAAATCGGTATTTTCGGGCCAGACGATAGCTAGGGTTTGAAATCCGACACGGAACCCGAGACACAGTCATAAATTGAGGAGAAGAATGCTACAAGGATCTCGCGGTCGTCGATTTCATCTGCACTATTCGGGCGATTTTCGTACCACCCGACAAAAATGGGCCGAAATTGGTATTTTCGGGCCAGACGATGGCTAGGGTTTGCAATCCGACACGGAACCCGAGACACAGTCATAAATTTTGGAGAAGAATGCTACAAGGATCTCGCGGTCGTCGATTTCATCTGGACTTTTCAGGCCATTTTCGTACCACCCGACAAAAATGGGCCGAAATTGGTATTTTCGGGCCAGACGATGGCTAGGGTTTGAAATCCGACACGAAACCCGAGACACAATCATAAATTTAGGAGAAAAATGCTACAAGAATCTCGCGGTCGTCGATTTCATCTGCACTTTTCGGGCGATTTTCGTACCACCCGACAAAAATGGGCTGAAATCGGTATTTTCGGGCCAGACGATGGCTAGGGTTTGAAATTTGACACGGAACCCGAGACACAGTCATAAATTTAGGAGAAGAATACTACAAGGATCTCGCGGTCGTCGATTTAATCTGCACTTTTCGGGCGATTTTCGTACCACCCGACAAAAATGAGTCGAAATCGGTATTTTCGGGCCACACGATGGCTGGGGTTTGAAATCCGACACGAAACTCGAGACACAGTCATAAATTTAGGAGAAGAATGCTAAAAGAATCTCGCGGTGGTCGATTTCATCTGCACTTTTCGGGCGATTTTCATACCACCCGACAAAAATGGGCCGAAATCGGTATTTTCGGGCCAAACAATGGCTAGGGTTTGAAATCTAACACGGAACCCGAGACACAGTCATAAATTTAGGAGAAGAATGCTACAAGGATCTCGCGGTCATCGATTTAATCTGCACTTTTCGGGCGATTTTCGTACAACCCGACAAAAATGGGCCAAAATCGGTATTTTCGGACCAAATGATGGCTAGGGTTTGAAATCCGACACGAAACCCAAGACACAGTCATAAATTTAGGAGAAGAATGCTACAAGAATCTCGCGATCGTCAATTTCATCTGCACTTTTCGGGCGATTTTCGTACCACCCGACAAAAATGGGCCGAAATCGGTATTTTCGGGCCAGACGATGGCTAGGGTTTGAAATCCGACACGAAACCCGAGACACAGTCATAAATTTAGGAGAAGAATGCTACAAGAATCTCGCGTTCGTCGATTTCATTTGCACTTTTCGGGCTATTTTCGTAGCACCCAACAAAAATTTGCCGAAATCGGTATTTTCGGGCCAGACGATGGCTAGGGTTTGAAATCCGACACGGAACCCGAGACACAGTCATAAATTGAGGAGATGAATGCTACAAGGATCTCGCGGTCGTCGATTTCATCTGCACTTTTCGGGCGATCTTCGTACCACCCGACAAAAATGGGCCGAAATAGGTATTTTCGGGCCAGACGATGGCTAGGGTTTGCAATCCGACACAAAACCCGAGACACAGTCATAAATTGAGGAGAAAAATGCTACAAGAATCTCGCGGTCGTCGATTTCATCTGCACTTTTCGGGCGATTTTCGTACCACCCGACAAAAATGGGCTGAAATCGGTATTTTCGGGCCTGACGATGGCTAGGGTTTGAAATTTGACACGGAACCCGAGACACAGTCATAAATTTAGGAGAAGAATGCTACAAGGATCTCGCGGTCGTCGATTTAATCTGCACTTTTCGGGCGATTTTCGTACCACCCGACAAAAATGAGTCGAAATCGGTATTTTCGGGCCACACGATGGCTGGGGTTTGAAATCCGACACGAAACTCGAGACACAGTCATAAATTTAGGAGAAGAATGCTAAAAGAATCTCGCGGTGGTCGATTTCATCTGCACTTTTTGGGCGATTTTCATACCACCCGACAAAAATGGGCCGAAATCGATATTTTCGGGCCAAACAATGGCTAGGGTTTGAATTCTGACACGGAACCCGAGACACAGTCATAAATTTAGGAGAAGAATGCTTCGAGGATCTCGCGGTCATCGATTTAATCTGCACTTTTCGGGCGATTTTCGTACAACCCGACAAAAATGGGCTAAAATCGGTATTTTCGGGCCAAATGATGGCTAGGGTTTGAAATCCGACACGAAACCCAAGACACAGTCATAAATTTAGGAGAAGAATGCTACAAGAATCTCGCGATCGTCGATTTCATCTGCACTTTTCGGGCGATTTTCGTACCACCCGACAAAAATGGGCTGAAATCGGTATTTTCGGGCCAGACGATGGCTAGGGTTTGAAATCCGACACGAAACCCG
>JBBPBP010000781.1:50438-66535 GCA_037974735.1 Cicer chorassanicum | reverse complement strand
AGAAGAATGCTACAAGGATCTCGCGGTCGTCGATTTCATCTGCACTTTTCGGGCGATTTTCGTACCACCCGACAAAAATGGGCCGAAATCGGTATTTTCGGGCCAGACGATGGCTAGGGTTTGCAATCCGACACGGAACCCGAGACACAGTCATAAATTTTGGAGAGAAATGCTACAAGGATCTCGCGGTCGTCGATTTCATCTGGACTTTTCAGGCCATTATCGTACCACCAGACAAAAATGAGTCGAAATCGGTATTTTCGGGCCACACGATGGCTAGGGTTTGAAATCCGACACGAAACTCGAGACACAGTCATAAATTTAGGAGAAGAATGCTAAAAGAATCTCGCGGTCGTCGATTTCATTTGCACTTTTCGGGCGATTTTCATACCACCCGACAAAAATGGGCCGAAATCGGTATTTTCGGGTCAAACAATGGCTAGGGTTTGAAATCTGACACGGAACCCGAGACACAGTCATAAATTTAGGAGAAGAATGCTACAAGGATCTCGCGGTCATCGATTTAATCTGCACTTTTCGGGTGATTTTCGTACAACCCGACAAAAATGGGCCAAAATCGGTATTTTCGGGCCAAATGATGGCTAGGGTTTGAAATCCGATACGAAACCCAAGACACAGTCATAAATTTAGGAGAAGAATGCTACAAGAATCTCGCGATCGTCGATTTCATCTGCACTTTTCGGGCGATTTTCGTACCACCCGACAAAAATGGGCCGAAATCGGTATTTTTGGGCCAGACGATGGCTAGGGTTTGAAATCCGACACCAAACCCGAGACACAGTCATAAATTTAGGAGAAGAATGCTACAAGAATCTCGCGATCGTTGATTTCATCTGCACTTTTCGGGAGATTTTCGTACCACCCGATAAAAATGGGCGAAATCAGTATTTTCGGGCTAGACGATGGCTAGGGTTTGAAATCCGACACGAAACCCGAGACACAGTCATAAATTTAGGAGAAGAATGCTACAAGAATCTCGCGTTCGTCGATTTCATCTGCACTTTTCGGGCGATTTTCGTAGCACCCAACAAAAATTAGCCGAAATCGGTATTTTCGGGCCAGACGATGGCTAGGGTTTGAAATCCGACACGGAACCCGAGACACAGTGATAAATTGAGGAGAAGAATGCTACAAGGATCTCGCGGTCGTCGATTTCATCTGCACTTTTCTGGCGATTTTCGTACCACCCGACAAAAATGGGCCAAAATCGGTATTTTCGGGCCAGACGATGGCTAGGGTTTGCAATCCGACACAAAACCCGAGACACAGTCATAAATTTTGGAGAAGAATGCTACAAGGATCTCGCGGTCGTCAATTTCATCTGGAGTTTTCAGGCCATTTTCGTACCACCCGACAAAAATGGGCCGAAATCGGTATTTTCGGGCCAGACGATGGCTAGGGTTTGAAATCTGACTCGGAACCCGAGACACAGTCATAAATTGAGGAGAGGAATGCTACAAGGATCTCGCGGTCGTCGATTTCATCTGCACTTTTCGGGCGATTTTCGTACAACCCGGCAAAAATGGGCCGAAATCGGTATTTTTGGGCCAAACGATGGCTAGGGTTTGAAATCCGACACGAAACACGAGACACAATCATAAATTTAGGAGAAAAATGCTACAAGAATCTCGCGGTCGTCGATTTCATCTGCACTTTTCGGGCGATTTTCGTACCACCCGACAAAAATGGGCTGAAATCGGTATTTTCGGGCCAGACGATGGCTAGGGTTTGAAATTTGACACGGAACCCGAGACACAGTCATAAATTTAGGAGAAGAATGCTACAAGGATCTCGCGGTCGTCGATTTAATCTGCACTTTTCGGCCGATTTTCGTACCACCCGACAAAAATGAGTCGAAATCGGTATTTTCGGGCCACACGATGGCTACGGTTTGAAATCCGACACGAAACCCGAGACACAGTCATAAATTTAGGAGAAGAATGCTAAAAGAATCTCGCGGTCGTCGATTTCATCTGCACTTTTCGGGCGATTTTCATACCACCCGACAAAAATGGGCAGAAATCGGTATTTTCGGGCCAAACAATGGCTAGGGTTTGAAATCTGACACGGAACTTGAGACACAGTCATAAATTTAGGAGAAGAATGCTACAAGGATCTCGCGGTCATCAATTTAATCTGCACTTTTCGGGCGATTTTCGTACAACCCGACAAAAATGGGCCAAAATCGGTATTTTCGGGCCAAATGATGGCTAGGGTTTGAAATCCGACACGAAACCCAAGACACAGTCATAAATTTAGGAGAAGAATGCTACAAGAAACTCGCGATCGTCGATTTCATCGGCACTTATCGGGCGATTTTCGTACCACCCGACAAAAATGGGCCGAAATCGGTATATTCGGGCCAGACGATGGCTAGGGTTTGAAATTTGACACGGAACCCGAGACACAGTCATAAATTTAGGAGAAGAATGCTACAAGGATCTCGCGGTCGTCGATTTAATCTGCACTTTTCGGGCGATTTTCGTACCACCCGACAAAAATGAGTCGAAATCGGTATTTTCGGGCCACACGATGGCTGGGGTTTGAAATCCGACACGAAACTCGAGACACAGTCATAAATTTAGGAGAAGAATGCTAAAAGAATCTCGCGGTGGTCGATTTCATCTGCACTTTTCGGGCGATTTTCATACCACCCGACAAAAATGGGCCGAAATCGGTATTTTCGGGCCAAACAATGGCTAGGGTTTGAAATCTAACACGGAACCCGAGACACAGTCATAAATTTAGGAGAAGAATGCTACAAGGATCTCGCGGTCATCGATTTAATCTGCACTTTTCGGGCGATTTTCGTACAACCCGACAAAAATGGGCCAAAATCGGTATTTTCGGACCAAATGATGGCTAGGGTTTGAAATCCGACACGAAACCCAAGACACAGTCATAAATTTAGGAGAAGAATGCTACAAGAATCTCGCGATCGTCAATTTCATCTGCACTTTTCGGGCGATTTTCGTACCACCCGACAAAAATGGGCCGAAATCGGTATTTTCGGGCCAGACGATGGCTAGGGTTTGAAATCCGACACGAAACCCGAGACACAGTCATAAATTTAGGAGAAGAATGCTACAAGAATCTCGCGATCGTCGATTTCATCTGCACTTTTCGGGCGATTTTCGTACCACCCGACAAAAATGGGCCGAAATCGGTATTTTCGGGCCAGACGATGGCTAGGGTTTGAAATCCGACACGGAACCCGAGACACAGTCATAAAATTAGGAGAAGAATGCTACAAGGATCTCACGGTCGTCGATTTCATCTGCACTTTTCGGGCGATTTTCGTACCAACCGACAAAAATGGGCCGAAATCGGTATTTTCGGGCCAGACGATGGCTAGGGTTTGCAATCCGACACGAAACCCGAGACACAGTCATAAATTAAGGAGAAGAATGCTACAAGGATCTCGCGGTCGTCGATTTCATCTGCACTTTTCGGGCGATTTTCGTACCACCCGACAAAAATGGGCCGAAATCGGTATTTTCGGGCCAGACGATGGCTAGGGTTTGCAATCCGACACGGAACCCGAGACACAGTCACAAAATTTTGGAGAAGAATGCTATAAGGATCTCGCGGTCGTCGATTTCATCTGGACTTTTCAGGCCATTTTCGTACCACCTGACAAAAATGGGCCGAAATTGGTATTTTCGGGCCAGACAATGGCTAGGGTTTGAAATCCGACACGGAACCCGAGACACAGTCATAAATTTAGGAGAAGAATGCTACAAGGATCTCGCGGTCGTCGATTTCATCTGCACTTTTCGGGCGATTTTCGTACCACCCGACAAAAATGGGCTGAAATCGGTATTTTCGGGCCAGACGATGGCTAGGGTTTGAAATCCGACACGAAACCCGAGACACAGTCATAAATTTAGGAGAAGAATGCTACAAGAATCTCGCGTTCGTCGATTTCATCTGCACTTTTCGGGCGATTTTCGTAGCACCCAACAAAAATTAGCCGAAATCGGTATTTTCGGGCCAGACGATGGCTAGGGTTTGAAATCCGACACGGAACCCGAGACACAGTCATAAATTGAGGAGAAGAATGCTACAAGGATCTCGCGGTCATCGATTTCATCTGCACTTTTCGGGCGATCTTCGTACCACCCGACAAAAATGGGCCGAAATAGTTATTTTCGGGCCAGACGATGGCTAGGGTTTGCAATCCGACACAAAACCCGAGACACAGTCATAAATTTTGGAGAAGAATGCTACAAGGATCTCGCGGTCGTCGATTTCATCTGGACTTTTCAGGCCATTTTCGTACCACCCGACAAAAATGGGCCGAAATTGGTATTTTCGGGCCAGACGATGGCTAGGGTTTGAAATCCGACACGAAACCCGAGACACAATCATAAATTTAGGAGAAAAATGCTACAAGAATCTCGCGGTCGTCGATTTCATCTGCACTTTTCGGGCGATTTTCGTACCACCCGACAAAAATGGGCTAAAATCGATATTTTCGGGCCAGACGATGGCTAGGGTTTGAAATTTGACACGGAACCCGAGACACAGTCATAAATTTAGGAGAAGAATGCTACAAGGATCTCGCGGTCGTCGATTTAATCTGCACTTTTCGGGCGATTTTCGTACCACCCGACAAAAATGGGCTGAAATCGGTACTTTCGAGCCACACGATGGCTAGGGTTTGAAATCCGACACGAAACCCGAGACACAGTCATAAATTTAGGAGAAGAATGCTAAAAGAATCTCGCGGTTGTCGATTTCATCTGCACTTTTCGGGCGATTTTCGTACCACCCGACAAAAATGGGCCGAAATCAGTATTTTTGGGCCAGACGATGGCTAGGGTTTGAAATCTGACACGGAACCCGAGACATAGTCATAAATTTAGGAGAAGAATGCAACAAGGATCTCGCGGTCATCGATTTAATCTGCACTTTTCGGGCGATTTTCGTACAACCCGACAAAAATGGGCCAAAATCGGTATTTTCGGGCCAAACGATGGCTAGGGTTTGAAATCCGACACGAAATCCAAGACACAGTCATAAATTTAGGAGAAGAATGCTACAAGAATCTCGCGGTCGTCGAGATTTCATCTGCACTTTTCCGGCGATTTTCATACCACCCGACAAAAATGGGCCGAAATCGGTATTTTCGAGCCAGACGATGGCTAGGGTTTGAAATCCGACACGGAACCCGAGACAAAGTCATAAATTTTGGAGAAGAATGCGATAAGGATCTCGCGGTCGTCGATTTCATCTGCACTTTTCAGCCGATTTTCGTACCACCCGACAAAAATGGGCCGAAATCGGTATTTTTGGGCCAGACGATGGCTAGGGTTTGAAATCCAACACGGAACCCGAGACACAGTCATAAAATTAGGAGAAGTATGCTACAAGGATCTCGCGGTCGTCGATTTCATCTGCACTTTTTGGGCGATTTTCGTACCACATGACAAAAATAGGCCGAAATCGGTATTTTTGGGCCAGACGATGGCTAGGGTTTGAAATCCGACACGGAACCCGAGACACGGTCATAAATTGAGGAGAAGAATACTACAAGGATCTCGCGGTCGTCGATTTCATCTGCACTTTTTGGGCGATTTTCGTACCACCCGACAAAAATGGGCCGAAATCGGTATTTTCGGGCCAGACGATGGCTAGGGTTTGAAATCCGACACGGAACCCGAGACACAGTCATAAATTTTGGAGAAGAATGCTACAAGGATTTCGCAGTCTTCGATTTCATCTGGACTTTTCGGCGATTTTTGTACCACCCGACAAAAATGGGCCGAAATCGGTATCTTCAGGCCAGACGATGGCTAAGATTTGAAATCCGACACGAAACCCGAGACACAGTCATAAATTAAGGAGAAGAATGCTACAAGAATCTCGCGGTCGTCGATTTCATCTGCACTTTTCTGGCGATTTTCATACAACCCGGCAAAAATTAGCCGAAATCGGTATTTTCGGGCCAGACGATGGCTAGGGTTTGTAATCCGACACGGAACCCGAGACACATTCATAAATTGAGGAGAAGAATGCTACAAGGATCTCGCGGTCGTCGATTTCATTTGCACTTTTCGGGCGATTTTCGTACCACCCGACAAAAATGGGTCGAAATCGGTATTTTCAGGCCAAACGATGGTTAGGGTTTGAAATCCGACACGAAACCCGAGACACAGTCATAAATTTTGGAGAAGAATGCTATAAGGATCTCGCGGTCGTCGATTTCATCGGCACTTTTCGGGCGATTTTCGTACCACCCGACAAAAATGGGCCGAAATCGGTATTTTTGGGCCAGACGATGGCTAGGGTTTGCAATCCGACACGGAACTCGAGACATAGTTATAAATTTTGGAGAAGAATGCTACAAGAATCTCGCGGTCGTCGATTTCATCTGGACTTTTCAGGCCATTTTCGTACCACCCAACAAAAATGGGCCGAAATCGGTATTTTCGGGCCAGACGATGGCTAGGGTTTGAAATCCGACACGGAACCCGAGACACAGTCATAAAATTAGGAGAAGAATGCTACAAGGATCTCGTAGACGTCGATTTCATCTGAACTTTTCGGGCGATTTTCGTACCACCCGACAAAAAAGGGCCGAAATCGGTATTTTCGGGCCAGACGATGGCTAGGGTTTGCAATCCGACACGAAACCCGAGACACAGTCATAAATTAAGGAGAAGAATGCTACAAGGATCTCGCGGTCGTCGATTTCATCTGCACTTTTCGGGCGATTTTCGTACCACCCGACAAAAATGGGCCGAAATCGGTATTTTCGGGCCAAACGATGGCTAGGGTTTGAAATCCGACACGAAACTCGAGACACAGTCATAAATTTAGGAGAAGAATGCTACAAGAATCTCGCGGTCGTCGATTTCATCTGCACTTTTCGGGCAATTTTCGTACCACCCGACAAAAATTAGCCGAAATCGGTATTTTCGGGCCAGACGATGGCTAGGTGTCGCGTCCAGTTTTTTCGCGAAAAAGGAGTCGCCACCAATTTTATTTTATTCAAAGGAAAAATTGGATAAAACCTAAAATAATTATTTTTGAACCAAAAATTCGGATTCGGGAGTCGATTACGAGTAGGGAAGGTATTAGCACCCTACAACGTCCGTTAAACGGTTACCCTATAATTAATTGTATACAAACTATTTATTTATTTATTCATTTATTTTTACCCCAAAAAGAATAATAAAAAAATAAATAAATTATTTACATTAATAAAAGAAGAAAAAGTATTTTTTTTATTAATTTGGTTTGACAAGGAAAAAACCTTGCTCCTACGTATCCCCAGGTGCAATAGGGAAATCAAAACACACGTAGTTCTTGGGTAGAAAATATTTATGTGTTGACTGATTTTATTATTAATTTTACTTTATATATATAAATATCAAAATAAATTAACAACATAATAGTGATAATAATAATAGTAATAACGGTAATATTGATAATGATAATAATAATAATAATAATAATAATAATAATAATAATAATAATAATAATAGGAGTGATGTGTTGTATATTGATTTGTGTATTGTTTTATTTTAAGGAAACACTTTTGTTAATTTTTGACTTTTACAAATTGTAAAGGATAAAAATTCAAGAGCAGATTCGCGAGTTGGCGGCGCATATGTAGCGCGGACCGGCGGCGATAATAACAAAAAAAAAAGTTTAAAATACAAGAAACAAAACAAAATAAAGATAAGATATCACGAATTTGATAAAGAAATAAACGATTATACAACAATCGATTTTATTCTTGTTAGTTAATTCTAAAACTTGATCATGAAACCGAAAAAAAAATTCTTGTTTATATCATACGTGCATAGAATAGTAAAAAAAACTCTATAACAACAATAATGTCAAAAAAATAGATGAGGAGAAAAAAAGAAAAAGAAAGTGTTTACCGCACTATAGAGGTTTATTATTAGTTTTTGTTTCCAATCTCTCTTCTCTATTTTTCTGCCTATTATTTTATCTTCTCTTTTGTTCTCAATTGTGCTCCAAATAGTATTCGTCCTCCCCTTCCACTCTTACTATCGATTATTTATAGGTCTTTCGGGTGTAGGTTACAAAAGACAAGGGAATAATTGCCAATTGATCACCATTTTATTACTATTAATCTCTTTCTTTGTGGTTTCTTTTCTTTCAATTGATTATCATTATACCGATTTTTATGACCATCATTCCATTCAATTGATCCTCATTATACCAATTTTTATGACCATCAATTCATTTCTTTTCAGTTTCTTTCATACAATTATGTATATTTATTATTTTTTTTTATTATTTTTTTATATATTTTTATATATTTTTTTTATTTTTCTATTTTTTAGAAAAGAGTCTAAACAAGAATTAGAGGCAAAAAACTGGGAATAAATGTGATTGTTTAAAGTTTAAAGCCCTAATTATTTATTTTTATTTTTATATTTCTATACATTTATTATTATTATTTCCCCTTTTTTTAATAAAAAGTAAAAAATAAATAAATAGATAAATAAATAACAAGCGGACAAAATTAGGTGTCAACAGCTGCCCCTCTTTACTTAGAATTTACTTGAGAATCAAAGTAAAGGATAAGTAAAGATGACAACTCTAATTTTGTCCGAAAAGAATTTTTTAGAAGGGTGCGAGTCGTTTTCCCGGCTTCAACATGCGGGTCGTTTTCTCGGCTTCGGGTGCGAGTCGTTTTCCCGGCTTCAACATGCGGGTCGTTTTCTCGGCTTCGGGTGCGAGTCGTTTTCCCGGCTTCAACATGCGGGTCGTTTTCTCGGCTTCGGGTGCGAGTCGTTTTCCCGGCTTCAACATGCGGGTCGTTTTCTCGGCTTTAGGTGCGAGTCGTTTTCCCGGCTTCAACATGCGGGTCGTTTTCTCGGCTTTAAATTTATGAATCAGTGAATGAATGTATTGATTTTTATTAATATTTTTATTGGACACAATCATTAAAATCATGGATGAAAAAGGCACTTATACATTTTTCTTGAACTTGATATCTTTGGTCTCTCTTTTGTCCATTTCTTTTTTTTTTTGTTTTTTTGTATTTCTTTTTACTGTTGTAATCTTAAGCTTGATCTCATATTGTCGTCTGCCTTGCACTCTAAACAACCTCTAATATATCCGACTTTATCGCAATTCATTATATCGAGGTATGGTATATATTTTACTTTCCAATACACGATAATCATAAAATGCATTCGAGAAAGAGGGTTAAATTATAACGATGATAAAAGTATATATCAATATATTGATGTTCAATATGAATAAAAAATATACATAAGATAAAACAAAAGGAATTGGTGGAAGACCCGACTTGGTTACTAGTAATTCGAAGGTAGACTGTACTAACTTCTCGTGCCATAGTCCGATCGATACTGTTGGTTCTGTCCTTTTGAGTATATATTCTTTGTTTTCTTTTTCTTCTTCTCCTAGGTTGCCCTTTCCGGTTTTCAACCCAATAGGTATTTATTAAATTTTTTGTACCCTAATTTTTGTCTAGGTGGTCCTTTTAGTTTTTCAACCCAGCAGGTATTTACATTTCTTGTACCCTAATTTTTGCATAGGTTGCTTTTTTAGGTTTTCAACCTAACGTTATTATATTTTTTTTTTGGTTTTTTTTTTGTTTTTTATTCTTTTCCTAGGTTGCCCTTTCCAGTTTTCAACCTAGTAGGTATTATTATATTTTGTACCATAATTTTTGCCTAGGTTGTCCAAGAGGTATTTATTATATATTTTTGTACCCTAATTTTTGCCTAGGTCGCCTTTTCAGGTTTTCAACCTAACGGGTATTATTATTATTATTTTTCTTTGTGTACCCTAATTTTACCTAGGTTGCCCTTTCAGGTTTTCAACCTAGCGGGTATTCTTTTTTGTACCCTAATTTTTGCTTAGGTCGCCCTTTTAGGTTTTCAACCTAACGGGTATTCATTATTATTTTTGTACCCAAATTTTTGCCTAGGTTGCCTTTTCAGGTTTTCAACCTAGCGGGTATTCATTATTTAAGTATGATAATTTTTTACGACATATGAGTTTATAGGGAGGACTACATCTTTTCCATCCATTTCGCGAGGATCAAAGCTCCACCTGATAAAGATTTTTTCACGACGTATGGGTCTTCATAGTTAGGGGTCCATTTCCCACGATAATCCTTTTGAATGGGTAAGATCTTTTTTAGCACCATGTCTCCCTCTCCAAATTCTCGAGGACGTATTTTTTTCTCTTATGCTCTTTTCAATCTTTTATGATATAATTGCCCATGGCATAAGGTCGCCCACCTTTTTTCATCAATTAAATTCAATTGATCGAAACGGGTTTGTACCCATTCCGACTCCTCTAGTTTGGCTTCCATTAATACTCTTAGTGAAGGGATTTCTACTTCAATTGGTAGCACAGCCTCCATCCCATATACTAGGGAAAAAGGGGTTGCCCCAGTTGAAGTGCGTATCGAAGTGCGATACTCATGTAGTGCAGACGACAACATCTCATGCCAATCTTTGTATGTTGCAACCATTTTCTGAATAATCTTTTTGATGTTTTTATTTGCTGCTTCAATTGTGCCATTCATTTTTGTAAGGGGACGAATTGTGGTGTTGAATTTTAAAGGTGGCACACAATTCATCCATCATTTTGTTATTCAGATATTGTGGCATTGTTGGTAATGATCTTGCTTGGTAGGCCATAACGACACATTAACTCCCTTTTTATGAATTTGACTACCACATTTCTGGTTACATTGGGGTACGAAACGGCCACTACCCATTTGGTAAAGTAATCGATTGCCACCAAGATGAAGCGATGTCCATTTGATGCTTTCGGTTCAATCATTCCGATGACGTCTATGCCCCACATTGAGAACGGTCAGGGCGCTGAAAGGGTGTTTAGAAGCATTGGTGGTGGTGGATATTATCAGCATATATTTGACACTTATGGCATTTCTTTACATAATTTAAACAATCTTTTTCTAGGGTGAGCCAGTAATACCCAGTCCGAAGAATCTTTCTAGACATGGCGTGTCCGTTCATATGGATCCCATAAGAGCCATCGTGGACATCTTGTAGAATTTATTTCGCCTCATTGACATCAACACATCTAAAGAGTACCATATCATGATTCCTCTTATACAAAATATTTTCATTTACGAAAAAGCTCGCGGCTAACCGTCTCAGAGTTCTTTTCTCATTCTTTAATATTCCGAAATGATATTCTCTATTTATAAGATAATGTTTGATGTCGTGATACCACGGTTTCCCGTCAGTTTCTTCTTCCATTAAGTGGCAGTTGGTAGGATGATCTCGACTCTCCAAATTAATGGATGGGATTTCATAGTTTCAACTTATTTGGAACATCGAGGATAAAGTAGCCAAAGCATCGACCAATTGATTGTTTTTTCGAGCGACACGATGAAAGGTGATTTTGTCAAATTGTGAAGATAATTCCTTTATGTAGGTAAAATAAGGTATTAACTTCTTTTCTCGAGTTTCCAATTCTTGGTCAAGATGATTAATGACTGTTGCTTTTGATTCCAAAGTAGCCAAAATTCCTATGGCACAAGTTTCATATTCTGCTATATTATTGGTACAATCAAAATACAAGCGCACTGTGATAGGTATGAACTGCTTTTTATGAGATATTAAGACAACCCCAATATAATGCCCCATTACCTTTGAGGCCCCGTCGAACAATAAGGTCCATTTTCCATTATCACATTCTTCAAACAAAACCATGATGCTTTCATTCGGGAATTTACATTGCATTGATTGATAATCATCCCTAGGTTGATTAGCCAAATAATCTGTCAAGGCACTCCCTTTGATGGCTTTCTAAGTAACATAGGTAATATCATATTCTGATAACATCATCTGCCAATGAGCAATTCACCATGTGAGAGCATACTTTACGAAAATGTACTTGATTGGATCCATCTTGAATATCAAGCTGGTCGTATGGCAAACCCTGTATTGCCTTAAGCGATGGGCCTCCCAGGCTAAGGCACAACAAGTACGTTCTAACATTGTATATTTGGTTTCAACCTCTATAAATTTTTTACTTAGATGGTAAATGGCATGCTCCTTTTTTTTTCTATTTCATCGTGTTGCCCCAGCACGCATCCCATGGATCCATCGGGAACTGTAAGATACATAATAAAGGGTCGACTCGGAACTAGGGGGACTAAAATTGGAGGCTTCTGCACCTACTGTCGGATTTTCTCAAATGCATTTTGGCATTCCTCATAACCATTTGATTTTTCCGTAAAAGTTTAAAGATTGGTTCACAAGTGGCGGTTTGTTGTGATATAAATCTGGAAATATAATTTGGTATCCAAAAAAACGTGAACTTCTTTTTCTGTACTTGGGGGAAGCATTTCTAAAATGGCATGAACCTTATCGGGGTCAACTTGTATTCCTTTCTGACTAACCACAAATCCCAATCATTTGTCCGACCTCACGCCGAAAGTGCACTTGAAAGGATTAAGCTTTAGCTTAAACTTTCTAAGCCTTTCGAAAAGTTTTTTTTTTTTATCATGTCATCTATATAAACTTCTACCTCTTTATGAACTATGCCATGGAATATGGCTACCATAACTCTTTGGTAGGTTGTCCCAAGATTCTTCAGACCAAAAGGCATTACTTTTTAACAAGATGTTCCCTAAGGGGTGATGAAAGTAATTTTTTTCATATCTTCGGCTGTCATCTTAATTTGATTATACCCAGAGAAAACATTCATAAAAGAGAAGAGCGAATTGTAAGACACATTGTCAACCGGAATATCGATGTGAGGTAACGGGGAATCATTTTGGGTTTTAAATTAGAGGGTGCAGGTTAGTCATCCCAACTTTAAATTAAAGTGTGTGGGTCAGTAGGCCTGACTTTAAATTTATATACTATTGAAAATATGAAATGTCATGAATGCATTTGATGAATGAACATTTTCCTTCATTTTCATCTCTTTTTTTTTTTAATTTTTTCAATCAAATTTTTTACAATTTTTTATTTATTTCTTTCACCTCCTTACGAACATGATCCTTGGATTCATGGATGAAGAATATGCACAACTTCAAATAAATAGTGGAGATTGTCCTTTTGATCTTTAAAAAGATTTTTGTTACATCTTCGACTTGATCTCTAGTTACCACTACCTTATGTGTAAAGACATCATACTAGTTTTGGCCTCTTGACATTCACATGTCTTGTGCCCCAACATATGGTTATCATAAAAATGCATTTTGACAAAAGATTCATAACTCAAGAAATTAGTTTAGACAATGAGATTTAGTGAAAAAAATCTATGGTACAAAAAAAGAATGATTCATAGGAAGAGAAGAAGATAAGGTGATCTCATATGAGTAAATGACCCAATTTATTAGTAGTATTTCATAAAAGAAGTGTGCTAATAAATCATAACATAATGTGAATCACGTTATTAACCCAGTTTGGAGGATATGATTTGCCCCAATTTATCTTCGAAACCTTTCAGAATATATTACTTTGACTTTGATCTGTGTAAGCCATATTATTTGCTCATTTTCTTTTATTCTCAAGCTAGTGAACTTCTTCATTCCTTTTTTTTTTGTGGGCATAATTTTTTCCTGGGTCGCCCTTCTGGTTTTTTTTGACCTAACAAGTCTTAATTCATTTTCGTCTAGGCCGCATCTTCAAGTTTTTGACATAGCAGGTCTTTATTCGAATTTATATCCTAACTATTTTCAGGGTTGTCCTTTTGGATTTTCAACCAAGTGGGTCTTTATTCATTTTTGTACCCTAATTTTTGCTTAGGTTGCCTTTTCAGGTTTTCAACCTAACGGGTATTTATTATTTTTTTGTACCCTAATTTTTTCCTAGGTTGCCCTTTCAGGTTTTCAACCTAGCGGGTATTTATTATTATTATTTTATTTTTTTATACCCTAATTTTTGCCTAGGCCGTCCTTTTGGATTTTCAACCTAGCGGGTCTTCATTTAGATGTAATACTTTTTGAAGCATCAATGTGTGCAAGTAGTGATAATTTTTCTCGATCCATATTGGGGTGGATCAGAGCCACACTTAAATGTATTTTTTTTTTGGTACTTGGGCTCATATAGTTGGGAGTCCACTTATCATGCTAGTCCTTTTAGATATGTGAAATCTTCTTGAGCGTTATTTCTTTCTTTTGAAGCTCTGAAGTTCATATGTTCTTCTTTTAAAATCTTTTGAAATAATTGTCCTTGATATGAGGTAGTCAAAAAATTTCTTGAATTGAATTCAGTCGGCGAACACAGATCATTACTCTTGATAAGGGATTTTTTTTGAATGGGTCGCACTGCCTTTATTCTATATAATAAGGAACAAAGGGGTGCCCTAGTTATAGTCTGATACTCAGGGAGGGTATTCCACAGTTACGAGGTAATATTTGGTACGAGAACTTTCCATCTAGCTTTTCTTATACGTTTGATAATAAGCAGGGTAGTGACTTTCATTCTTGTGAGTGACAATTCTTTATCATGACTTATTTTGAACATTGAAGATAAAACAGCTAGAATACCAACAACTTGATTATATTGTTGAGGGTCATGATAGAAAATGACTTTTTAGACATTTGTCTAATATGTACATATAAATGATCATATTCTTATCCCAAATTTTACATTCTTGATTAAACTGATTGATGATTAGGTCAAATCCCCATATGCTTTCAGCATTTCACTTTTGATTTGTAGGTGGCTAGAATAGTCATGGTACAAACTTCAAATTCCTCCACGTGATTGGTATATTCAAAGCACAATTATATAATAATACAAATAAAACGACTTTTCTAGGGGATTAACATGACGTTAACTACATGTCCCAACATATTGAGGTCCATCCAAATAAGGGATTTTATTTTTATCATTCCCATCTCCTTTAGTGGAATTAATAGCATAACTGAAATTATGTAATGAAATCTTAGCAAACTTATTTATGAATGAACTACTTCCAAATATTTATGGTACATGGTTAGAATAAAAGAAAGGTATATAATGTTGGGTAAGAAATCGTTAAATATATGAGGGGTAGAGAGGAAGAGAAAACAAAATGCATTTATTGATACTCATAATATTAAGGAAACAAGAATGTGTCAATATAATAAAGTATCATAAGACTTTATACTTAGCAATATTATCAGTGCTTTAGAATCAAATTGAGAGAACTTGATAATATCTTCATTGTTGACTTTGCCCGTTGGATAAACTCAGAATATATATGCAACATCGTCAATGTCTTCAACATAATGTCTAGTCGAGGTTTTTTTTCAAATGTCCTTAAAGGTTCATACAAGATTTGACATTTTTCTTTAGATTGATGTATTTTTTCATGGCATCAAAGTAATAAGCTATAGTGATTAAAGTTCAACATAGACGACCCAACTTCTAGAGGTTCACCTGTGGCGAAAAGCCAAAAAAAATATGTCCATGACCCAGAAGTAGAGGGTGGATGATAAAGATGAATCTCATCAGTATCAGGTTCAAATCTTGTGGACAAGTGACTCGTGGTTGACCAAAAAGTAGACTAAAAGGTAAAAATTGTTAGACTTATGAAATCCAGAGGTAAACATGAGTTCTTCGTGATATACTTTTTTCCGTGAAGGGTTTCCATGATTTCAAGTATTGATGGTTTGTAATATTTCCAAGCTTTTAGCCATAGGGTCTTTCAGTTGGTTTAGATCATCTTTGTATGCTTCAATTCATCCATGATTTTAGCTCGAGAACATGTTCGGTAGGGGTATCATGATACTTTTTTTTCATTCTTTTTTTGCTTGTTTTTTTTTCTTTCTTTTTTTTTGCTTTTTTTATTTTATTTTTTAATGAAGGAAAATGTTATGAGAATGTAAAAAAAAATGAATGCAATGATTGTGCATTTAACTGAAACATTTGACTACCTCCTAATATGCAATTAATTTTTCTTAAAAAATGAGGGGAAAAAGAAAACCAATATGTTGTAAAATGAAATAAAAGATGAAACATGCATGATTATGCAATGCATTATGATGAATATGGGAAATAGATAGGGTAGGTTTTTTTTCATATATACATGTGTCCTACATGGTTCTTTTTTATTTGATGGTTTTTTTTTTTTTTTTT
>JBBPBP010000781.1:22728-40754 GCA_037974735.1 Cicer chorassanicum | reverse complement strand
GCCAAACGATGGCTAGGGTTTGAAATCCGACACGAAACCCGAGACACAATCATAAATTTAGGAGAAAAATGCTACAAGAATCTCGCGGTCGTCGATTTCATCTGCACTTTTCGGGCGATTTTCGTACCACCCGACAAAAATGGGCTGAAATCGGTATTTTCGGGCCAGACGATGGCTAGGGTTTGAAATTTGACACGGAACCCGAGACACAGTCATAAGTTTAGGAGAAGAATGCTACAAGGATCTCGCGGTTGTCTTTTTAATCTGCACTTTTCGGGCGATTTTCGTACCACCCGACAAAAATGAGTCGAAATCGGTATTTTCGGGCCAAACACTGGCTAGGGTTTGAAATCTGACACGGAACCCGAGACACAGTCATAAATTTAGGAGAAGAATGCTACAAGGATCTCGCGGTCATCGATTTAATCTGCACTTTTCGGGCGATTTTCGTACAACCCGACAAAAATGGGCCAAAATCGGTATTTTCGGGCCAAACGATGGCTAGGCTTTGAAATCCGACACGAAACTCGAGACACAGTCATAAATTTAGGATAAGAATGCTACAAGAATCTCGCGGTCGTCGATTTCATCTGCACTTTTCGGGCGATTTTCGTACCACCCGACAAAAATTAGCCGAAATCGGTATTTTCGGGCCAGACGATGGCTAGGGTTTGTAATCCGACACGGAACCCGAGACATATTCATAAATTGAGGAGAAGAATGCTACAAGGATCTCGCGGTCGTCGATTTCATCTGCACTT
The DNA here is from genome assembly GCA_037974735.1 of Cicer chorassanicum. Lineage (NCBI taxonomy): Eukaryota > Viridiplantae > Streptophyta > Magnoliopsida > Fabales > Fabaceae > Cicer > Cicer chorassanicum. The sequence continues at coordinate 39,993 of JBBPBP010000781.1, read as the reverse complement.
TTCGGGCGATTTTCGTACCACCCGACCAAAATGGGCCGAAATCGGTATTTTCAGGCAGACGATGATTAGGGTTTGAAATCTGACACGAAACCCGAGACACAGTCATAAATTTTGGAGAAGAATGCTATAAGGATCTCGCGGTTGTCGATTTCATCTGCACTTTTCGGGCGATTTTCGTACCACCCGACAAAAATGGGCCGAACTCGGTATTTTTGGGCCAGACGATTGCTAGGGTTTGCAATCCGACACGGAACTCGAGACATAGTCATAAATTTTGGAGAAGAATGCTACAAGAATCTCGCGGTCGTCGATTTCATCTGGACTTTTCAGGCCATTTTCGTACCACCCAACAAAAATGGGCCGAAATCGGTATTTTCGGGCCAGACGATGGCTAGGGTTTGAAATCCGACACGGAACCCGAGACACAGTCATAAAATTAGGAGAAGAATGCTACAAGGATCTCGTAGACGTCGATTTCATCTGAACTTTTCGGGCGATTTTCGTACCACCCGACAAAAAAGGGCCGAAATCGGTATTTTCGGGCCAGACGATGGCTAGGGTTTGCAATCCGACACGAAACCCGAGACACAGTCATAAATTAAGGAGAAGAATGCTACAAGGATCTCGCGGTCGTCGATTTCATCTGCACTTTTCGGGCGATTTTCGTACCACCCGACAAAAATGGGCCGAAATTGGTATTTTCGGGCCAGACGATGGCTAGGGTTTGAAATCCGACACGAAACCCGAGACACAGTCATAAATTTAGGAGAAGAATGCTACAAGGATCTCGCGGTCGTCGATTTCATCTGGACTTTTCGGGCGATTTTCGTACCACCCGACAAAAATGGGCCGAAATCGGTATTTTTCGGCCTAGACGATGGCTAGGGTTTGAAATACGACACGGAACCCGAGACACAGTCATAAATTTAGGAGAAGAATGCTACAAGGATCTCGCGGTCGTCGATTTCATCTGCACTTTTCGGGCGATTTTCGTACCACCCGACAAAAATGGGCCGAAATCGGTATTTTCGGGCCAGACGATGGTTAGGGTTTGAAATCTGACACGGAACCCGAGACACAGTCATAAATTTAGGAGAAGAATGCTACAAGGATCTCGCGGTCCTCGATTTCATCCGGACTTTTCGGGCGATTTTCGTACCACCCGACATAAATGGGCCGAAATTGGTATTTTCAGGCCAGACGCTTGCTAGGGTTTGAAATCCGACACGGAACCCGAGACACAATCATAAATTTAGGAGAAGAATGCTACAAGGATCTCGCGGTCGTCGATTTCATCTGGACTTTTCGGGCGATTTTCGTACCACCAGACAAAAATGTGCCGAAATTGGTATTTTCGGGCCAAAAGATGGCTAGGGTTTGAAATCCGACACGGAACCCGAGACACAGTCATAAATTTAGGAGAAGAATGCTACAAGGATCTCGCAGTCGTCGATTTCATCTGGACTTTTCGTGCGATTTTCGTACCACCCGACAAAAATGGGCCGAAATCGGTATTTTCGGGCCAGACGATGGCTAGGGTTTGAAATCCGACACGGAACCCGAGACACAGTCATAAATTTAGGAGAAGAATGCTACAAGGATCTCGCGGTCGTCTATTTCATCTGCACTTTTCGGGCGATTTTCGTACCACCCGACAAAAATGGGCCGAAATCGGTATTTTCGGGCCAAACGATGGCTAGGGTTTGAAATCCGACACGAAACCCGAGACACAGTAATAAAATTAGGAGAAGAATGCTACAAGAATCTCGCGGTCGTCGATTTCATCTACACTTTTCGGGCGATATTCGTACCACCCGACAAAATGGGCCGAAATCGGTATTTTCGGGCCAAACGATGGCTAGGGTTTGAAATCCGAGACACAGTCATAAATTTAGGAGAAGAATGCTATAAGAATCTCGCGGTCGTCGATTTCATCTGGACTTTTCGGGCGATTTTCGTACCACCAGACAATAATGGGCCGAAATCGGTATTTTCGGGCCAGACGATGGCTAGGGTTTGAAATCCGACACAGAACCCGAGACACAGTCATAAATTTAGGAGTAGAATACTACAAGAATCTCGCGGTCGTCGATTTCATCTCCACTTTTCCGGCGATTTTCGTACCACCCGACAAAAATGGGCCGAAATCGGTATTTTCGGGCCAAACGATGGCTAGGGTTTGAAATCCGACACGAAACTCGAGACACAGTCATAAATTTAGGAGAAGAATGCTACAAGAATCTCGCGGTCGTCGATTTGATCTGCACTTTTCGGGCGATTTTCGTACCACCCGACAAAAATGGGCCGAAATCGGTATTTTCGGGCAAGATGATGGCTAGGGTTTGAAATCCGACACGGAACCCGAGACACAGTCATAAATTAAGGAGAAGAATGCTACAAGAATCTCGCGGTCGTCGATTTCATCTGCACCTTTCGGGCAATTTTCGTACCACCCGACAAAAATTAGCCGAAATCGGTATTTTCGGGCCAGATGATGGCTAGGGTTTGAAATCCAACACGGAACCCGAGACACAGTCATAAATTTTGGAGAAGAATGCTACAAGGATCTCGCGGTCGTCGATTTCATCTGGACTTTTCGGGCGATTTTCGTACCACCCGACAAAAATGGGCCGAAATCGGTATTTTCGGGCCAGACGATGGCTAGGGTTTGAAATCCGACAAGGAACCCGAGACACAGTCATAAATTTAGGAGAAGAATGCTACAAGGATCTCGCGGTCGTCGATTTCATCTGGACTTTTCGGGCGATTTTCGTACCACCCGACAAAAATGGGCCGAAATCGGTATTTTCGGGCGAGACGATGGTTAGGGTTTGAAATCTGACACGGAACCCGAGACACAGTCATAAATTTAGGAGAAGAATGCTACAAGGATCTCGCGGTCCTCGATTTCATCCGGACGTTTCGGGCGATTTTGGTACCACCCGACAAAAATGGGCCGAAATCGGTATTTTCTGGCCAGACGCTTGCTAGGGTTTAAAATCCGATACGGAACCCGAGACACAGTCATAAATTTAGGAGAAGAATGCTACAAGGATCTCGCGGTCATCGATTTCATCTGGACTTTTCGGGCGATTTTCGTACCACCCGACAAAAATGGGTGGAAATCGGTATTTTCGGGCCATACGATGGCTAGGGTTTGAAATCTGACACGGAACCCGAGACACAGTCATAAATTTAGGAGAACAATCCTACAAGGATCTCGCGGTCCTCGATTTCATCTGGACTTTTCGGGCGATTTTCGTACCACCCGATAAAAATGGGCCGAAATCGGTATTTTAGGGCCAGACGATTGCTAGGGTTTGAAATCCGACACGGAACCCGAGACACAGTCATAAATTTAGGAGAAGAATGCTACAAGGATCTCGCGGTCGTCGATTTTATCTGCACTTTTCAGGCGATTTTCGTACCACCCGACAAAAATGGGCCGAAATCGGTATTTTAGGGCCAGACGATGGCTAGGGTTTAAAATCCGACACGGAACCCGAGACACAGTCATAAATTCAAGAGAAGAATGCTACAAGGATCTCGCGGTCGGTGATTTCATCTGTACTTTACGGGCGATTTTCGTACTACCCGACAAAAATGGGCCGAAATCGGTATTTTCAGGCAAGACGATGGCTAGGGTTTGAAATCCGACACGGAACCCGAGACACAGTCATAAATTTAGGAGAAGAATGCTACAAGGATCTCGCGGTCGTCGATTTCATATGGACTTTTCGGGCGATTTTCGTACCACCCGACAAAAATGGGCCGAAATCGGTATTTTCGGGCCAGACGATGGTTAGGGTTTGAAATCTGACACGGAACCTGAGACACAGTCATAAATTTAGGAGAAGAATGCTACAAGGATCTCGCGGTCGTCGATTTCATCTGGACTTTTCGGGCGATTTTCGTACCACCCGACAAAAATGGGCCGAAATCGGTATTTTCGGGCCAAAAGATGGCTAGGGTTTGAAATCCGACACGGAACCCGAGACACAGTCATAAATTTAGGAGAAGAATGCTACAAGGATCTCGCGGTCGTCGATTTCTTCTGGACTTTTCGGGCGATTTTCGTACCACATGACAAAAATGAGCCGAAATCGGTATTTTCGGGCTAGACGATGGCTAGGGTTTGAAGACTGACACGGAACCCGAGAGACAGTCATAAATTTAGGAGAAGAATGCTACAAGGATCTCGCGGTCCTCGATTTCATCTGGACTTTTCGGGCGATTTTCGTACCACCCGACAAAAATGGGCCGAAATCGGTATTTTCAGGCCAGACGCTTGCTATTGTTTCAAATCTGACACGGAACCCGAGACACAGTCATAAATTGAGGAGAAGAATGCTATAAGGATCTCGCGGTCGTCGATTTCATCTGCACTTTTCGGGCGATTTTCGTACCACCCGACAAAAATGGGCCGAAATCGGTATTTTCGGGCCAGACGATGGCTAGGGTTTAAAATCCGACACGGAACCCGAGACACAGTCATAAATTTAGGAGAAGAATGCTACAAGGATCTCGCGGTCGTCGATTTCATCTGCACTTTTCGGGCGATTTTCGTACCACCCGACAAAAATGGGCCGAAATCGGTATTTTCGGGCCAAACGATGGCTAGGGTTTGAAATCCGACACGAAACTCGAGACACAGTCATAAATTTAGGAGAAGAATGCTACAAGAATCTCGCGGTCGTCGATTTGATCTGCACTTTTCGGGCGATTTTCGTACCACCCGACAAAAATGGGCCGAAATCGGTATTTTCGGGCAAGATGATGGCTAGGGTTTGAAATCCGACACGGAACCCGAGACACAGTCATAAATTAAGGAGAAGAATGCTACAAGAATCTCGCGGTCGTCGATTTCATCTGCACCTTTCGGGCAATTTTCGTACCACCCGACAAAAATTAGCCGAAATCGGTATTTTCGGGCCAGATGATGGCTAGGGTTTGAAATCCAACACGGAACCCGAGACACAGTCATAAATTTTGGAGAAGAATGCTACAAGGATCTCGCGGTCGTCGATTTCATCTGGACTTTTCGGGCGATTTTCGTACCACCCGACAAAAATGGGCCGAAATCGGTATTTTCGGGCCAGACGATGGCTAGGGTTTGCAATCCGACACGAAACCCGAGACACAGTCATAAATTAAGGAGAAGAATGCTACAAGGATCTCGCGGTCGTCGATTTCATCTGCACTTTTCGGGCGATTTTCGTACCACCCGACAAAAATGGGCCGAAATCGGTATTTTCGGGCCAAACGATGGCTAGGGTTTGAAATCCGACACGAAGTTCGAGACACAGTCATAAATTTAGGAGAAGAATGCTACAAGAATCTCGCGGTCGTCGATTTCATCTGCACTTTTCGGGCGATTTTCGTACCACCCGACAAAAATTAGCCGAAATCGGTATTTTCGGGCCAGACGATGGCTAGGGTTTGTAATCCGAAACGGAACCTGAGACACATTCATAAATTGAGGAGAAGAATGCTACAAGGATCTCGCGGTCGTCGATTTCATCTGCACTTTTCGGGCGATTTTTGTACCACCCGACAAAAATGGGTCGAAATCGGTATTTTCAGGCCAGACGATGGTTAGGGTTTGAAATCCGACACGAAACCCGAGACACAGTCATAAATTTTGGAGAAGAATGCTATAAGGATCTCGCGGTCGTCGATTTCATCGGCACTTTTCGGGCGATTTTGGTACCACCCGACAAAAATGGGCCGAAATCGGTATTTTTGGGCCAGACGATGGCTAGGGTTTGCAATCCGACACGGAACTCGAGACATAGTTATAAATTTTGGAGAAGAATGCTACAAGAATCTCGCGGTCGTCGATTTCATCTGGACTTTTCAGGCCATTTTCGTACCACCCAACAAAAATGGGCCGAAATCGGTATTTTCGGGCCAGACGATGGCTAGGGTTTGAAATCCGACACGGAACCCGAGACACAGTCATAAAATTAGGAGAAGAATGCTACAAGGATCTCACGGTCGTCGATTTCATCTGCACTTTTCGGGCGATTTTCGTACCACCCGACAAAAATGGGCCGAAATCGGTATTTTCGGGCCAGACGATGGCTAGGGTTTGCAATCCGACACGAAACCCGAGACACAGTCATAAATTAAGGAGAAGAATGCTACAAGGATCTCGCGGTCGTTGATTTCATCTGCACTTTTCGGGCGATTATCGTACCACCCGACAAAAATGGGCTAAAATCGGTATTTTCGGGCCAAACGATGGCTAGGGTTTGAAATCCGACACGAAACACGAGACACAGTCATAAATTTAGGAGAAGAATGCTACAAGAATCTCGCGGTCGTCGATTTCATCTGCACTTTTCGGGCAATTTTCGTACCACCCGACAAAAATTAGCCGAAATCGGTATTTTCGGGCCAGACAATGGCAAGGGTTTGAAATCCGACACGGAACCCGAGACACAGTCATAAATTGAGGAGAAGAATGCTACAAGGATCTCGCGGTCGTCGATTTGATCTGCACTTTTCGTGCGATTTTCGTACCACCCGACAAATATGGGCCGAAATCGGTATTTTCGGGCCAGATGATGGCTAGGGTTTGAAATCCGACACGGAACCCGAGACACAGTCATAAATTTTGGAGAAGAATGCTACAAGGATCTCGCGGTCGTCGATTTCATCTGGACTTTTCGGGCGATTTTCGTACCACCCGACAAAAATGGAACGAAATCGGTATTTTCGGGCCAGACGATGGCTAGGGTTTGCAATCCGACACGAAACCCGAGACACGGTCATAAATTAAGGAGAAGAATGCTACAAGGATCTCGCGGTCGTCGATTTCATCTGCACTTTTCGGGCGATTTTCGTACCACCCGACAAAAATGGGCTGAAATCGGTATTTTCGGGCCAGACGATGGCTAGGGTTTGAAATCTGACTCGGAACCCGAGACACAGTCAGAAATTGAGGAGAAGAATGCTACAAGGATCTCGCGGTCGTCAATTTCATCTGCACTTTTCGGGCGATTTTCGTACAACCCGGCAAAAATGGGCCGAAATCGGTATTTTTGGGCCAAACGATGGCTAGGGTTTGAAATCCGACACGAAACCCGAGACAAAATCATAAATTTAGGAGAAAAATGCTACAAGAATCTCGCGGTCGTCGATTTCATCTGCACTTTTCCGGCGATTTTCGTACCACCCGACAAAAAATGGGCTGAAATCGGTATTTTCGGGCCAGACGATGGCTAGGGTTTGAAATTTGACACGGAACCCGAGACACAGTCATAAGTTTAGGAGAAGAATGCTACAAGGATCTCGCGGTTGTCGATTTAATCTGCACTTTTCGGGCGGTTTTCGTACCACCCGACAAAAATGAGTCGAAATCGGTATTTTCGGGCCAAACGATGGCTAGGGTTTGAAATCCGACACGAAACTCGAGACACAGTCATAAATTTAGGAGAAGAATGCTACAAGGATCTCGCGGTCGTCGATTTAATCTGCACTTTTCGGGCGGTTTTCGTACAACCCGACAAAAATGGGCCGAAATCAGTATTTTCTGGCTAGACGATGGCTAGGGTTTGAAATCCGACACGAAACCCGAGACACAGTCATAAATTTAGGAGAAAAATGCTAAAAGAATCTCGCGTTCGTCGATTTCATCTGCACTTTTCGGGCGATTTCGTACCACCCAACAAAAATTAGCCGAAATCGGTATTTTCGGGCCAGACGATGGCTAGGGTTTGAAATCCGACACGGAACCCGAGACACAGTCATAAATTGAGGAGAAGAATGCTACAAGGATCTCGCGGTCGTCGATTTCATCTGCACTTTTCAGGCGATTTTCGTACCACCCGACAAAAATGGGCCGAAATCGGTATTTTTGGGCCAGACGATGGCTAGGGTTTGAAATCTGACACGAAACCCGAGACACAGTCATAAATTTAGGAGAAGAATGCTACAAGGATCTCGCGGTCGTCGATTTCATCTGCACTTTTCAGGCGATTTTCGTACCACCCGACAAAAATGGGCCGAAATCGGTATTTTCGGGCAAGACGATGGCTTGGGTTTGAAATATGACACGGAACCCGAGACACAGTCATAAATTTAAGAGAAGAATGCTACAAGGATCTCGCAGTCGTCGATTTCATCTGGCATTTTCGGGCGATTTTCGTACCACCCGACAAAAATGGGCCTAAATCGGTATTTTCGGGCCAGACGATGGCTAGGGTTTGAAATCCGACACGGAACCCGAGACATAGTCATAAATTTAGGAGAAGAATGCTACAAGGATCTCGCGGTCGTTGATTTCATCTGCACTTTTCAGGCGATTTTCGTACCACCCGACAAAAATGGGCCGAAATCGGTATTTTCGGGCAAGACGATGGCTTGGGTTTGAAATATGACACGGAACCCGAGACACAGTCATAAATTTAGGAGAAGAATGCTACAAGGATCTCGCGGTCGTCGATTTCATCTGGACTTTTCGGGCGATTTTCGTACCACCCGACAAAAATGGGCCGAAATCGGTATTTTCGGGCCAGACGATGGCTAGGGTTTGCAATCCGACACGAAACCCGAGACACAGTCATAAATTAAGGAGAAGAATGCTACAAGGATCTCGCGGTCGTCGATTTCATCTGCACTTTTCGGGCGATTTTCGTACCACCCGACAAAAATGGGCCGAAATCGGTATTTTCGGGCCAAACGATGGCTAGGGTTTGAAATCCGACACGAAGTTCGAGACACAGTCATAAATTTAGGAGAAGAATGCTACAAGAATCTCGCGGTCGTCGATTTCATCTGCACTTTTCGGGCGATTTTCGTACCACCCGACAAAAATTAGCCGAAATCGGTATTTTCGGGCCAGACGATGGCTAGGGTTTGTAATCCGAAACGGAACCTGAGACACATTCATAAATTGAGGAGAAGAATGCTACAAGGATCTCGCGGTCGTCGATTTCATCTGCACTTTTCGGGCGATTTTTGTACCACCCGACAAAAATGGGTCGAAATCGGTATTTTCAGGCCAGACGATGGTTAGGGTTTGAAATCCGACACGAAACCCGAGACACAGTCATAAATTTTGGAGAAGAATGCTATAAGGATCTCGCGGTCGTCGATTTCATCGGCACTTTTCGGGCGATTTTGGTACCACCCGACAAAAATGGGCCGAAATCGGTATTTTTGGGCCAGACGATGGCTAGGGTTTGCAATCCGACACGGAACTCGAGACATAGTTATAAATTTTGGAGAAGAATGCTACAAGAATCTCGCGGTCGTCGATTTCATCTGGACTTTTCAGGCCATTTTCGTACCACCCAACAAAAATGGGCCGAAATCGGTATTTTCGGGCCAGACGATGGCTAGGGTTTGAAATCCGACACGGAACCCGAGACACAGTCATAAAATTAGGAGAAGAATGCTACAAGGATCTCGTAGACGTCGATTTCATCTGAACTTTTCGGGCGATTTTCGTACCACCCGACAAAAAAGGGCCGAAATCGGTATTTTCGGGCCAGACGATGGCTAGGGTTTGCAATCCGACACGAAACCCGAGACACAGTCATAAATTAAGGAGAAGAATGCTACAAGGATCTCGCGGTCGTCGATTTCATCTGCACTTTTCGGGCGATTTTCGTACCACCCGACAAAAATGGGCCGAAATCGGTATTTTCGGGCCAGACGATGGCTAGGGTTTGAAATCCTACACGGAACTTGAGACACAGTCATAAATTTAGGAGAAGAATTATACAAGGATCTCGCGGTCGTCGATTTCATCTGGACTTTTCGGGCGATTTTCGTACCACCCGAGAAAAATGGGTCGAAATCGGTATTTTTGGGCCAGACGATGGCTAGGGTTTGAAATCCGACACGGAACCCGAGACACAGTCATAAATTGAGGAGAAGAATGCTACAAGGATCTCGCGGTCGTCGATTTCATCTGCACTTTTCGGGCGATTTTCGTACCACCCGACAAAAATGGGCCGAAATCGGTATTTTCGGGCCAGACGATGGCTAGGGTTTTAAATCCTACACGGAACCCCAGACACAGTCATAAATTTAGGAGAAGAATTATACAAGGATCTCGCGGTCGTCGATTTCATCTGGACTTTACGGGCGATTTTCGTACCACCCGAGAAAAATGGGTCGAAATCGGTATTTTTGGGCCAGACGATGGCTAGGGTTTGAAATCTAACACGGAACCCGAGACACAGTCCTAAATTTAGGAGAAGAATGTTAGAAGGATCTCTCGGTCGTCGATTTCATCTGGACTTTTCGGGCCATTTTCGTACCACCTCACAAAAATGGGCCGAAATCGGTATTTTCGGGCCAGACGATGGCTAGGGTTTGAAATCCGACACGGATCCCGAGACACATTCATAAATTTAGGAGAAGAATGCTACAAGGATCTCACGGTCGTCGATATCATCTGCACTTTTCAGGCGATTTTCGTACCACCCGACAAAATGGGCCGAAATCGGTATTTTCGGGCCAGACGATGGCTAGGGTTTGAAATCCTACACGGAACCCGAGACACAATCATAAATTTAGGAGAAGAATGCTACAAGGATCTCGCGGTCGTCGATTTCATCTGCACTTTTCGGGCGATTTTCGTACCACCCGATAAAAATGGGCCGAAATTGCTATTTTCGGGTCAGACGATGGCTAGGTTTTGAAATCCGACACGGAACCCGAGACACAGTCATAAATTGAGGAGAAGAATGCTACAAGGATCTCGCGGTCGTCGATTTCATCTGCACTTTTCGGGCGATTTTCGTACCACCCGACAAAAATGGGCCGAAATCGGTATATTCGGGCCACACGATGGCTAGGGTTTGAAATCCGACACGGAACCCGAGACACAGTCATAAATTGAGGAGAAGAATGCTACAAGGATCTCGCGGTCGTCGATTTCATCTGCACTTTTCGGGCGATTTTCGTACCACCCGACAAAAATGGGCCGAAATCGGTATTTTCGGGCCAAACGATGGCTAGGGTTTGAAATCCGACACGGAACCCGAGACACAGTCATAAATTGAGGAGAAGAATGCTACAAGGATCTCGCGGTCGTGGATTTAATCTGCACTTTTCGGGCGATTTTCGTAACACCCGACAAAAATGGGCCGAAATCGGTATTTTCGGGCCAGACGATGGCTAGGGTTTGAAATCCGACACAGAACCCGAGACACAGTCATAAATTTTGGAGAAGAATGCTATAAGGATCTCGCGGTCGTCGATTTCATCTGCACTTTTCGGGCGATTTTCGTACCACCTGACAAAAATGGGCCGAAATCGGTATTTTTGGGCCAGACGATGGCTAGGGTTTGCAATTCGACACGGAACATGAGACACAGTCATAAATTTTGGAGAAGAATACTACAAGGATCTCGCGGTCGTCGATTTCATCTGGACTTTTCAGGCCATTTTCGTACCACCCGATAAAAATGGGCCGAAATCGGTATTTTTGGGCCAGACGATGGCTAGGGTTAGAAATCCGACACGGAACCCGAGACACAGTCATAAAATGAATAGAAGAATGCTACAAGGATCTCGCGGTCGTCGATTTCATCTACACTTTTCGGGCGATTTTCGTACCACCCGACAAAAATGGGCCGAAATCGGTATTTTCGGGCCAGACGATGGCTAGGGTTTGCAATCCGACACGGAACCCGAGACACAGTCATAAATTTTGGAGAAGAATGCTACAAGGATCTCGCGGTCGTCGATTTCATCTGGACTTTTCAGGCCATTTTCGTACCACCCGACAAAAATGGGCCGAAATCGGTATATTCGGGCCAGACGATGGCTAGGGTTTGAAATTTGACACGGAACCCGAGACACAGTCATAAATTTAGGAGAAGAATGCTACAAGGATCTCGCAGTCGTCGATTTAATCTGCACTTTTCGGGCGATTTTCGTACCACCCGACAAAAATGAGTCGAAATCGGTATTTTCGGGCCACACGATGGCTAGGGTTTGAAATCCGACACGAAACTCGAGACACAGTCATAAATTTAGGAGAAGAATGCTAAAAGAATCTCGCGGTCGTCGATTTCATCTGCACTTTTCGGGCGATTTTCGTACCACCCGACAAAAATGGGCCGAAATCGGTATATTCGGGCCACACGATGGCTAGGGTTTGAAATTTGACATGGAACCCGAGACACAGTCATAAATTTAGGAGAAGAATGCTACAAGGATCTCGCGGTCGTCGATTTAATCTGCACTTTTCGGGCGATTTTCGTACCACCCGACAAAAATGGGCCGAAATCGATACTTTCGAGCCACACGATGGCTAGGGTTTGAAATCCGACACGAAACCCGAGACACAGTCATAAATTTAGGAGAAGAATGCTAAAAGAATCTCGCGGTTGTCGATTTCATCTGCACTTTTCGGGCGATTTTCGTACTACCTGAAAAAAATGGGCCGAAATCGGTATTTTTGGGCCAGACGATGGCTAGGGTTTGAAATCTGACACGGAACTCGAGACACAGTCATAAATTTAGGAGAAGAATGCTACAAGGATCTCGTGGTCATCGATTTAATTTGCACTTTTCGGGCGATTTTCGTACAACCCGACAAAAATGGGCCAAAATCGGTATTTTCGGGCCAAACGATGGCTAGGGTTTGAAATCCGACACGAAACCCAAGACACAGTCAAAAATTTAGGAGAAGAATGCTACAAGAATCTCGCGGTCGTCGATTTCATCTGCACTTTTCCGGCGATTTTCATACCACCCGACAAAAATGGGCCGAAATCGGTATTTTCGAGCCAGACGATGGCTAGGGTTTGAAATCCGACACGGAACCCGAGTCAAAGTCATAAATTTTGGAGAAGAATGCTATAAGGATCTCGCGGTCGTCGATTTCATCTGCACTTTTTGGGCGATTTTCGTACCACCCGACAAAAATGGGCCGAAATCGGTATTTTTGGGCCAGACGATGGCTAGGGTTTGAAATCCGACACGGAACCTGAGACACAGTCATAAAATTAGGAGAAGAATGCTACAAGGATCTCGCGGTCGTCGATTTCATCTGCACTTTTTGGGCGATTTTCGTACCACTCGACAAAAATAGGCCGAAATCGGTATTTTTGGGCCAGACGATGGCTAGGGTTTGAAATCCGACACGGAACCCAAGACACAGTCATAAATTGAGGAGAAGAATGCTACAAGGATCTCGCGGTCGTCAATTTCATCTGCACTTTTTGGGCGATTTTCGTACCACCCGACAAAAATGGGCCGAAATCGGTATTTTCGGGCCAGACGATGGCTAGGGTTTGAAATCCGACACAGAACCCGAGACACAGTCATAAATTTTGGAGAAGAATGCTACAAGGATTTCGCAGTCTTCGATTTCATCTGCACTTTTCGGGCGATTTTCGTACCACCCAACAAAATTTAGCCGAAATCGGTATTTTCGGGCCAGACGATGGCTAGGGTTTGTAATCCGACACGGAACCCGAGACACATTCATAAATTGAGGAGAAGAATGCTACAAGGATCTCGCGGTCGTCGATTTCATCTGCACTTTTCAGGCGATTTTCGTACCACCCGACAAAAATGGGCCGAAATCGGTATTTTCAAGCCAGACGATGGTTAGGGTTTGAAATCCGACACGAAACCCGAGACACAGTCATAAATTTTGGAGAAGAATGCTATAAGGATCTCGCGGTCGTCGATTTCATCGGCACTTTTCGGGCGATTTTCGTACCACCCGACAAAAATGGGCCGAAATCGGTATTTTTGGGCCAGACGATGGCTAGGGTTTGCAATCCGACACGGAACTCGAGACATAGTTATAAATTTTGGAGAAGAATGCTACAAGAATCTCGCGGTCGTCGATTTCATCTGGACTTTTCAGGCCATTTTCGTACCACCCAACAAAAATGGGCCGAAATCGGTATTTTCGGGCCAGACGATGGCTAGGGTTTGAAATCCGACACGGAACCCGAGACACAGTCATAAAATTAGGAGAAGAATGTTACAAGGATCTCGCGGTCGTCGATTTCATCTGCACTTTTTGGGCGATTTTCGTACCACCCGACAAAAATGGGCCGAAATCGGTATTTTCGGGCCAGACGATGGCTAGGGTTTGCAATCCGACACGAAACCCGAGACACAGTCATAAATTAAGGAGAAGAATGCTACAAGGATCTCGCGGTCGTCGATTTCATCTGCACTTTTCGGGCGATTTTCGTACCACCCGACAAAAATGGGCCGAAATCGGTATTTTCGGGCCAAACGATGGCTAGGGTTTGAAATCCGACACGGAACCCGAGACACAGTCATAAATTTTGGAGAAGAATGCTACAAGGATCTCGCGGTCGTCGATTTCATCTCCACTTTTCGGGCGATTTTCGTACCACCTGACAAAAATGGGCCGAAATAGGTATTTTTGGGCTAGATGATGGCTAGGGTTTGAAATCCGACACGGAACCCGAGACAGAGTCATAAATTTTGGAGAAGAATGCTACAAGGATCTCGCGGTCGTCGATTTCATCTGGACTTTTCGGGCGATTTTCGTACCACCCGACAAAAATGGGCCGAAATCGGTATTTTCGGGCCAGACGATGGCTAGGGTTTGCAATCCGACACGAAACCCGAGACACAGTCATAAATTAAGGAGAAGAATGCTACAAGGATCTCGCGGTCATCGATTTCATCTGCACTTTTCGGGCGATTTTCGTACCACCCGACAAAAATGGGCCGAAATCGGTATTTTCGGGCCAAACGATGGCTAGGGTTTGAAATCCGACACGAAACTCGAGACACAGTCATAAATTTAGGAGAAGAATGCTACAAGAATCTCGCGGTCGTCGATTTGATCTGCACTTTTCGGGCGATTTTCGTACCACCCGACAAAAATGGGCCGAAATCGGTATTTTCGGGCAAGATGATGGCTAGGGTTTGAAATCCGACACGGAACCCGAGACACAGTCATAAATTAAGGAGAAGAATGCTACAAGAATCTCGCGGTCGTCGATTTCATCTGCACCTTTCGGGCAATTTTCGTACCACCCGACAAAAATTAGCCGAAATCGGTATTTTCGGGCCAGATGATGGCTAGGGTTTGAAATCCAACACGGAACCCGAGACACAGTCATAAATTTTGGAGAAGAATGCTACAAGGATCTCGCGGTCGTCGATTTCATCTGGACTTTTCGGGCGATTTTCGTACCACCCGACAAAAATGGGCCGAAATCGGTATTTTCGGGCCAGACGATGGCTAGGGTTTGAAATCCGACACGGAACCCGAGACACATTCATAAATTTAGGAGAAGAATGCTACAAGAATCTCGCAGTCGTCTATTTCATCTGCACTTTTCGGCGATTTTCGTACCACCCGACAAAAATGGGCCAAAATCGGTATTTTCGGGCCAGACGATGGCTAGGGTTTGAAATCCAACACGGAACCCGAGACACATTCATAAATTTAGGAGAAGAATGCTACAAGAATCTCACGGTCGTCGATTTCATCTGGACTTTTTGGGCAATTTTCGTACCACCCGACAAAAATAGGCCGAAATCGGTATTTTCGTGCCAGACGATGGCTAGGGTTTGAAATCCGACACAAAACCCGAGACACATTCATAAATTTAGGAGAAGAATGCTACAAGGATCTCGCGGTCGTCGATTTCATCTGCACTTTTCGGGCGATTTTCGTACCACCCGACAAAAATGGGCCGAAATCGGTATTTTCGGGCCACACGATGGCTAGGGTTTGAAATCCGACACGGAACCCGAGACACAGTCATAAATTTTGGAGAAGAATGCTACAAGGATCTCGCGGTCGTCGATTTCATCTGGACTTTTCGGGCGATTTTCGTACCACCCGACAAAAATGGGTCGAAATCGGTATTTTCGGGCCAGACGATGGCTAGGGTTTGCAATCCGACACGAAACCCGAGACTCAGTCATAAATTAAGGAGAAGAATGCTACAAGGATCTCGCGGTCGTCGATTTCATCTGCACTTTTCGGGCGATTTTCGTACCACCCGACAAAAATGGGCTGAAATCGGTATTTTCGGGCCAAACGATGGCTAGGGTTTGAAATCCGACACAAAACTCGAGACACAGTCATAAATTTAGGAGAAGAATGCTACAAGAATCTCGCGGTCGTCGATTTCATCTGCACTTTTCGGGCGATTTTCGTACCACCCGACAAAAATGGGCCGAAATCGGTATATTCGGGCCAGACGATGGCTAGGGTTTGAAATTTGACATGGAACCCGAGACACAGTCATAAATTTAGGAGAAGAATGCTACAAGGATCTCGCGGTCGTCGATTTAATCTGCACTTTTCGGGCGATTTTCGTACCACCTGACAAAAATTGGCCGAAATCGGTACTTTCGAGCCACACGATGGCTAGGGTTTGAAATCCGACACGAAACCCGAGACACAGTCATAAATTTCGGAGAAGAATGCTAAAAGAATCTCGCGGTTGTCGATTTCATCTGCACTTTTCGGGCGATTTTCGTACCACCCGACAAAAATGGGCCGAAATCGGTATTTTTGAGCCAGACGATGGCTAGGGTTTGAAATCCGACACGGAACCCGAGACAAAGTCATAAATTTTGGAGAAGAATGCTATAAGGATCTCGCGGTCGTCGATTTCATCTGCACTTTTCGGGCGATTTTCGCACCACCCGACAAAAATGGGCCGAAATCGGTATTTTTGGGCCAGACGATGGCTAGGGTTTGAAATCCGACACGGAACCCGAGACACAGTCATAAAATTAGGAGAAGAATGCTACAAGGATCTCGCGGTCGTCGATTTCATCTGCACTTTTTGGGCGATTTTCGTACCACTCGACAAAAATAGGCCGAAATCGGTATTTTTGGGCCAGACGATGGCTAGGATTTGAAATCCGACACGAAACTTGAGACACAGTCATAAATTAAGGAGAAGAATGCTACAAGAATCTCGCGGTCGTCGATTTCATCTGCACTTTTCGGGCGATTTTCGTACCACCCGACAAAATTTAGCCGAAATCGGTATTTTCGGGCCAGACGATGGTTAGGGTTTGTAATCCGACACGGAACCCGAGACACATTCATAAATTGAGGAGAAGAATGCTACAAGGATCTCGCGGTCGTCGATTTCATCTGCACTTTTCCGGCGATTTTCATACCACCCGACAAAAATGGGCCGAAATCGGTATTTTCGAGCCAGACGATGGCTAGGGTTTGAAATCCGACACGGAACCCGAGTCAAAGTCATAAATTTTGGAGAAGAATGCTATAAGGATCTCGCGGTCGTCGATTTCATCTGCACTTTT
>JBBPBP010000781.1:7172-18154 GCA_037974735.1 Cicer chorassanicum | reverse complement strand
TTCGTACCACCCGACAAAAATTAGCCGAAATCGGTATTTTCGGGCCAGACAATGGCAAGGGTTTGAAATCCGACACGGAACCCGAGACACAGTCATAAATTGAGGAGAAGAATGCTACAAGGATCTCGCGGTCGTCGATTTGATCTGCACTTTTCGTGCGATTTTCGTACCACCCGACAAATATGGGCCGAAATCGGTATTTTCGGGCCAGATGATGGCTAGGGTTTGAAATCCGACACGGAACCCGAGACACAGTCATAAATTTTGGAGAAGAATGCTACAAGGATCTCGCGGTCGTCGATTTCATCTGGACTTTTCGGGCGATTTTCGTACCACCCGACAAAAATGGGCCGAAATCGGTATTTTCGGGCCAAACGATGGTTAGGGTTTGAAATCCGACACCGAACCCGAGACACGGTCATAAATTTAGGAGAAGAATGCTACAAGGATATCGTGGTCGTCGATTTCATCTGGACTTTTCGGGCGATTTTCGTACCACTCGACAAAAATGGGCCGAAATCGGTATTTTCGGGCCAGACGATGGCTAGGGTTTGAAATCCGACACGGAACCCGAGACACAGTCTTAAATTTAGGAGAAGAATGCTACAAGGATCTCGCGGTTTCGATTTCATCTGCACTTTTCGGGCGATTTTCGAACCACCCGAAAAAAATGGGCCGAAATCGGTATTTTTGGGCCAAACAATGGGTAGAGTTTGAAATCCGACACGGAACCCGAGACACAGTCATAAATTTTGGAGAAGAATGCTACAAGGATCTCGCGGTCGTCGATTTCATCTGCACTTTTCCGGCGATTTTCGTACCACCCGACAAAAATGGGCCGAAATCGGTATTTTCGGGCCAGACGATGGCTAGGGTTTGAAATCCGACACGGAACCCGAGACACAGTCATAAATTTTGGAGAAGAATGCTACAAGGATCTCGCGGTCGTCGATTTCATCTGCACTTTTCGGCCGATTTTCGTACCACCCGACAAAAATGGGCCGAAATCGGTATTTTCGGGCCAGACGATGGCTAGGGTTTGAAATCCGACACGGAACCCGAGACACAGTCATAAATTTTGGAGAAGAATGCTACAAGGATCTCGCGGTTGTCGATTTCATCTGGACTTTTCGGGCCATTTTCGTACCAACCGACAAAAATGGGCCGAAATCGGTATTTTCGGGCCAGACGATGGCTAGGGTTTGAAATCCGACACGGAACCCGAGACACAGTCATAAATTTTGGAGAAGAATGCTACAAGGATCTCGCGGTCGTCGATTTCATCATGACTTTTCGGGCGATTTTCGTACCACCCAACAAAAATGGGCCGAAATCGGTATTTTCGGGCCAGACGATGGCTAGGGTTTGAAATCCGACACGGAACCCGAGACACATTCATAAATTTATGAGAAAAATGCTACAAGGATCTCGCGGTCGTCGATTTCATCTGCACTTTTACGGGCGATTTTCGTACCACCCCACAAAAATGGGCCGAAATCGGTATTTTCGGGCCAGACGATGGCTAGGGTTTGAAATCCGACACGGAACCCGAGACACAGTCATAAATTTAGGAGAAGAATGCTACAAGGATCTCGCGGTCGTCGATTTCATGTGGACTTTTCGGGTGATTTTCGTACCACCCGACAAAAATGGGCCGAAATCGGTATTTTCGGGCCAAACGATGGCTAGGGTTTGAAATCCGACACGAAACCCGAGACACAGTCATAAATTTAGGAGAAGAATGCTACAAGGATCTCGCGGTCGTCGATTTTCTCTGGACTTTACGGGCAATTTTCGTACCACCCGACAAAAATGGGCCGAAATCGGTATTTTCGGGCCAGACGATGGCTAGGGTTTGAAATCCGACACGGAACCCGAGACACAGTCATAAATTTTGGAGAAGAATGCTACAAGGATCTCGCGGTCGTCGATTTCATCTGGACTTTTCGGGCGATTTTCGTACCACCCGACAAAAATGGGCCGAAATCGGTATTTTCGGGCCAGACGATGGATAGGGTTTGAAATCCGACACGGAACCCGAGACACAGTCATAAATTTTGGAGAAGAATGCTACAAGGATCTCGCGGTCGTCGATTTCATCTGGACTTTTCGGGCGATTTTCGTACCACCCGACAAAAATGGGTCGAAATCGGTATTTTCGGGCCAGACGATGGCTAGGGTTTGCAATCCGACACGAAACCCGAGACTCAGTCATAAATTAAGGAGAAGAATGCTACAAGGATCTCGCGGTCGTCGATTTCATCTGCACTTTTCGGGCGATTTTCGTACCACCCGACAAAAATGGGCTGAAATCGGTATTTTCGGGCCAAACGATGGCTAGGGTTTGAAATCCGACACAAAACTCGAGACACAGTCATAAATTTAGGAGAAGAATGCTACAAGAATCTCGCGGTCGTCGATTTCATCTGCACTTTTCGGGCGATTTTCGTACCACCCGACAAAAATGGGCCGAAATCGGTATATTCGGGCCAGACGATGGCTAGGGTTTGAAATTTGACATGGAACCCGAGACACAGTCATAATTTTAGGAGAAGAATGCTACAAGGATCTCGCGGTCGTCGATTTAATCTGCACTTTTCGGGCGATTTTCGTACAACCCGACAAAAATGGGCCAAAATCGGTATTTTCGGGCCAAACGATGGCTAGGGTTTGAAATCCGACACGATACCCAAGACACAGTCATAAATTTAGGAGAAGAATGCTACAAGAATCTCGCGGTCGTCGATTTCATCTGCACTTTTCCGGCGATTTTCATACCACCCGACAAAAATGGGCCGAAATCGGTATTTTCGAGCCAGACGATGGCTAGGGTTTGAAATCCGACACGGAACCCGAGTCAAAGTCATAAATTTTGGAGAAGAATGCTATAAGGATCTCGCGGTCGTCGATTTCATCTGCACTTTTTGGGCGATTTTCGTACCACCCGACAAAAATGGGCCGAAATCGGTATTTTTGGGCCAGACGATGGCTAGGGTTTGAAATCCGACACGGAACCTGAGACACAGTCATAAAATTAGGAGAAGAATGCTACAAGGATCTCGCGGTCGTCGATTTCATCTGCACTTTTTGGGCGATTTTCGTACCACTCGACAAAAATAGGCCGAAATCGGTATTTTTGGGCCAGACGATGGCTAGGGTTTGAAAT
Organism: Cicer chorassanicum; assembly: GCA_037974735.1. Classification (NCBI taxonomy): domain Eukaryota; kingdom Viridiplantae; phylum Streptophyta; class Magnoliopsida; order Fabales; family Fabaceae; genus Cicer; species Cicer chorassanicum. The sequence goes on along the minus strand of JBBPBP010000781.1, from coordinate 14,988 downwards.
CCGACACGGAACCCAAGACACAGTCATAAATTGAGGAGAAGAATGCTACAAGGATCTCGCGGTCGTCAATTTCATCTGCACTTTTTGGGCGATTTTCGTACCACCCGACAAAAATGGGCCGAAATCGGTATTTTCGGGCCAGACGATGGCTAGGGTTTGAAATCCGACACAGAACCCGAGACACAGTCATAAATTTTGGAGAAGAATGCTACAAGGATTTCGCAGTCTTCGATTTCATCTGCACTTTTCGGGCGATTTTCGTACCACCCAACAAAATTTAGCCGAAATCGGTATTTTCGGGCCAGACGATGGCTAGGGTTTGTAATCCGACACGGAACCCGAGACACATTCATAAATTGAGGAGAAGAATGCTACAAGGATCTCGCGGTCGTCGATTTCATCTGCACTTTTCAGGCGATTTTCGTACCACCCGACAAAAATGGGCCGAAATCGGTATTTTCAAGCCAGACGATGGTTAGGGTTTGAAATCCGACACGAAACCCGAGACACAGTCATAAATTTTGGAGAAGAATGCTATAAGGATCTCGCGGTCGTCGATTTCATCGGCACTTGCGGGCGATTTTCGTACCACCCGACAAAAATGGGCCGAAATCGGTATTTTTGGGCCAGACGGTGGCTAGGGTTTGCAATCCGACACGGAACCCGAGACATAGTCATAAATTTTGGAGAAGAATGCTACAAGAATCTCGCGGTCGTCGGTTTCATCTGGACTTTTTAGGCCATTTTCGTACCACCCAACAAAAATGGGCCGAAATCGATATTTTCGGGCCAGACGATGGCTAGGGTTTGAAATCCGACACGGAACCCGAGACACAGTCATAAATTAAGGAGAAGAATGCTACAAGGATCTCGCGGTCGTCGATTTCATCTGCACTTTTCGGGCGATTTTCGTACCACCCGACAAAAATGGGCCGAAATCGGTATTTTCGGGCCAAACGATGGCTAGGGTTTGAAATCCGACACGAAACTCGAGACACAGTCATAAATTTAGGAGAAGAATGCTACAAGGATCTCGCGGTCGTCGATTTCATCTGCACTTTTCGGGCGATTTTCGTACCACCCGACAAAAATTAGCCGAAATCGGTATTTTCGGGCCAGACGATGGCTAGGGTTTGAAATCCGACACGAAACCCGAGACACAGTCATAAATTTAGGAGAAGAATGCTACAAGGATCTCGCGGTCGTCGATTTCATCTGCACTTTTCGGGCGATTTTCGTACCACCAGACAGAAATGGGCCGAAATCGGTATTTTCGGGCCAGACGATGGCTAGGGTTTGAAATCCGACACGGAACCCGAGACACAGTCATAAATTTAGGAGAAGAATGCTACAAGGATCTCGCGATCGTCTTTTTTATCTGGACTTTTCAGGCGGTTTTCGTACCACCTGACAAAAATGGGCCGAAATCGGTATTTTCGGGCCAAACGATGGCTAGGGTTTGAAATCCGACACGAAACTCGAGACACAGTCATAAATTTAGGAGAAGAATGCTACAAGAATCTCGCGGTCGTCGATTTCATCTGCACTTTTCGGGCAATTTTCGTACCACCCGACAAAAATTAGCCGAAATCGGTATTTTCGGGCCAGACGATGGCTAGGGTTTGAAATCCGACACGAAACCCGAGACACAGTCATAAATTTAGGAGAAGAATGCTACAAGAATCTCGCGGTCGTCGATTTCATCTGCACTTTTCGGGCGATTTTCGTACCAACCGTCAAAAATGGGCTGAAAACGGTATTTTCGGGCCAAACGATGGCTAGGGTTTGAAATCCAACACGGAACCCGAGACACAGTCATAAATTGAGGAGAAAAATGCTATAAGGATCTCGCGGTCGTCGATTTCATCTAGACTTTTCGGGCGATTTTCGTACCACCCGACAAAAATGGGCCGAAATCGGTATTTTCGGGCCAGACGATGGCTAGGGTTTGAAATCCTACACGGAACCCGAGACACAGTCATAAATTTAGGAGAAGAATGCTACAAGGATCTCGCGGTCGTCGATTTCATCTGGACTTTTCGGGCGATTTTCGTACCACCCGACAAAAATGGGCCGAAATCGGTATTTTCGGGCCATACGATGGCTAGGGTTTGAAATCCGACACGGAACCCGAGACACAGTCATAAATTTAAGAGAAGAATGCTACAAGGATCTCGCGGTCGTCGATTTCGTCTGGACTTTTCGGGCGATTTTCGTACCACCCGACAAAAATGGGCCGAAAGCGGTATTTTCAGGCCAGACGATGGCTAGGGTTTGAAATCCGACACGGAACCCGAGACACAGTCATAAATTTAGGAGAAGAATGCTACAAGGATCTTGCGGTCGTCGATTTCATCTGTACTTTTCGGTGGATTTTCGTACCACCCGAAAAAAATAGGCCGAAATCGGTATTTTCGACCCAGACGATGGCTAGGGTTTGAAATCCGACACGGAACCCGAGACACAGTCATAAATTTAGGAGAAGAATGCTACAAGGATCTCGCGGTCGTCGATTTCATCTGGACTTTTCGGGCGATTTTCGTACCACCCGACAAAAATGGGCCGAAATCGGTATTTTCGGGCCAGACGATGGCTAGGGTTTGAAATCCGACACGGAACCCGAGACACAGTCATAAATTTTGGAGAAGAATGCTACAAGGATCTCGCGGTCGTCGATTTCATCTGGACTTTTCGGGCGATTTTCGTACCACCCGACAAAAATGGGCCGGTATTTTCGGGCCAGACGATGGCTAGGGTTTGAAATCTGACACGGAACCCGAGACATAGTCATAAATTTAGGAGAAGAATGCTACAAGGATCTCGCGGTCGTCGATTTCATCTGGACTTTTCGGGCGATTTTCGTACCACCCGACAAAAATGGGCCGAAATCGGTATTTTCGGGCCAGACGATGGCTAGGGTTTGAAATCCGACACGGAACCCGAGGCACAGTCATAAATTTAGGAGAAGAATGCTACAAGGATCTCGCGGTCGTCGATTTCATGTGGACTTTTCGGGCGATTTTCGTACCACCTGACAAAAATGGGCCGAAATCGGTATTTTCGGGCCAGACGATGGCTAGGGTTTGAAATCCGACACGGAACCCGAGACACAGTCATAAATTTTGGAGAAGAATGCTACAAGGATCTCGCGGTCGTCGATTTCATCTGCACTTTTCGGGCGATTTTCGTACCACTCGACAAAAATGGGCCGAAATCGGTATTTTCGGGCCAGACGATGGCTAGGGTTTGAAATCCGACACGGAACCCGAGACACAGTCATAAATTTAAGAGAAGAATGCTACAAGGATCTCGCGGTCGTCGATTTCATCTGGACTTTTCGGGCGTTTTACGTACCACCCGACAAAAATGGGCCGAAATCGGTATTTTCGGGCCAGTCGATTGCTAGGGTTTGAAATCCGACACGAACCCGAGACACAGTCATAAATTTAGGAGAAGAATGTTACAAGGATCTCGCGGTCGTCAATTTCATCTGCACTTTTCGGGCGATTTTCGTACCACCCGACAAAAATGGGCCGAAATCGGTATTTTCGGGCTAGACGATGGCTAGGGTTTGAAATCCGACACGGAACCCGAGACACATCATAAATTTAGGAGCTACAAGGATCTCGCGGTCGTCGATTTGATCTGCACTTTTTGGGCGATTTTCGTACCACCCGACAAAAATGGGCCGAAATCGGTATTTTCGGGCCAGACGATGGCTAGGGTTTGAAATCCGACACGGAACCCGAGACACAGTCATAAATTTAGGAGAAGAATGTTACAAGGATCTCGCGGTCGTCGATTTCATCTGGACTTTTCGGGCGATTTTCGTACCACCCGACAAAAATGGGCCGGTATTTTCGGGCCAGACGATGGCTAGGGTTTGAAATCCGACACGGAACCCAAGACATAGTCATAAATTTAGGAGAAGAATGCTACAAGGATCTCGCGGTCGTCGATTTCATTTGGACTTTTCGGGCGATTTTCGTACCACCCGACAAAAATGGGCCGAAATCGGTATTTTTGGGCCACACGATGGCTAGGGTTTGAAATCCGACACGGAACCCGAGGCACAGTCATAAATTTAGGAGAAGAATGCTACAAGGATCTCGCGGTCGTCGATTTCATCTGGACTTTTCGGGCGATTTTCGTACCAACGACAAAAATGGGCCGAAATCTGTATTTTCGGGCCAGACGATAGTTAGGGTTTGAAATCCGACACGGAACCCGAGACACAGTCATAAATTTAGGAGAAGAATGCTACAAGGATCTCCCGGTCGTCGATTTCATCTGGACTTTTCAGGCGATTTTCGTACCACACGACAAAAATGGGCCGGTATTTTCGGGCCAGACGATGGCTAGGGTTTAAAATCCGACACGGAACCCGAGACACAGTCATAAATTTAGGAGAAGAATGCTACAAGGATCTCGCGGTCGTCGATTTCATCTGGACTTTTTGGGCGATTTTCGTACCACCCAACAAAAATGGGCTGAAATCGGTATTTTAGGGCCAGACGATGGCTAGGGTTTGAAATCCGACACGGAACCCGAGACACAGTCATAAATTTTAGAAGAAGAATGCTACAAGGATCTCGCGGTCGTCGATTTCATCTTGACTTTTCGGGCGATTTTCGTACCACCCGACAAAAATGGGCAGAAATTGGTATTTTCGGGCCAGACGATGGCTACGGTTTGAAATCCGAAACAGAACCCGAGACACAGTCATAAATTTAGGAGAAGAATGCTACAAGGATCTTGCGGTCGTCGATTTCATTTGTACTTTTCGGTGGATTTTCGTACCACCCGACAAAAATAGGCCGAAATCGGTATTTTCGACCCAGACGATGGCTAGGGTTTGAAATCCGACACGGAACCCGAGACACAGTCATAAATTTAGGAGAAGAATGCTACAAGGATCTCGCGGTCGTCGATTTCATCTGGACTTTTCGGGCAATTTTCGTACCACCCGACAAAAATGGGCCGAAATCGGTATTTTCGGGCCACACGATGGCTAGGGTTTGAAATCCGACACGAAACCCGAGACACAGTCATAAATTTAGGAGAAGAATGCTACAAGGATCTCGTGGTCGTCGATTTCATCTGGACTTTTCGGGCGATTTTCGTACCACCCGACAAAAATGGGCCGAAATCGGTATTTTCGGGCCAGACGATGGCTAGGGTTTGAAATCCAACACGGAACCCGAGACACAGTCATAAATTAAAGAGAAGAATGCTACAAGGATCTCGCGGTCGTCGATTTCATCTGGACTTTTTGGGCAATTTTCGTACCACCCGACAAAAATGGGCCGAAATCGGTATTTTCGGGCCAGACGATGGCTAGGGTTTGAAATCCGACACGAAAACCGAGACACAGTCATAAATTTAGGAGAAGAATGCTACAAGGATCTCGCGGTCGTCGATTTCATCTGGACTTTTCGGGCGATTTTCGTACCACCCGACAAAAATGGGCCGAAATCGGTATTTTCGGGCCAGACGATGGCTAGGGTTTGCAATCCGACACGAAACCCGAGACACAGTCATAAATTAAGGAGAAGAATGCTACAAGGATCTCGCGGTCATCGATTTCATCTGCACTTTTCGGGCGATTTTCGTACCACCCGACAAAAATGGGCCGAAATCGGTATTTTCGGGCCAAACGATGGCTAGGGTTTGAAATCCGACACGAAACTCGAGACACAGTCATAAATTTAGGAGAAGAATGCTACAAGAATCTCGCGGTCGTCGATTTCATCTGCACTTTTCGGGAGATTTTCGTACCACCCGACAAAAATGGGCCGAAATCGGTATTTTCGAACCAGACGATGGCTAGGGTTTGAAATCCGACACAGAACCCGAGACACAGTCATAAATTAAGGAGAAGAATGCTACAAGGATCTCGCGGTCGTCGATTTCATCTGCACTTTTCGGGCGATTTTCGTACCACCCGACAAAAATGGGACGAAATCGGTATTTTCGGGCCAGACGATGGCTAGGGTTTGCAATCCGACACGGAACCCGAGACACAGTCATAAATTTTGGAGAAGAATGCTACAAGAATCTCGCGGTCGTCGATTTCATCTGCACTTTTCGGGCGATTTTCGTACCACCCGACAAAAATGGGCCGAAATCGGTATTTTCGGGCCAGACGATGGCTAGGGTTTGAAATCCGACACAGAACCCGAGACACAGTCATAAATTTAAGAGAAGAATGCTACAAGGATCTCGCGGTCGTCGATTTCATCTGGACTTTTCGGGCGATTTTCGTACCACCCGACAAAAATGGGCCGAAATCGGTATTTTCGGGCCAGACGATGGCTAGGGTTTGAAATCCGACACCTAACCCGAGACACAGTCATAAATTTAGGAGAAGAATGCTACAAAGATCACGCGGTCGTCGATTTCATCTAGACTTTTCGAGCGATTTTCGTACCACTCGACAAAAATGGGCCGAAATCGGTATTTTCGGGCCAGACGATGGCTAGGGTTTGAAATCCGACACGGAACCCGAGACACAGTCTTAAATTTAGGAGAAGAATGCTACAAGGATCTCGCGGTCGTCGATTTCATCTGGACTTTTCGGGCGATTTTCGTACCACCTGACAAAAATGGGCCGAAATCGGTATTTTCGGGCCAGACGATGGCTAGAATTTGAAATCCGACACGGAACCCGAGACACAGTCATAAATTTAGGAGAAGAATGCTACAAGGATCTCGCGGTCGTTGATTTCATCTGGAGTTTACGGGCGATTTTCGTACCACTCGACAAAAATGGGCCGAAATCGGTATTTTCGGGCCAGACGATGGCTAGGGTTTGAAATCCGACACGGAACCCGAGACACAGTCATAAATTTTGGAGAAGAATGCTACAAGGATCTCGCGGTCGTCGATTTCATCTGGACTTTTCGGGCGATTTTCGTACCACCCGACAAAAATGGGCCAAAATCGGTATTTTCGGGCTAGACGATGGCTAGGGTTTGCAATCCGACACGAAACCCGAGACACAGTCATAAATTAAGGAGAAGAATGCTACAAGGATCTCGCGGTCGTCGATTTCATCTGCACTTTTTGGGCGATTTTCGTACCACCCGACAAAAATGGGCCGAAATCGGTATTTTCGGGCCAGACGATGGCTAGGGTTTGAAATCCGACACGGAACCCGAGACACAGTCATAAATTTAGGAGAAGAATGCTACAAGGAGCTCGCGGTCGTCGATTTCATCTGGACTTTTCGGGCGATTTTCGTACCACCCGACAAAAATGGGCCGAAATCGGTATTTTCGGGCCAGACGATGGCTAGGGTTTGAAATCCGACACGGAACCCGAGACACACTCATAAATTTAGGAGAAGAATGCTACAAGGATCTCGCGGTCGTCGATTTCATCTGGACTTTTCGGGCGATTTTCGTACCACGCGACAAAAATGGGCCGAAATAGGTATTTTCGTGCCAGACGATGGCTAGGGTTTGAAATCTGACACAGAACTCGAGACACAATCATAAATTTATGAGAAGAATGCTACAAGGATCTCGCGGTCGTCGATTTCATCTGCACTTTTGGGGCGACTTTCGTACCATTCGATAAAAATGGGCCGAAATCGGTATTTTCGGGCCAGACGATGGCTAGGGTTTGAAATCCGACACGGAACCCGAGACACAGTCATAAATTTTGGAGAAGAATGCTACAAGGATCTCGCGGTCGTCGATTTCATCTGGACTTTTCGGATGATTTTCGTACCACCCGACAAAAATGGGCCGATATCGGTATTTTCGGGCCAGACGATGGCTAGGGTTTGAAATTCGAAACGGAACCCGAGACA
>JBBPBP010000780.1:23126-46761 GCA_037974735.1 Cicer chorassanicum | reverse complement strand
CACAAGGTAGGGTAAAAACTCTAATTGGATTAGAATAAGCCTAGGGAGGACGAAAATGATATAAATGTTTAACCAATGACACAAACGCACTTATTGGATGCAGAAGATTGGTTAAAAACCCTAATTAGATTAGAATAAGCCTAGGGAGGACGAAAATGACCTAAATGTTCAACCAGTGACACAAACGCACTTATTAGATGCACAAGATTGATTAAAAACCCAAATTTGGATTATAATAAACCTACGGAAGAAAAAAATGACCTAAATGATCAACCAATGACACAAACGCACTTATTGGATGCACAAGATTGGTTAAAACCCCTAATTTGATTAGAATAAGCATAGGGAGGACGAAAATGATCTAAATGTTCAACCAATGACACAAACACACTTATTGGATGCACCAGATTGGTTATAAACCCTAATTGGATTAGAATAAGCCTACACAGGACGAAAATGACCTAAATGTTAATTGAATGACACAAACGAACTTATTGGATGCACAAGATAGGTTAAAAACCCTAATTGGATTAGACTAAGCCTAGGGTGGACAAAAATGACCTAAATGTTCAACCAAGGATACAAACGCACTTCTTTGATGCACATGATTGGTTAAAAACCCTAATTGAATTCGACTAAGCCTTTGGAGGACGAAAATGACCTAAATTTTCAACCAATAACACAAACGCACTTATTAGATGCACAAGATTGATTAAAAACCCTAGTTGGATTAGAATAAGCCTTGGGAAGACCAAAATGACCTAAATGATCAACCAATGACACAAACGCACAAATTGGATGCACAAGATTGGTTAAAACCCCTAATTTGATTTGAATAAGCCTAGGGTGGACGAAAATGACCTAAATGTTCATCCATTGACACAAACGCACTTATTGGATGCACATGATTGGTTAAAAACCCTAATTGAAATAGAAAAATTCTATGGTGGACGAAAATGACCTAAATGTTCAACCAATGACACAAACGCACTTATTGGATGCAAAAGATTGGTTAAAAACGCTAATTGGATTAGAATAAGCCTAGGGAGGAGGAATATGATCTAAATGTTCAACCAATGACACAAACGCACTTATTGGATGCCCCAGATTGGTTATATACCCTAATTGGATTAGAACAAGCCTACACAGGACGAAAATGACCTAAATGTTAATTGAATGACACAAACGCACTTATTGGATGCACAAGATATGTTAAAAACCCTAATTGGATTAGACTAAGCCTAGGGTGGACAAAAATGACCTAAATGTTCAACCAAGGATACAAACGCACTTCTTTGATGCACAAGATTGGTTAAAAACCCTAATTGGATAAGAATAAGCCTAAGGAGGACGAAAATTATATAAATGTTCTACCAATGACACAAACGCACTTATTGGATGCACAAGATTGGTTAAAAGCCCTAGTTGGATTAGAATAAGCCTAAGGAGGACGAAAATGACCTAAATGTTCAACGAATGACACAAATGCACTTATTAAATGCACAAGATTGGTTAAAAATCCAAATTGGATTGGAATAAGCCTATTGGATGAGAATAAGCCTAGGGATGACAAAAATGACCAAACTGTTCAACCAATGACATAAATGCACTGATTGGATGCACAAGATTGGTTAAAAACCCTTATTAAATTAGAACAAGCCTAGGGAGGACCAAAAGTACCCAAATGTTAATCGAATGACACAAACGCACTAATTTCGTGCACACGATTATTTAAAAACCCTAATTGGATTGCAATAAGCCTAGGGTGGACGAAAATGACCTAAATGTTCAACCAATGATAGAAAAGCACTTATTGGATGCACAAGATTGGTTAAAAACCATAATTGGATTAGAATAAGCCTATGGAGAACGAAAATGACCTAAATGTTCAACCAATGACACAAACGCACATACTGGATGCACAAGATTGGTTAAAAACTCTAACATGATTAAAATAAACCTAGGGTGGACAAAAATGACCTAAATGTTCAACCAATGACACAAACGCACTTATTGGATGCACAAGATTGGTTAAAAACCCTAATTGGATTAGAACAAGCCTAGGGAGGACGAAAATCATCTAAATGTTCAACCAATGACACACACGCACTTAATGGATGCAAAAGATTTGTTAAAAACCCTAATTGGATTGGAATAAGCCTAGGGTGGACAAAAATGACCTAAATGTCCAACCATTGACACAAACGCACTTATTGGATGTACAAGATTCATTTAAAACCCTAGGTTGATAAGAATAAGCCTAGGGAAGAAAAAAATGACCTAAATGATCAACCATTGACACAAACGCACTTATTGGATGCACAAGATTCGTTAAAAACCCTATTTGGATTAGAATAAGCCTAGGGTGGACAAAAATGACCTAAATGTTCAACCATTGACACAAACGCACTTATTGGATGCACATGATTGGTTAAAAACCCTAATTGGATTAGAATAAGCCTACGGTGGATCAAAATGACCTAAATGTTCAACCAATGACACAAACGCACTTATTGGATGCACAAGATTGGTTAAAACCTTTAATTTGATTAGAATAGGCCAAGGGTGGACGAAAATAACCTAAATGTTAAACCATTGAGACAAACACACTTATTGAATACACATGATTGGTTAAAAACCCTAATTGAAATAGAAAAAGCCTATGGTGGACCAAAATGACAAAAATGTTCAATCAATGACACAAACGCACTTATTGGATGCACAAGGTAGGGTAAAAACTCTAATTGGATTAGAATAAGCCTAGGGAGGACGAAAATGATATAAATGTTTAACCAATGACACAAACGCACTTATTGGATGCAGAAGATTGGTTAAAAACCCTAATTAGATTAGAATAAGCCTAGGGAGGACGAAAATGACCTAAATGTTCAACCAGTGACACAAACGCACTTATTAGATGCACAAGATTGATTAAAAACCCAAATTTGGATTATAATAAACCTAGGGAAGAGAAAAATGACCTAAATGATCAACCAATGACACAAACGCACTTATTGGATGCACAAGATTGGTTAAAACCCCTAATTTGATTAGAATAAGCCTAGGGAGGACGAAAATGATCTAAATGTTCAACCAATGACACAAACACACTTATTGGATGCACCAGATTGGTTATAAACCCTAATTGGATTAGAACAAGCCTACACAGGACGAAAATGACCTAAATGTTAATTGAATGACACGAACGCACTTATTGGATGCACAAGATAGGTTAAAAACCCTAATTGGATTAGACTAAGCCTAGGGTGGACAAAAATGACCTAAATGTTCAACCAAGGATACAAACGCACTTCTTTGATGCACATGATTGGTTAAAAACCCTAATTGAATTAGACTAAGCCTATGGAGGACGAAAATGACCTAAATTTTCAACCAATAACACAAACGCACTTATTAGATGCACAAGATTGATTAAAAACCCTAGTTGGATTAGAATAAGCCTTGGGAAGACCAAAATGACCTAAATGATCAACCAATGACACAAACGGACAAATTGGATGCACAAGATTGGTTAAAACCCCTAATTTGATTTGAATAAGCCTAGGGTGGACGAAAATGACCTAAATGTTCAACCATTGACACAAACGCACTTATTGGATGCACATGATTGGTTAAAAACCCTAATTGAAATAGAAAAATTCTATGGTGGACGAAAATGACCTAAATGTTCAACCAATGACACAAACGCACTTATTGGATGCAAAAGATTGGTTAAAAACGCTAATTGGATTAGAATAAGCCTAGGGAGGAGGAATATGATCTAAATGTTCAACCAATGACACAAACGCACTTATTGGATGCCCCAGATTGGTTATATACCCTAATTGGATTAGAACAAGCCTACACAGGACAAAAATGACCTAAATGTTAATTGAATGACACAAACGCACTTATTGGATGCACAAGATAAGTTAAAAACCCTAATTGGATTAGACTAAGCCTAGGGTGGACAAAAATGACCTAAATGTTCAACCAAGGATACAAACGCACTTCTTTGATGCACATGATTGGTTAAAAACCCTAATTGGATAAGAATAAGCCTAAGGAGGACGAAAATTATATAAATGTTCTACCAATGACACAAACGCACTTATTGGATGCACAAGATTGGTTAAAAGCCCTAGTTGGATTAGAATAAGCCTAAGGAGGACGAAAATGACCTAAATGTTCAACGAATGACACAAATGCACTTATTAAATGCACAAGATTGATTAAAAACCCAAATTTGGATTATAATAAACCTAGGGAAGAAAAAAATGACCTAAATGATCAACCAATGACACAAACGCACTTATTGGATGCACAAGATTGGTTAAAACCCCTAATTTGATTAGAATAAGCCTAGGGAGGACGAAAATGATCTAAATGTTCAACCAATGACACAAACACACTTATTGGATGCACCAGATTGGTTATAAACCCTAATTGGATTAGAACAAGCCTACACAGGACGAAAATGACCTAAATGTTAATTGAATGACACAAACGCACTTATTGGATGCACAAGATAGGTTAAAAACCCTAATTGGATTAGACTAAGCCTAGGGTGGACAAAAATGACCTAAATGTTCAACCAAGGATACAAACGCACTTCTTTGATGCACATGATTGGTTAAAAACCCTAATTGAATTAGACTAAGCCTATGGAGGACGAAAATGACCTAAATTTTCAACCTATAACACAAACGCACTTATTAGATGCACAAGATTGATTAAAAACCCTAGTTGGATTAGAATAAGCCTTGGGAAGACCAAAATGACCTAAATGATCAACCAATGACACAAACGCACAAATTGGATGCACAAGATTGGTTAAAACCCCTAATTTGATTTGAATAAGCCTAGGGTGGACGAAAATGACCTAAATGTTCATCCATTGACACAAACGCACTTATTGGATGCACATGATTGGTTAAAAACCCTAATTGAAATAGAAAAATTCTATGGTGGACGAAAATGACCTAAATGTTCAACCAATGACACAAACGCACTTATTGGATGCAAAAGATTGGTTAAAAACGCTAATTGGATTAGAATAAGCCTAAGGAGGACGAAAATTATATAAATGTTCTACCAATGACACAAACGCACTTATTGGATGCACAAGATTGGTTAAAAGCCCTAGTTGGATTAGAATAAGCCTAAGGAGGACGAAAATGACCTAAATGTTCAACGAATGACACAAATGCACTTATTAAATGCACAAGATTGGTTAAAAATCCAAATTGGATTGGAATAAGCCTATTGGATGAGAATAAGCCTAGGGATGACAAAAATGACCAAAATGTTCAACCAATGACATAAACGCACTGATTGGATGCACAAGATTGGTTAAAAACCCTTATTAAATTAGAATAAGCCTAGGGAGGACCAAAAGTACCCAAATGTTAATCGAATGACACAAACGCACTAATTTCGTGCACACGATTATTTAAAAACCCTAATTGGATTGCAATAAGCCTAGGGTGGACGAAAATGACCTAAATGTTCAACCAATGATAGAAAAGCACTTATTGGATGCACAAGATTGGTTAAAAACCATAATTGGATTAGAATAAGCCTATGGAGAACGAAAATGACCTAAATGTTCAACCAATGACACAAACGCACATACTGGATGCACAAGATTGGTTAAAAACTCTAACATGATTAAAATAAACCTAGGGTGGACAAAAATGACCTAAATGTTCAACCAATGACACAAACGCACTTATTGGATGCACAAGATTGGTTAAAAACCCTAATTGGATTAGAACAAGCCTAGGGAGGACGAAAATCATCTAAATGTTCAACCAATGACACACACGCACTTAATGGATGCAAAAGATTTGTTAAAAACCCTAATTGGATTGGAATAAGCCTAGGGTGGACAAAAATGACCTAAATGTCCAACCATTGACACAAACGCACTTATTGGATGTACAAGATTCATTTAAAACCCTAGGTTGATAAGAATAAGCCTAGGGAAGAAAAAAATGACCTAAATGATCAACCATTGACACAAACGCACTTATTGGATGCACAAGATTCGTTAAAAACCCTATTTGGATTAGAATAAGCCTAGGGTGGACAAAAATGACCTAAATGTTCAACCATTGACACAAACGCACTTATTGGATGCACATGATTGGTTAAAAACCCTAATTGGATTAGAATAAGCCTACGGTGGATCAAAATGACCTAAATGTTCAACCAATGACACAAACGCACTTATTGGATGCACAAGATTGGTTAAAACCTTTAATTTGATTAGAATAGGCCAAGGGTGGACGAAAATAACCTAAATGTTAAACCATTGAGACAAACACACTTATTGAATACACATGATTGGTTAAAAACCCTAATTGAAATAGAAAAAGCCTATGGTGGACCAAAATGACAAAAATGTTCAATCAATGACACAAACGCACTTATTGGATGCACAAGGTAGGGTAAAAACTCTAATTGGATTAGAATAAGCCTAGGGAGGACGAAAATGATATAAATGTTTAACCAATGACACAAACGCACTTATTGGATGCAGAAGATTGGTTAAAAACCCTAATTAGATTAGAATAAGCCTAGGGAGGACGAAAATGACCTAAATGTTCAACCAGTGACACAAACGCACTTATTAGATGCACAAGATTGATTAAAAACCCAAATTTGGATTATAATAAACCTAGGGAAGAGAAAAATGACCTAAATGATCAACCAATGACACAAACGCACTTATTGGATGCACAAGATTGGTTAAAACCCCTAATTTGATTAGAATAAGCCTAGGGAGGACGAAAATGATCTAAATGTTCAACCAATGACACAAACACACTTATTGGATGCACCAGATTGGTTATAAACCCTAATTGGATTAGAACAAGCCTACACAGGACGAAAATGACCTAAATGTTAATTGAATGACACAAACGCACTTATTGGATGCACAAGATAGGTTAAAAACCCTAATTGGATTAGACTAAGCCTAGGGTGGACAAAAATGACCTAAATGTTCAACCAAGGATACAAACGCACTTCTTTGATGCACATGATTGGTTAAAAACCCTAATTGAATTAGACTAAGCCTATGGAGGACGAAAATGACCTAAATTTTCAACCAATAACACAAACGCACTTATTAGATGCACAAGATTGATTAAAAACCCTAGTTGGATTAGAATAAGCCTTGGGAAGACCAAAATGACCTAAATGATCAACCAATGACACAAACGGACAAATTGGATGCACAAGATTGGTTAAAACCCCTAATTTGATTTGAATAAGCCTAGGGTGGACGAAAATGACCTAAATGTTCAACCATTGACACAAACGCACTTATTGGATGCACATGATTGGTTAAAAACCCTAATTGAAATAGAAAAATTCTATGGTGGACGAAAATGACCTAAATGTTCAACCAATGACACAAACGCACTTATTGGATGCAAAAGATTGGTTAAAAACGCTAATTGGATTAGAATAAGCCTAGGGAGGAGGAATATGATCTAAATGTTCAACCAATGACACAAACGCACTTATTGGATGCCCCAGATTGGTTATATACCCTAATTGGATTAGAACAAGCCTACACAGGACGAAAATGACCTAAATGTTAATTGAATGACACAAACGCACTTATTGGATGCACAAGATATGTTAAAAACCCTAATTGGATTAGACTAAGCCTAGGGTGGACAAAAATGACCTAAATGTTCAACCAAGGATACAAACGCACTTCTTTGATGCACAAGATTGGTTAAAAACCCTAATTGGATAAGAATAAGCCTAAGGAGGACGAAAATTATATAAATGTTCTACCAATGACACAAACGCACTTATTGGATGCACAAGATTGGTTAAAAGCCCTAGTTGGATTAGAATAAGCCTAAGGAGGACGAAAATGACCTAAATGTTCAACGAATGACACAAATGCACTTATTAAATGCACAAGATTGGTTAAAAATCCAAATTGGATTGGAATAAGCCTATTGGATGAGAATAAGCCTAGGGATGACAAAAATGACCAAACTGTTCAACCAATGACATAAATGCACTGATTGGATGCACAAGATTGGTTAAAAACCCTTATTAAATTAGAACAAGCCTAGGGAGGACCAAAAGTACCCAAATGTTAATCGAATGACACAAACGCACTAATTTCGTGCACACGATTATTTAAAAACCCTAATTGGATTGCAATAAGCCTAGGGTGGACGAAAATGACCTAAATGTTCAACCAATGATAGAAAAGCACTTATTGGATGCACAAGATTGGTTAAAAACCATAATTGGATTAGAATAAGCCTATGGAGAACGAAAATGACCTAAATGTTCAACCAATGACACAAACGCACATACTGGATGCACAAGATTGGTTAAAAACTCTAACATGATTAAAATAAACCTAGGGTGGACAAAAATGACCTAAATGTTCAACCAATGACACAAACGCACTTATTGGATGCACAAGATTGGTTAAAAACCCTAATTGGATTAGAACAAGCCTAGGGAGGACGAAAATCATCTAAATGTTCAACCAATGACACACACGCACTTAATGGATGCAAAAGATTTGTTAAAAACCCTAATTGGATTGGAATAAGCCTAGGGTGGACAAAAATGACCTAAATGTCCAACCATTGACACAAACGCACTTATTGGATGTACAAGATTCATTTAAAACCCTAGGTTGATAAGAATAAGCCTAGGGAAGAAAAAAATGACCTAAATGATCAACCATTGACACAAACGCACTAATTGGATGCACAAGATTCGTTAAAAACCCTATTTGGATTAGAATAAGCCTAGGGTGGACAAAAATGACCTAAATGTTCAACCATTGACACAAACGCACTTATTGGATGCACATGATTGGTTAAAAACCCTAATTGGATTAGAATAAGCCTACGGTGGACCAAAATATCCTAAATGTTCAACCAATGACACAAACGCACTTATTGGATGCACAAGATTGGTTAAAACCTTTAATTTGATTAGAATAGGCCAAGGGTGGACGAAAATAACCTAAATGTTAAACCATTGAGACAAACACACTTATTGAATACACATGATTGGTTAAAAACCCTAATTGAAATAGAAAAAGCCTATGGTGGACCAAAATGACAAAAATGTTCAATCAATGACACAAACGCACTTATTGGATGCACAAGGTAGGGTAAAAACTCTAATTGGATTAGAATAAGCCTAGGGAGGACGAAAATGATATAAATGTTTAACCAATGACACAAACGCACTTATTGGATGCAGAAGATTGGTTAAAAACCCTAATTAGATTAGAATAAGCCTAGGGAGGACGAAAATGACCTAAATGTTCAACCAGTGACACAAACGCACTTATTAGATGCACAAGATTGATTAAAAACCCAAATTTGGATTACAATAAACCTAGGGAAGAAAAAAATGACCTAAATGATCAACCAATGACACAAACGCACTTATTGGATGCACAAGATTGGTTAAAACCCCTAATTTGATTAGAATAAGCCTAGGGAGGACGAAAATGATCTAAATGTTCAACCAATGACACAAACACACTTATTGGATGCACCAGATTGGTTATAAACCCTAATTGGATTAGAACAAGCCTACACAGGACGAAAATGACCTAAATGTTAATTGAATGACACAAACGCACTTATTGGATGCACAAGATAGGTTAAAAACCCTAATTGGATTAGACTAAGCCTAAGGTGGACAAAAATGACCTAAATGTTCAACCAAGGATACAAACGCACTTCTTTGATGCACATGATTGGTTAAAAACCCTAAATGAATTAGACTAAGCCTATGGAGGACGAAAATGACCTAAATTTTCAACCAATAACACAAACGCACTTATTAGATGCACAAGATTGATTAAAAACCCTAGTTGGATTAGAATAAGCCTTGGGAAGACCAAAATGACCTAAATGATGAACCAATGACACAAACGGACAAATTGGATGCACAAGATTGGTTAAAACCCCTAATTTGATTTGAATAAGCCTAGGGTGGACGAAAATGACCTAAATGTTCAACCATTGACACAAACGCACTTATTGGATGCACATGATTGGTTAAAAACCCTAATTGAAATAGAAAAATTCTATGGTGGACGAAAATGACCTAAATGTTCAACCAATGACACAAACGCACTTATTGGATGCAAAAGATTGGTTAAAAACGCTAATTGGATTAGAATAAGCCTAGGGAGGAGGAATATGATCTAAATGTTCAACCAATGACACAAACGCACTTATTGGATGCCCCAGATTGGTTATATACCCTAATTGGATTAGAACAAGCCTACACAGGACGAAAATGACCTAAATGTTAATTGAATGACACAAACGCACTTATTGGATGCACAAGATAAGTTAAAAACCCTAATTGGATTAGACTAAGCCTAGGGTGGACAAAAATGACCTAAATGTTCAACCAAGGATACAAACGCACTTCTTTGATGCACATGATTGGTTAAAAACCCTAATTGGATAAGAATAAGCCTAAGGAGGACGAAATGCAGTTATTGGATGCACAAGATCGGTTTAAAACCCTAATTAGATTAGAATAAGCCTAGGGAGGACGCAAATAACCTAAATGTTCAACCAGTGACACAAACGCACTTATTAAATGCAAAAGATTGGTTAAAAACCCTAATTAGATTGGAATAAGCCTATTGGATTAGAATAAGCCTAGGGATGTGGAAAATGACCAAAATGTTCAACCAATGACATAAACGCACTAATTGGATGCACAAGGTTCGTTAAAAACCCTAATTAAATAAGAACAAGCCTAGGGAGGACCGAAAGTACCTAAATGTTAATCGAATGACACAAATGCACTAATTTCATGCACACGATTATTTAAAAACCTTTATTGGATTCCAATAAACCAATGACACAAAAGCACTTATTGGATGCACAAGATTGGTTAAAATCCCTAATTGGATTAGAATAAGCCTATGGAGAATGAAAATAACCTAATTGTTCAACCAATGACAGAAACGCACTTAATGGATGCAAAAGATTGGTTAAAAACCCTAATTTGATTAGAATAAGCCTACGGTGGACGAAAATGACCTAAATGTTCAACCAATGACACAAACGCACATATTGGATGTACAAGATTGGTTAAAAACTCTAAAAGGATTAGAATAAGCCTAGGGTGGACAAAAATGACCTAAATGTTCAACCAATGACACAAACGAACTTATTGGATGCACATGAATGGTTAAAAACCCTAATTGAAATAGAAAAATCCTATGGTGGACGAAAATGACCTAAATGTTCAACCAATAGCACAAACGCACTTATTGGATGCACAAGATTGGTTAAAAACCCAAATTGAATTATAATAAGCTTTGCGAGGACGAAAATGACCTTAATGTTCAACCAATGACACAAACACACTAATTTGATGCACAAGATTGGTTAAATACCCTAATTGGATTAGAATAAGCCTACGGAGGACGAAAATGACCTAAATGTTCAACCAATGACACAAATGCACTTATTAAATGCACAAGATTGGTTAAAAACCCTAATTGGATTAGAATAAGCCTAGGGAGGATGAATATGATCTAAATGTTCAACCAATGATACAAACGCACTTTTTGCATGCACCAGATTTATTATAAACCCTAATTGGATTAGAATAAGCCTACGCAGGATGAAAATGAAATAAATATTAATTGAATGACACAAACGCACTTATTGGATGCACAAGATTGGTTAAAAACCCTAATTGGATTAGACTAAGACTAGGGTGGACAAAATGGGCCTAAATGTTCAACCAATGATACAAACGCACTTATTGCATGCACAAGATTGGTTAAAAACCCTAATTGGATTAGAATAAGCCTAGGGACGACGAATATGATCTAAATGTTCAACCAATGACACAAACGCAATTATTGGATGCACATGATTGGTTAAAAACTCTAATTGAATTAGACTAAGCCTAGGGACGACGAAAATGACATAAATGTTCAACCAGTGACACGAACACACTTATTAGATGCAATGGATTGATTGAAAACCCTAGTTGGATTAGAATAAGCTTAGGGAAGACAAAAATGACCTAAATGATCAACCAATGACACAAACCGTAATTGGATTAGAACAAGCCTAGAGAGGATGAAAATCACCTAAATGTTCAACCAATGATACAAACGCAGTTAATGGATGCACAAGATTGGTTAAAAACCCTAATTGGATTAGAATAAGCCTACGGTGGACGAAAATGACCTAAATGTTCAACCATTGACACAAACGCACTCATTGGATGCACATGATTGGTTAAAAACCCTAATTGAAATAGAAAAAGCTTATGGTGGACGAAAATGACCTAAATGTTCAACCAATGACACAAACGTACTTATTGGATGCACAAGATTTGTTAAAAACCCTAATTGGATTAGAACAAGCCTAGGGAGGACGAAAATGACCTAAATGTTAATTGAATGACACAAACGCACTTGTTGGATGCACAAGATTGATTAAAAACCCTAATTGGATAAGAATAAGCCTAGGGAGGACGAAAATGATATAAATGTTCTACCAATGACACAAACGCAGTTATTGGATGCACAAGATTGGATTAAAACCCTAATTAGATTAGAATAAGCCTAGGGAGGACGTAAATGACCTAAATGTTCAACGAATGACACAAACGCACTTATGAAATGCACAAGATTGGTTAAAAACCCTAATTGGATTTGAATAAGCCTATTCGATTAGAATAAGCCTAAGGATGACGAAAATGACCAAAATGTTTAACCAATGACATAAACGCACTGATTGGATGCACAAGATTGGTTAAAAACCCTAAATAAATTAGAACAAGCCTAGGGAGGACCAAAAGTACCTAAATGTTATAATCGAATGACACAAACGCACTAATTTCATGCACACGATTATTTAAAAACCCTAATTGGATTAGAATAAGCCTAGGGTGGACAAAAATGACCTAAATGTTCAACCAATGACACAAACGCACTTTTTGGATGCACAAGATTGGTTAAAAACCCTAATTCGATTAGAATAAGCCTATGGAGAACGAAAATGACCTAAATGTTCAACCAATGACACAAACGCACATATTGGATGCACAAGATTGGTTAAAAACTCTAATAGGGTTAGAATAAGCCTAGGGTGGACAAAAATGACCTAAATGTTCAACCAATGACACAAACGCACTTTTTGGATGCACAAGATTGATTAAAAACCCTAATTGGATTAGAACAAGCCTAGGGAGGATGAAAATCACCTAAATGTTCAACCAATGACACAAACGCACTTAATGGATGCAAAAGATTGGTTAAAACCCCTAATTTGATTAGAATAAGCCTACGATGGACGAAAATGACCTAAATGTTCAACCATTGACAGAAACACACTTATTGGATGCACATGATTGGTTAAAAACCCTAATTGGATTAGAAAAAGCTTATGGTGGACGAAAATGACCTAAATGTTCAACCAATGACACAAACGCACTTATTGGATGCACAAGATTTGTTAAAAACCCTAATTGGATTAGAACAAGCCTAGGGAGGACGAAAATGACCTAAATGTTCAACCAATGACACAAACGCACATATTGGATGCACAAGATTGGTTAAAAACTCTAATAGGGTTAGAATAAGCCTAGGGTGGACAAAAATGACCTAAATGTTCAACCAATGACACAAACGCACTTTTTGGATGCACAAGATTGATTAAAAACCCTAATTGCATTAGAACAAGCCTAGGGAGGATGAAAATCACCTAAATGTTCAACCAATGACACAAACGCACTTAATGGATGCAAAAGATTGGTTAAAACCCCTAATTTGATTAGAATAAGCCTACGATGGACGAAAATGACCTAAATGTTCAACCATTGACACAAACACACTTATTGGATGCACATGATTGGTTAAAAACCCTAATTGGATTAGAAAAAGCTTATGGTGGACGAAAATGACCTAAATGTTCAACCAATGACACAAACGCACTTATTGGATGCACAAGATTTGTTAAAAACCCTAATTGGATTAGAACAAGCCTAGGGAGGACGAAAATGACCTAAAAATTATTTGAATGACACAAACGCACTTATTGGATGCACAAGATTGGTTAAAAACCCTAATTGGATAAGAATAAGCCTAGGGAGGACGAAAATGATATAAATGTTCTACTAATGACATAAACGCACTTATTGGATGCACAAGATTGGTTTAAAACCCTAATTAGATTAGAATAAGCCTAGGGAGGACGAAAATGACCTAAATGTTCAACGAATGACACAAACGCACTTATTAAATGCACAAGATTGGTTAAAAACCCTAATTGGATTAGAATACGCCTATTGGAGTAGAATAAGCCTAGGGATGACGAAAATGACCAAAATGTTCAAACAATGACATAAACGCACTGATTAAATGCATAAGATTGGTTAAAAACCCTAATTAAATTAGAACAAGCCTAGGGAGGACCAAAAGTACCTAAATGTTAATCGAATGACACAAACTCACTAATTTCATGCACACGATTATTTAAAAACCCTAATTGGATTCCAATAAGCCTAGGGTGGACGAAAATGACCTAAATGTTCAACCAATGACACAAAAGCACTTATTGGATGCACAAGATTGGTTAATAACCCTAATTGGATTAGAATAAGCCTATGGAGAACGAAAATGACGTAAATGTTCAACCAATGACACAAACGCACTTAATGGATGCAAAAGATTGGTTAAAAACCCTAATTGGATTCGAATAAGCCTAGGGTGGACGAAAATGACCTAAATGTTCAACCAATGACACAACTGCACATTTTGGATGCACAAGATTGGTGAAAAACTCTAAAAGGATTAGAATAAGCCTAGGGTGGACAAAAATGACCTAAATGTTCAACCAATGACACAAACGCACTTTTTGGATTCACAAGATTGGTTAAAAACCCTACTTGGATTAGAATAAGCCTATGGAGAACGAAAATGACCTAAATGTTCAACCAATGACACAAACGCACATATTGGATGCACAAGATTGGTTTAAAACTCTAAAAGGATTAGAATAAGCCTAGGATGGACAAAAATGACCTAAATGTTCAACCAATAGCACAAACGCAGTTATTGGATGCACAAGATTGGTTAAAAACCCAAATTGAATTATAATAAGCTTTGCGAGGACGAAAATGACCTTAATGTTCAACCAATGACACAAACACACTAATTTGATGCACAAGATTGGTTAAATACCCTAATTGGATTAGAATAAGCCTACGGAGGACGAAAATGACCTAAATGTTCAACCAATGACACAAATGCACTTATTAAATGCACAAGATTGGTTAAAAACCCTAATTGGATTAGAATAAGCCTAGGGAGGATGAATATGATCTAAATGTTCAACCAATGATACAAACGCACTTTTTGCATGCACCAGATTTGTTATAAACCCTAATTGGATTAGAATAAGCCTACGCAGGATGAAAATGACATTAATATTAATTGAATGACACAAACGTACTTATTGGATGCACATGATTGGTTAAAAAGCCTAATTGGATTAGAATAGGCCTACGGTGGACGAAAATGACCTAAATGTTCAACCAATAACACAAACGCATTTATTGGATGTACCAGATTGGTTATAAACCCTAATTGGATTAGAACAAGCCTACGCAGGATGAAAATGACATAAATATTAATTGAGTGACACAAACGCACTTATTGGATGCACAAGATTGGTTAAAAAACCCTAATTGGATTAGACTAAGCCTAGGGTGGACAAAAATGACCTAAATGTTCAACCAAAGATACAAACGCACTTATTGGATGCACAAGATTGGTTAAAAACCCTAATTGGATTAGAATAAGCCTAGGGTGGACGAAAATGACCTAAATGTTCAACCATTGACACAAACGCACTTTTTGGAAGCACAAGATTGGTTAAAAACCATAATTTGATTAGAATAAGCCTATGGAGAACGAAAATGACCTAAATGTTCAACCAATGACACAAACGCACATATTGGATGCACAAGATTGGTTAAAAACTCTAATAGGGTTAGAATAAGCCTAGGGTGGACAAAAATGACCTAAATGTTCAACCATTGACACAAACGCACTTTTTGGATGCACAAGATTGGTTAAAAACCCTAATTCGATTAGAATAAGCCTAGGGAGGACGAAAATGACCTAAATGATCAACGAATGACACAAACGCACTTATTAAATGCACAAGATTGGTTAAAAACCCTAATTGGATTGGAATAAGCCTATTGGATTAGAATAAGCCTAGGGATGACGAAAATGACCAAAATGTTCAAACAATGACATAAACGCACTGATTAAATGCATAAGATTGGTTAAAAACCCTAATTAAATTAGAACAAGCCTAGGGAGGACCAAAAGTACCTAAATGTTAATCGAATGACACAAACTCACTAATTCCATGCACACGATTATTTAAAAACCCTAATTGGATTCCAATAAGCCTAGGGTGGACGAAAATGACCTAAATGTTCAACCAATGACACAAAAGCACTTATTGGATGCACAAGATTGGTTAATAACCCTTATTGGATTAGAATAAGCCTATGGAGAACGAAAATGACGTAAATGTTCAACCAATGACACAAACGCACTTAATGGATGCAAAAGATTGGTTAAAAACCCTAATTGGATTAGAATAAGCCTAGGGTGGACGAAAATGACCTAAATGTTCAACCAATGACACAAATGCACATTTTGGATGCACAAGATTGGTGAAAAACTCTAAAAGGATTAGAATAAGCCTAGGGTGGACAAAAATGACCTAAATGTTCAACCAATGACACAAACGCACTTTTTGGATGCACAAGATTGGTTAAAAACCCTACTTGGATTAGAATAAGCCTATGGAGAACGAAAATGACCTAAATGTTCAACCAATGACGCAAACCCACATATTGGATGCACAAGATTGGTTTAAAACTCTAAAAGGATTAGAATAAGCCTAGGGTGGACAAAAATGACCTGAATGGTCAACCAATGACACAAACGCACTTTTTGGATGCACAAGATTGATTAAAAACCCTAATTGAATTAGAAAAAGCCTAGGGTGGGCTTAAATGACCTAAATGTTCAACCATTGACACAAACGCACTTATTAGATGCACATGATTGGTGAAACACCCTAATTGAATTAGACTAAACCTAGGGAGGACGAAAATGACCTAAATGTTCAACCAGTGACACAAACGCACTTATTAGATGCACAAGATTGATTGAAAACCCTAGTTGGATTAGAATAAGCCTAGGGAAGACGAAAATGACCTAAATGATCAACCAATGACACAAACACACTTATTGGATGCACAAGATTGGTTAAACAACCCTAATTGGATTAGAATAAGCCTACGGTGGACGAAAATGACCTAAATGTTAATTGAATGACACAAACGCACTTATTGGATGCACAAGATTGGTAAAAATCCCTAATTGAAATAGAAAAAGCCTATGGTGGACGAAAATGACCTAAATGTTCAACCAATGACACAAACGCACTTATTGGATGCACAAGATTAGTTAAAAACCCAAATTGAATTATAATAAGCTTAGGGAGGACGAAAATGACCTTAATGTTCAATCAATGACACAAACACACTTATTGGATGCACAAGATTGGTTAAAAACCCTAACTGGATTAGAATAAGCCTATAGAGGACGAAAACGACCTAAATGTTCAACCAATGACACAAACGCATTTATTGGATGTACTAGATTGGTTATAAACCCTAATTGGAATAGAACAAGCCTACGCAGGATGAAAATGACAGAAATATTAATTGAATGACACAAACGCACTTATTGGATGCACAAGATTGGTTAAAAACCCTAATTGGATTAGACTAAGCCTAGGGTGGACAAAAATGACCTAAATGTTCAACCAAAGATACAAACGCTCTTATTGGATGCACAAGAATGGTTAAAAACCCTAATTTCATTAGAATAAGCCTAGGGTGGACGAAAATGACCTTATTGTTCAACCATTGACACAAACGCACTTATTGGATCCACAAGATTGGTTAAAACCCGTAATTTGATTAGAATAAGCCTAGGGTGGACGAAAATGACCTAAATGTTCAACCATTGACACTAACGCACTTATTGGATGCACATGATTGGTTAAAAACCCTAATTGAAATAGAAAAAGCTTATGGTGGACGAAAATGACCTAAATGTTCAACCAATGACACAAACGTACTTATTGGATGCACAAGATTTGTTAAAAACCCTAATTGGATTAGAACAAGCCTAGGGAGGACGAAAATGACCTTAATGTTCAATCAATGACACAAACGCACTTGTTGGATGCACAAGATTGATTAAAAACCCTAATTGGATAAGAATAAGCCTAGGGAGGACGAAAATGATATAAATGTTCTACCAATGACACAAACGCAGTTATTGGATGCACAAGATTGGTTTAAAACCCTAATTAGATTAGAATAAGCCTAGGGAAGACGCAAATGACCTAAATGTTCAACGAATGACACAAACGCACTTATTAAATGCACAAGATTGGTTAAAAACCCTGATTGGATTGGAATAAGCCTATTGGATTAGAATAAGCCTAGGGATGACGAAAATGACCAAAATGTTTAAACAATGACATAAACGCACTGATTGGATGCACAAGATTGGTTAAAAACCCTAAATAAATTAGAACAAGCCTAGGGAGGACCAAAAGTACCTAAATGTTAATCGAATGACACAAACGCACTAATTTCATGCACACGATTATTTAAAAACCCTAATTGGATAAGAATAAGCCTAGGGTGGACAAAAATGACCTAAATGTTCAACCAATGACACAAACGCAGTTTTTGGATGCACAAGAGTGGTTAAAAATCTAATTCGATTAGAATAAGCCTATGGAGAACGAAAATGACCTAAATGTTCAACCAATGACACAAACGCACATATTGGATGCACAAGATTGGTTAAAAACTCTAATAGGATTAGAAAAAGCCTAGGGTGGACAAAAATGACCTAAATGTTCAACCAATGACACAAACGCACTTTTTGGATGCACAAGATTGATTAAAAACCCTAATTGGATTAGAACAAGCCTAGGGAGGACGAAAATCACCTAAATGTTCAACTAATGACACAAACGCACTTAATGGATGCAAAAGATTGGTTAGAAACCCTTATTGGATTAGAATAAGCCTACGGTGGAAGAAAATGACCTAAATGTTCAACCATTGACACAAACGCACTTATTGGATGCACATGATTGGTTAAAAACCCTAATTGGATTGGAATAAGCCTAGGGTGGGCTTAAATGACCTAAATGTTCAACCATTGACACAAACGCACTTATTAGATGCACATGATTGGTTAAAAACCCTAATTGAAATAGACTAAGCCTAGGGAGGACGAAAATGACCTAAATAATCAACAAGTGACACAAACGCACTTATTAGATGACAAGATTGATTGAAAACCCTAGTTGGATTAGAATAAGCCTAGGGAAGACGAAAATGACCTAAATGATCAACCAATGACACAAACGCACTTATTGGATGCACAAGATTGGTTAAAACCCCTAATTTGAATAGAATAAGCCTAGGGTGGACGAAAATGACCTAAATGTTCAACCATTGACACAAACGTACTTATTGGATGCACATGATTGGTTTTAGAGCCTAATTGGATTAGAATAGGCCTACGGTGGACGAAAATGACCTAAATGTTCAACCAATAACACAAACGCATTTATTGGATGTACCAGATTGGTTATAAACCCTAATTGGATTAGAACAAGCCTACGCAGGATGAAAATGACATAAATATTAATTGAATGACACAAACGCACTTATTGGATGCACAAGATTGGTTAAAAACCCTAATTGGATTAGACTAAGCCTAGGGTGGACAAAAATGACCTAAATGTTCAACCAAAGATACAAACGCACTTATTGGATGCACAAGATTGGTTAAAAACCCTAATTGGATTAGAATAAGCCTAGGGTGGACGAAAATGACCTAAATGTTCAACCATTGACACAAACGCACTTATTGGATGCACAAGATTGGTTAAAACCCATAATTTAATTAGAATAAGCCTAGGGTGGACGAAAATGACCTAAATGTTTAACCATTGACACAAACGCACTTATTGGATGCACATGATTGGTCAAAAACCCTAATTGAAATAGAAAAAGCTTATGGTGGACGAAAATGACCTAAATGTTCAACCAATGACACAAACGTACTTATTGGATGCACAAGATTTGTTAAAAACCCTAATTGGATTAGAACAAGCCTAGGGAGGACGAAAATGACCTAAATGTTAATTGAATGACACAAACGCACTTATTGGATGCACAAGATTGGTTAAAAACCCTAATTGGATAAGAATAAGCCTAGGGAGGACGAAAATGATATAAATGTTCTACTAATGACATAAACGCACTTATTGGATGCACAAGATTGGTTTAAAACCCTAATTAGATTAGAATAAGCCTAGGGAGGATGAAAATGACCTAAATGTTCAACGAATGACACAAACGCACTTATTAAATGCACAAGATTGGTTAAAAACCCTAATTGGATTGGAATAAGCCTATTGGATTAGAATAAGCCTAGGGATTACGAAAATGACCAACCATTGACACAAACGCACTTATTAGATGACAAGATTGATTGAAAACCCTAGTTGGATTACAATAAGCCTAGGGAAGACGAAAATGACCTAAATGATCAACCAATGACACAAACGCACTTATTGGATGCACAAGATTGGTTAAAACCCCTAATTTGATTAGAATAAGCCTAGGGTGGACGAAAATGACCTAAATGTTCAACCATTGACACAAACGTACTTATTGGATGCACATGATTGGTTAAAAAGCCTAATTGGATTAGAATAAGCCTACGGTGGACGAAAATGACCTAAATGTTAATTGAATGACACAAACGCACTTATTGGATGCACAAGATTGGTTAAAAACCCTAATTGAAATAGAAAAAGCCTATGCTGGACGAAAATGACCTAAATGTTCAACCAATGACGCAAACGCACTTATTGGATGCACAAGATTGGTTAAAAACCCAAATTGAATGATAATAAGCTTAGGGAGGACGAAAATGACCTTAATGTTAAATCAATGACACAAACACACTTATTGGATGCACAAGATTGGTTAAAAACCCTAACTGGATTAGAATAAGCCTTTAGAGGATGAAAACGACCTAAATGTTCAACCAATGACACAAATGCACTTATTGGATGCACCAGATTGGTTATAAACCCTAATTGGATTAGAACAAGCCTACGCAGGATGAAAATGACATAAATATTAATTGAATGACACAAACGCACTTATTGGATGCACAAGATTGGTTAAAAACCATAATTGGATTAGACTAAGCCTAGGGTGGACAATAATGGCCTAAATGTTCAACCATTGACACAAACGCACTAAACGCGCTTATTAGATGCACAAGATTGATTGAAAACCCTAGTTGGATTAGAATAAGCCTAGGGAAGACAAAAATGACCAAAATGATCAACCAATGACACAAACGCACTTATTGGATGCACAAGATTGGTTAAAACCCCTAATTTGATTAGAATAAGCCTAGGGTGGACGAAAATGACCTAAATGTTCAACCATTGACACAAACGCACTTATTGGATGCACATGATTGGTTAAAAACCCTAAATGGATTAGAAAAAGCTTATGGTGGACGAAAATGACTTAAATGTTCAACCAATGACACAAACGCACTTATTGGATGCACAAGATTTGTTAAAAACCCTAATTGGATTAGAACAAGCCTAGGGAGGACGAAAATGACCTAAAAATTATTTGAATGACACAAACGCACTTATTGGATGCACAAGATTGGTTAAAAACCCTAATTGGATAAGAATAAGCCTAGGGAGGACGAAAATGATATAAATGTTCTACTAATGACATAAACGCACTTATTGGTAATTAGATTAGAATAAGCCTAGGGAGGACGAAAATGACCTAAATGTTCAACGAATGACACAAACGCACTTATTAAATGCACAAGATTGGTTAAAAACCCTAATTGGATTGGAATAAGCCTATTGGATTAGAATAAGCCTAGGGATGACGAAAATGACCAAAATGTTTAAACAATGACATAAACGCACTGATTGGATGCACAAGATTGGTTAAAAACCCTAAATAAATTAGAACAAGCCTAGGGAGGACCAAAAGTACCTAAATGTTAATCGAATGACACAAACGCACTAATTTCATGCACACGATTATTTAAAAACCCTAATTGGATAAGAATAAGCCTAGGGTGGACAAAAATGACCTAAATGTTCAACCAATGACACAAACGCAGTTTTTGGATGCACAAGAGTGGTTAAAAATCTAATTCGATTAGAATAAGCCTATGGAGAACGAAAATGACCTAAATGTTCAACCAATGACACAAACGCACATATTGGATGCACAAGATTGGTTAAAAACTCTAATAGGATTAGAAAAAGCCTAGGGTGGACAAAAATGACCTAAATGTTCAACCAATGACACAAACGCACTTTTTGGATGCACAAGATTGATTAAAAACCCTAATTGGATTAGAACAAGCCTAGGGAGGACGAAAATCACCTAAATGTTCAACTAATGACACAAACGCACTTAATGGATGCAAAAGATTGGTTAGAAACCCTTATTGGATTAGAATAAGCCTACGGTGGAAGAAAATGACCTAAATGTTCAACCATTGACACAAACGCACTTATTGGATGCACATGATTGGTTAAAAACCCTAATTGGATTGGAATAAGCCTAGGGTGGGCTTAAATGACCTAAATGTTCAACCATTGACACAAACGCACTTATTAGATGCACATGATTGGTTCAAAACCCTAATTGAAATAGACTAAGCCTAGGGAGACGAAAATGACCTAAATGTTCAACAAGTGACACAAACGCACTTATTAGATGACAAGATTGATTGAAAAATTGAAAACCCTAGTTGGATTAGAATAAGCCTAGGGAAGACGAAAATGACCTAAATGATCAACCAATGACACAAACGCACTTATTGGATGCACAAGATTGGTTAAAACCCCTAATTTGAATAGAATAAGCCTAGGGTGGACGAAAATGACCTGAATGTTCAACCATTGACACAAACGTACTTATTGGATGCACATGATTGGTTAAAGAGCCTAATTGGATTAGAATAGGCCTACGGTGGACGAAAATGACCTAAATGTTCAACCAATAACACCAACGCATTTATTGGATGTACCAGATTGGTTATAAACCCTAATTGGATTAGAACAAGCCTACGCAGGATGAAAATGATATAAATATTAATTGAATGACACAAACGCACTTATTGGATGCACAAGATTGGTTAAAAACCCTAATTGGATTAGAATAAGCCTAGGGTGGACGAAAATGACCTAAATGTTCAACCATTGACACAAACGCACTTATTGGATGCACAAGATTGGTTAAAACCCATAATTTAATTAGAATAAGCCTAGGGTGGACGAAAATGACCTAAATGTTTAACCATTGACACAAACGCACTTATTGGATGCACATGATTGGTCAAAAACCCTAATTGAAATAGAAAAAGCTTATGGTGGACGAA
>JBBPBP010000780.1:0-20794 GCA_037974735.1 Cicer chorassanicum | reverse complement strand
TGAACATTTAGGTCATTTTTGTCCACCCTAGGCTTTTTCTAATCCTATTAGAGTTTTTAACCAATCTTGTGCATCCAATATGTGCGTTTGTGTCATTGGTTGAACATTTAGGTCATTTTCGTTCTCCATAGGCTTATTCTAATCGAATTAGATTTTTAACCACTCTTGTGCATCCAAAAACTGCGTTTGTGTCATTGGTTGAACATTTAGGTCATTTTTGTCCACCCTAGGCTTATTCTTATCCAATTAGGGTTTTTAAATAATCGTGTGCATGAAATTAGTGCGTTTGTGTCATTCGATTAACATTTAGGTACTTTTGGTCCTCCCTAGGCTTGTTCTAATTTATTTAGGGTTTTTAACCAATCTTGTGCATCCAATCAGTGCGTTTATGTCATTGTTTAAACATTTTGGTCATTTTCGTCATCCCTAGGCTTATTCTAATCCAATAGGCTTATTCCAATCCAATCAGGGTTTTTAACCAATCTTGTGCATTTAATAAGTGCGTTTGTGTCATTCGTTGAACATTTAGGTCATTTGCGTCTTCCCTAGGCTTATTCTAATCTAATTAGGGTTTT
The DNA here is from genome assembly GCA_037974735.1 of Cicer chorassanicum. Classification (NCBI taxonomy): domain Eukaryota; kingdom Viridiplantae; phylum Streptophyta; class Magnoliopsida; order Fabales; family Fabaceae; genus Cicer; species Cicer chorassanicum. The sequence continues at coordinate 20,219 of JBBPBP010000780.1, read as the reverse complement.
AAACCAATCTTGTGCATCCAATAACTGCGTTTGTGTCATTGGTAGAACATTTATATCATTTTCGTCCTCCCTAGGCTTATTCTTATCCAATTAGGGTTTTTAATCAATCTTGTGCATCCAACAAGTGCGTTTGTGTCATTGATTGAACATTAAGGTCATTTTCGTCCTCCCTAGGCTTGTTCTAATCCAATTAGGGTTTTTAACAAATCTTGTGCATCCAATAAGTACGTTTGTGTCATTGGTTGAACATTTAGGTCATTTTCGTCCACCATAAGCTTTTTCTATTTCAATTAGGGTTTTTAACCAATCATGTGCATCCAATAAGTGCGTTTGTGTCAATGGTTGAACATTTAGGTCATTTTCGTCCACCCTAGGCTTATTCTAATCAAATTAGGGGTTTTAACCAATCTTGTGGATCCAATAAGTGCGTTTGTGTCAATGGTTGAACAATAAGGTCATTTTCGTCCACCCTAGGCTTATTCTAATCAAATTAGGGTTTTTAACCATTCTTGTGCATCCAATAAGAGAGTTTGTATCTTTGGTTGAACATTTAGGTCAATTTTGTCCACCCTAGGCTTAGTCTAATCCAATTAGGGTTTTTAACCAATCTTGTGCATCCAATAAGTGCGTTTGTGTCATTCAATTAACATTTAGGTCATTTTCGTCCACCGTAGGCTTATTCTAATCCAATTAGGGTTGTTTAACCAATCTTGTGCATCCAATAAGTGTGTTTGTGTCATTGGTTGATCATTTAGGTCATTTTCGTCTTCCCTAGGCTTATTCTAATCCAACTAGGGTTTTCAATCAATCTTGTGCATCTAATAAGTGCGTTTGGGTCACTGGTTGAACATTTAGGTCATTTTCGTCCTCCCTAGGTTTAGCCTAATTCAATTAGGGTGTTTCACCAATCATGTGCATCTAATAAGTGCGTTTGTGTCAATGGTTGAACATTTAGGTCATTTAAGCCCACCCTAGGCTTTTTCTAATTCAATTAGGGTTTTTAATCAATCTTGTGCATCCAAAAAGTGCGTTTGTGTCATTGGTTGAACATTTAGGTCATTGTTGTCCACCCTAGGCTTATTCTAATCCTTTTAGAGTTTTAAACCAATCTTGTGCATCCAATATGTGGGTTTGCGTCATTGGTTGAACATTTAGGTCATTTTCGTTCTCCATAGGCTTATTCTAATCCAAGTAGGGTTTTTAACCAATCTTGTGCATCCAAAAAGTGCGTTTGTGTCATTGGTTGAACATTTAGGTCATTTTTGTCCACCCTAGGCTTATTCTAATCCTTTTAGAGTTTTTCGCCAATCTTGTGCATCCAAAATGTGCATTTGTGTCATTGGTTGAACATTTAGGTCATTTTCGTCCACCCTAGGCTTATTCTAATCCAATTAGGGTTTTTAACCAATCTTTTGCATCCATTAAGTGCGTTTGTGTCATTGGTTGAACATTTACGTCATTTTCGTTCTCCATAGGCTTATTCTTATCCAATAAGGGTTATTAACCAATATTGTGCATCCAATAAGTGCTTTTGTGTCATTGGTTGAACATTTAGGTCATTTTCGTCCACCCTAGGCTTATTGGAATCCAATTAGGGTTTTTAAATAATCGTGTGCATGGAATTAGTGAGTTTGTGTCATTCGATTAACATTTAGGTACTTTTGGTCCTCCCTAGGCTTGTTCTAATTTGATTAGGGTTTTTAACCAATCTTATGCATTTAATCAGTGCGTTTATGTCATTGTTTGAACATTTTGGTCATTTTCGTCATCCCTAGGCTTATTCTAATCCAATAGGCTTATTCCAATCCAATTAGGGTTTTTAACCAATCTTGTGCATTTAATAAGTGCGTTTGTGTCATTCGTTGAACATTTAGGTCATTTTCGTCCTCCCTAGGCTTATTCTAATCGAATTAGGGTTTTTAACCAATCTTGTGCATCCAAAAAGTGCGTTTGTGTCAATGGTTGAACATTTAGGTCATTTTTGTCCACCCTAGGCTTATTCTAACCCTATTAGAGTTTTTAACCAATCTTGTGCATCCAATATGTGCGTTTGTGTCATTGGTTGAACATTTAGGTCATTTTCGTTCTCCATAGGCTTATTCTAATCAAATTATGGTTTTTAACCAATCTTGTGCTTCCAAAAAGTGCGTTTGTGTCAATGGTTGAACATTTAGGTCATTTTCGTCCACCCTAGGCTTATTCTAATCCAATTAGGGTTTTTAACCAATCTTGTGCATCCAATAAGTGCGTTTGTATCTTTGGTTGAACATTTAGGTCATTTTTGTCCACCCTAGGCTTAGTCTAATCCAATTAGGGTTTTTAACCAATCTTGTGCATCCAATAAGTGCGTTTGTGTCATTCAATTAATATTTATGTCATTTTCATCCTGCGTAGGCTTGTTCTAATCCAATTAGGGTTTATAACCAATCTGGTACATCCAATAAATGCGTTTGTGTTATTGGTTGAACATTTAGGTCATTTTCGTCCACCGTAGGCCTATTCTAATCCAATTAGGCTCTAAAACCAATCATGTGCATCCAATAAGTACGTTTGTGTCAATGGTTGAACATTTAGGTCATTTTCGTCCACCCTAGGCTTATTCTATTCAAATTAGGGGTTTTAACCAATCTTGTGCATCCAATAAGTGCGTTTGTGTCATTGGTTGATCATTTAGGTCATTTTCGTCTTCCCTAGGCTTATTCTAATCCAACTAGGGTTTTCAATCAATCTTGTCATCTAATAAGTGCGTTTGTGTCACTTGTTGAACATTTAGGTCATTTTCGTCCTCCCTAGGCTTAGTCTATTTCAATTAGGGTTTATAACCAATCATGTACATCTAATTAGTGCGTTTGTGTCAATGGTTGAACATTTAGGTCATTTTAGCCCACCCTAGGCTTGTTCTAATCCAATTAGGGTTTTCAATCAATCTTGTGCATCCAAAAAGTGCGTTTGTGTCATTGGTTGAACATTTAGGTCATTTTTGTCCACCCTAGGCTTATTCTAATCCTTTTAGAGTTTTAAACCAATCTTGTGCATCCAATATGTGCGTTTGTGTCATTGGTTGAACATTTAGGTCATTTTCGTTCTCCATAGGCTTATTCTAATCCAAGTAGGGTTTTTAACCAATCTTGTGAATCCAAAAAGTGTGTTTGTGTCATTGGTTGAACATTTAGGTCATTTTTGTCCACCCTAGGCTTATTCTAATCCTTTTAGAGTTTTTCACCAATCTTGTGCATCCAAAATGTGCATTTGTGTCATTGGTTGAACATTTAGGTCATTTTCGTCCACCCTAGGCTTATTCGAATCCAATTAGGGTTTTTAACCAATCTTTTGCATCCATTAAGTGCGTTTGTGTCATTGGTTGAACATTTACGTCATTTTCGTTCTCCATAGGCTTATTCTAATCCAATTAGGGTTATTAACCAATCTTGTGCATCCAATAAGTGCTTTTGTGTCATTGGTTGAACATTTAGGTCATTTTCGTCCACCCTAGGTTTATTGGAATCCAATTAGGGTTTTTAAATAATCGTGTGCATGAAATTAGTGAGTTTGTGACATTCGATTAACATTTAGGTACTTTTGGTCCTCCCTAGGCTTGTTCTAATTTAATTAGGGTTTTTAACCAATCTTATGCATTTAATCAGTGCGTTTATGTCATTGTTTGAACATTTTGGTCATTTTCGTCATCCCTAGGCTTATTCTACTCCAATAGGCGTATTCTAATCCAATTAGGGTTTTTAACCAATCTTGTGCATTTAATAAGTGCGTTTGTGTCATTCGTTGAACATTTAGGTCATTTTCGTCCTCCCTAGGCTTATTCTAATCTAATTAGGGTTTTAAACCAATCTTGTGCATCCAATAAGTGCGTTTATGTCATTAGTAGAACATTTATATCATTTTCGTCCTCCCTAGGATTATTCTTATCCAATTAGGGTTTTTAACCAATCTTGTACATCCAATAAGTGCGTTTGTGTCATTCAAATAATTTTTAGGTCATTTTCGTCCTCCCTAGGCTTGTTCTAATCCAATTAGGGTTTTTAACAAATCTTGTGCATCCAATAAGTGCGTTTGTGTCATTGGTTGAACATTTAGGTCATTTTCGTCCATTATAAGCTTTTTCTAATCCAATTAGGGTTTTTAACCAATCATGTGCATCCAATAAGTGTGTTTGTGTCAATGGTTGAACATTTAGGTCATTTTCGTCCATCGTAGGCTTATTCTAATCAAATTAGGGGTTTTAACCAATCTTTTGCATCCATTAAGTGCGTTTGTGTCATTGGTTGAACATTTAGGTGATTTTCATCCTCCCTAGGCTTGTTCTAATCCAATTAGGGTTTTTAATCAATCTTGTGCATCCAAAAAGTGCGTTTGTGTCATTGGTTGAACATTTAGGTCATTTTTGTCCACCCTAGGCTTATTCTAACCCTATTAGAGTTTTTAACCAATCTTGTGCATCCAATATGTGCGTTTGTGTCATTGGTTGATCATTTAGGTCATTTTCGTCCTCCCTAGGCTTGTTCTAATCCAATTAGGGTTTTTAACAAATCTTGTGCATCCAATAAGTGCGTTTGTGTCATTGGTTGAACATTTAGGTCATTTTCGTCCACCATAAGCTTTTTCTAATCAAATTAGGGTTTTTAACCAATCATGTGCATCCAATAAGTGTGTTTGTGTCAATGGTTGAACATTTAGGTCATTTTCGTCCATCGTAGGCTTATTCTAATCAAATTAGGGGTTTTAACCAATCTTTTGCATCCATTAAGTGCGTTTGTGTCATTGGTTGAACATTTAGGTGATTTTCATCCTCCCTAGGCTTGTTCTAATCCAATTAGGGTTTTTAATCAATCTTGTGCATCCAAAAAGTGCGTTTGTGTCATTGGTTGAACATTTAGGTCATTTTTGTCCACCCTAGGCTTATTCTAACCCTATTAGAGTTTTTAACCAATCTTGTGCATCCAATATGTGCGTTTGTGTCATTGGTTGAACATTTAGGTCATTTTCGTCCTCCCTAGGCTTGTTCTAATCCAATTAGGGTTTTTAACAAATCTTGTGCATCCAATAAGTGCGTTTGTGTCATTGGTTGAACATTTAGGTCATTTTCGTCCACCATAAGCTTTTTCTAATCCAATTAGGGTTTTTAACCAATCATGTGCATCCAATAAGTGTGTTTGTGTCAATGGTTGAACATTTAGGTCATTTTCGTCCATCGTAGGCTTATTCTAATCAAATTAGGGGTTTTAACCAATCTTTTGCATCCATTATGTGCGTTTGTGTCATTGGTTGAACATTTAGGTGATTTTCATCCTCCCTAGGCTTGTTCTAATCCAATTAGGGTTTTTAATCAATCTTGTGCATCCAAAAAGTGCGTTTTTGTCATTGGTTGAACATTTAGGTCATTTTTGTCCACCCTAGGCTTATTCTAACCCTATTAGAGTTTTTAACCAATCTTGTGCATCCAATATGTGCGTTTGTGTCATTGGTTGAACATTTAGGTCATTTTTGTCCACCCTAGGCTTATTCTAATCCAATTAGGGTTTTTAAATAATCGTGTGCATGAAATTAGTGCGTTTGTGTCATTCGATTATAACATTTAGGTACTTTTGGTCCTCCCTAGGCTTGTTCTAATTTATTTAGGGTTTTTAACCAATCTTGTGCATCCAATCAGTGCGTTTATGTCATTGGTTAAACATTTTGGTCATTTTCGTCATCCTTAGGCTTATTCTAATCGAATAGGCTTATTCCAATCCAATTAGGGTTTTTAACCAATCTTGTGCATTTCATAAGTGCGTTTGTGTCATTCGTTGAACGTTTAGGTCATTTACGTCCTCCCTAGGCTTATTCTAATCTAATTAGGGTTTTAAACCAATCTTGTGCATCCAATAACTGCGTTTGTGTCATTGGTAGAACATTTATATCATTTTCGTCCTCCCTAGGCTTATTCTTATCCAATTAGGGTTTTTAATCAATCTTGTGCATCCAACAAGTGCGTTTGTGTCATTCAATTAACATTTAGGTCATTTTCGTCCTCCCTAGGCTTGTTCTAATCCAATTAGGGTTTTTAACAAATCTTGTGCATCCAATAAGTACGTTTGTGTCATTGGTTGAACATTTAGGTCATTTTCGTCCACCATAAGCTTTTTCTATTTCAATTAGGGTTTTTAACCAATCATGTGCATCCAATGAGTGCGTTTGTGTCAATGGTTAAACATTTAGGTCATTTTCGTCCACCCTAGGCTTATTCTAATTAAATTAGGGGTTTTAACCAATCTTGTGCATCCAATAAGTGCGTTTGTGTCAATGGTTGAACATTTAGGTCATTTTCGTCCACCGTAGGCTTATTCTAATCCAATTAGGGTTTTTAACCAATCTTGTGCATCCATTAACTGCGTTTGTATCATTGGTTGAACATTTAGGTGATTTTCATCCTCTCTAGGCTTGTTCTAATCCAATTACGGTTTGTGTCATTGGTTGATCATTTAGGTCATTTTTGTCTTCCCTAGGCTTATTCTAATCCAACTAGGGTTTTCAATCAATCCATTGCATCTAATAAGTGTGTTCGTGTCACTGGTTGAACATTTATGTCATTTTTCGTCGTCCCTAGGCTTAGTCTAATTCAATTAGAGTTTTTAACCAATCATGTGCATCCAATAATTGCGTTTGTGTCATTGGTTGAACATTTAGATGATATTCGTCGTCCCTAGGCTTATTCTAATCCAATTAGGGTTTTTAACCAATCTTGTGCATGCAATAAGTGCGTTTGTATCATTGGTTGAACATTTAGGCCATTTTTGTCCACCCTAGTCTTAGTCTAATCCAATTAGGGTTTTTAACCAATCTTGTGCATCCAATAAGTGCGTTTGTGTCATTCAATTAATATTTATGTCATTTTCATCCTGCGTAGGCTTATTCTAATCCAATTAGGGTTTATAACAAATCTGGTGCATGCAAAAAGTGCGTTTGTATCATTGGTTGAACATTTAGATCATATTCATCCTCCCTAGGCTTATTCTAATCCAATTAGGGTTTTTAACCAATCTTGTGCATTTAATAAGTGCATTTGTGTCATTGGTTGAACATTTAGGTCATTTTCGTCCTCCGTAGGCTTATTCTAATCCAATTAGGGTATTTAACCAATCTTGTGCATCAAATTAGTGTGTTTGTGTCATTGGTTGAACATTAAGGTCATTTTCGTCCTCGCAAAGCTTATTATAATTCAATTTGGGTTTTTAACCAATCTTGTGCATCCAATAAGTGCGTTTGTGCTATTGGTTGAACATTTAGGTCATTTTTGTCCATCCTAGGCTTATTCTAATCCTTTTAGAGTTTTAAACCAATCTTGTGCATCCAATATGTGCGTTTGTGTCATTGGTTGAACATTTAGGTCATTTTCGTTCTCCATAGGCTTATTCTAATCCAAGTAGGGTTTTTAACCAATCTTGTGAATCCAAAAAGTGCGTTTGTGTCATTGGTTGAACATTTAGGTCATTTTTGTCCACCCTAGGCTTATTCTAATCCTTTTAGAGTTTTTCACCAATCTTGTGCATCCAAAATGTGCATTTGTGTCATTGGTTGAACATTTAGGTCATTTTCGTCCACCCTAGGCTTATTCTAATCCAATTAGGGTTTTTAACCAATCTTTTGCATCCATTAAGTGCGTTTGTGTCATTGGTTGAACATTTACGTCATTTTCGTTCTCCATAGGCTTATTCTTATCCAATAAGGGTTATTAACCAATCTTGTGCATCCAATAAGTGCTTTTGTGTCATTGGTTGAACATTTAGGTCATTTTCGTCCACCCTAGGCTTATTGGAATCCAATTAGGGTTTTTAAATAATCGTGTGCATGGAATTAGTGAGTTTGTGTCATTCGATTAACATTTAGGTACTTTTGGTCCTCCCTAGGCTTGTTCTAATTTGATTAGGGTTTTTAACCAATCTTATGCATTTAATCAGTGCGTTTATGTCATTGTTTGAACATTTTGGTCATTTTCGTCATCCCTAGGCTTATTCTAATCCAATAGGCTTATTCCAATCCAATTAGGGTTTTTAACCAATCTTGTGCATTTAATAAGTGCGTTTGTGTCATTCGTTGAACATTTAGGTCATTTTCGTCCTCCCTAGGCTTATTCTAATCGAATTAGGGTTTTTAACCAATCTTGTGCATCCAAAAAGTGCGTTTGTGTCAATGGTTGAACATTTAGGTCATTTTTGTCCACCCTAGGCTTATTCTAACCCTATTAGAGTTTTTAACCAATCTTGTGCATCCAATATGTGCGTTTGTGTCATTGGTTGAACATTTAGGTCATTTTCGTTCTCCATAGGCTTATTCTAATCAAATTATGGTTTTTAACCAATCTTGTGCATCCAAAAAGTGCGTTTGTGTCAATGGTTGAACATTTAGGTCATTTTCGTCCACCCTAGGCTTATTCTAATCCAATTAGGGTTTTTAACCAATCTTGTGCATCCAATAAGTGCGTTTGTATCTTTGGTTGAACATTTAGGTCATTTTTGTCCACCCTAGGCTTAGTCTAATCCAATTAGGGTTTTTAACCAATCTTGTGCATCCAATAAGTGCGTTTGTGTCATTCAATTAATATTTATGTCATTTTCATCCTGCGTAGGCTTGTTCTAATCCAATTAGGGTTTATAACCAATCTGGTACATCCAATAAATGCGTTTGTGTTATTGGTTGAACATTTAGGTCATTTTCGTCCACCGTAGGCCTATTCTAATCCAATTAGGCTTTTTAACCAATCATGTGCATCCAATAAGTACGTTTGTGTCAATGGTTGAACATTTAGGTCATTTTCGTCCACCCTAGACTTATTCTATTCAAATTAGGGGTTTTAACCAATCTTGTGCATCCAATAAGGGCGTTTGTGTCATTGGTTGATCATTTAGGTCATTTTCGTCTTCCCTAGGCTTATTCTAATCCAACTAGGGTTTTCAATCAATCTTGTCATCTAATAAGTGCGTTTGTGTCACTTGTTGAACATTTAGGTCATTTTCGTCCTCCCTAGGCTTAGTCTATTTCAATTAGGGTTTATAACCAATCATGTACATCTAATTAGTACGTTTGTGTCAATGGTTGAACATTTAGGTCATTTTAGCCCACCCTAGGCTTGTTCTAATCCAATTAGGGTTTTCAATCAATCTTGTGCATCCAAAAAGTGCGTTTGTGTCATTGGTTGAACATTTAGGTCATTTTTGTCCACCCTAGGCTTATTCTAATCCTTTTAGAGTTTTAAACCAATCTTGTGCATCCAATATGTGCGTTTGTGTCATTGGTTGAACATTTAGGTCATTTTCGTTCTCCATAGGCTTATTCTAATCCAAGTAGGGTTTTTAACCAATCTTGTGAATCCAAAAAGTGTGTTTGTGTCATTGGTTGAACATTTAGGTCATTTTTGTCCACCCTAGGCTTATTCTAATCCTTTTAGAGTTTTTCACCAATCTTGTGCATCCAAAATGTGCATTTGTGTCATTGGTTGAACATTTAGGTCATTTTCGTCCACCCTAGGCTTATTCGAATCCAATTAGGGTTTTTAACCAATCTTTTGCATCCATTAAGTGCGTTTGTGTCATTGGTTGAACATTTACGTCATTTTCGTTCTCCATAGGCTTATTCTAATCCAATTAGGGTTATTAACCAATCTTGTGCATCCAATAAGTGCTTTTGTGTCATTGGTTGAACATTTAGGTCATTTTCGTCCACCCTAGGCTTATTGGAATCCAATTAGGGTTTTTAAATAATCGTGTGCATGAAATTAGTGAGTTTGTGTCATTCGATTAACATTTAGGTACTTTTGGTCCTCCCTAGGCTTGTTCTAATTTAATTAGGGTTTTTAACCAATCTTATGCATTTAATCAGTGCGTTTATGTCATTGTTTGAACATTTTGGTCATTTTCGTCATCCCTAGGCTTATTCTACTCCAATAGGCGTATTCTAATCCAATTAGGGTTTTTAACCAATCTTGTGCATTTAATAAGTGCGTTTGTGTCATTCGTTGAACATTTAGGTCATTTTCGTCCTCCCTAGGCTTATTCTAATCTAATTAGGGTTTTAAACCAATCTTGTGCATCCAATAAGTGCGTTTATGTCATTAGTAGAACATTTATATCATTTTCGTCCTCCCTAGGCTTATTCTTATCCAATTAGGGTTTTTAACCAATCTTGTGCATCCAATAAGTGCGTTTGTGTCATTCAATTAACATTTAGGTCATTTTCGTCCTCCCTAGGCTTGTTCTAATCCAATTAGGGTTTTTAACAAATCTTGTGCATCCAATAAGTACGTTTGTGTCATTGGTTGAACATTTAGGTCATTTTCGTCCACCATAAGCTTTTTCTATTTCAATTAGGGTTTTTGACCAATCATGTGCATCCAATAAGTGCGTTTGTGTCAATGGTTAAACATTTAGGTCATTTTCGTACACCCTAGGCTTATTCTAATTAAATTATGGGTTTTAACCAATCTTGTGCATCCAATAAGTGCGTTTGTGTCAATGGTTGAACATTTAGGTCATTTTCGTCCACCCTAGGCTTATTCTAATCCAATTAGGGTTTTTAACCAATCTTGTGCATCCAATAAGTGCGTTTGTATCTTTGGTTGAACATTTAGGTCATTTTTGTCCACCCTAGGCTTAGTCTAATCCAATTAGGGTTTTTAACCAATCTTGTGCATCCAATAAGTGCGTTTGTGTCATTCAATTAATATTTATGTCATTTTCATCCTGCGTAGGCTTGTTCTAATCCAATTAGGGTTTATAACCAATCTGGTACATCCAATAAATGCGTTTGTGTTATTGGTTGAACATTTAGGTCATTTTCGTCCACCGTAGGCCTATTCTAATCCAATTAGGCTTTTTAACCAATCATGTGCATCCAATAAGTACGTTTGTGTCAATGGTTGAACATTTAGGTCATTTTCGTCCACCCTAGGCTTATTCTATTCAAATTAGGGGTTTTAACCAATCTTGTGCATCCAATAAGTGCGTTTGTGTCATTGGTTGATCATTTAGGTCATTTTCGTCTTCCCTAGGCTTATTCTAATCCAACTAGGGTTTTCAATCAATCTTGTCATCTAATAAGTGCGTTTGTGTCACTTGTTGAACATTTAGGTCATTTTCGTCCTCCCTAGGCTTAGTCTATTTCAATTAGGGTTTATAACCAATCATGTACATCTAATTAGTGCGTTTGTGTCAATGGTTGAACATTTAGGTCATTTTAGCCCACCCTAGGCTTGTTCTAATCCAATTAGGGTTTTCAATCAATCTTGTGCATCCAAAAAGTGCGTTTGTGTCATTGGTTGAACATTTAGGTCATTTTTGTCCACCCTAGGCTTATTCTAATCCTTTTAGAGTTTTAAACCAATCTTGTGCATCCAATATGTGCGTTTGTGTCATTGGTTGAACATTTAGGTCATTTTCGTTCTCCATAGGCTTATTCTAATCCAAGTAGGGTTTTTAACCAATCTTGTGAATCCAAAAAGTGTGTTTGTGTCATTGGTTGAACATTTAGGTCATTTTTGTCCACCCTAGGCTTATTCTAATCCTTTTAGAGTTTTTCACCAATCTTGTGCATCCAAAATGTGCATTTGTGTCATTGGTTGAACATTTAGGTCATTTTCGTCCACCCTAGGCTTATTCGAATCCAATTAGGGTTTTTAACCAATCTTTTGCATCCATTAAGTGCGTTTGTGTCATTGGTTGAACATTTACGTCATTTTCGTTCTCCATAGGCTTATTCTAATCCAATTAGGGTTATTAACCAATCTTGTGCATCCAATAAGTGCTTTTGTGTCATTGGTTGAACATTTAGGTCATTTTCGTCCACCCTAGGTTTATTGGAATCCAATTAGGGTTTTTAAATAATCGTGTGCATGAAATTAGTGAGTTTGTGACATTCGATTAACATTTAGGTACTTTTGGTCCTCCCTAGGCTTGTTCTAATTTAATTAGGGTTTTTAACCAATCTTATGCATTTAATCAGTGCGTTTATGTCATTGTTTGAACATTTTGGTCATTTTCGTCATCCCTAGGCTTATTCTACTCCAATAGGCGTATTCTAATCCAATTAGGGTTTTTAACCAATCTTGTGCATTTAATAAGTGCGTTTGTGTCATTCGTTGAACATTTAGGTCATTTTCGTCCTCCCTAGGCTTATTCTAATCTAATTAGGGTTTTAAACCAATCTTGTGCATTCAATAAGTGCGTTTATGTCATTAGTAGAACATTTATATCATTTTCGTCCTCCCTAGGATTATTCTTATCCAATTAGGGTTTTTAACCAATCTTGTGCATCCAATAAGTGCGTTTGTGTCATTCAAATAATTTTTAGGTCATTTTCGTCCTCCCTAGGCTTGTTCTAATCCAATTAGGGTTTTTAACAAATCTTGTGCATCCAATAAGTGCGTTTGTGTCATTGGTTGAACATTTAGGTCATTTTCGTCCACCATAAGCTTTTTCTAATCCAATTAGGGTTTTTAACCAATCATGTGCATCCAATAAGTGTGTTTGTGTCAATGGTTGAACATTTAGGTCATTTTCGTCCATCGTAGGCTTATTCTAATCAAATTAGGGGTTTTAACCAATCTTTTGCATCCATTAAGTGCGTTTGTGTCATTGGTTGAACATTTAGGTGATTTTCATCCTCCCTAGGCTTGTTCTAATCCAATTAGGGTTTTTAATCAATCTTGTGCATCCAAAAAGTGCGTTTGTGTCATTGGTTGAACATTTAGGTCATTTTTGTCCACCCTAGGCTTATTCTAACCCTATTAGAGTTTTTAACCAATCTTGTGCATCCAATATGTGCGTTTGTGTCATTGGTTGATCATTTAGGTCATTTTCGTCCTCCCTAGGCTTGTTCTAATCCAATTAGGGTTTTTAACAAATCTTGTGCATCCAATAAGTGCGTTTGTGTCATTGGTTGAACATTTAGGTCATTTTCGTCCACCATAAGCTTTTTCTAATCAAATTAGGGTTTTTAACCAATCATGTGCATCCAATAAGTGTGTTTGTGTCAATGGTTGAACATTTAGGTCATTTTCGTCCATCGTAGGCTTATTCTAATCAAATTAGGGGTTTTAACCAATCTTTTGCATCCATTAAGTGCGTTTGTGTCATTGGTTGAACATTTAGGTGATTTTCATCCTCCCTAGGCTTGTTCTAATCCAATTAGGGTTTTTAATCAATCTTGTGCATCCAAAAAGTGCGTTTGTGTCATTGGTTGAACATTTAGGTCATTTTTGTCCACCCTAGGCTTATTCTAACCCTATTAGAGTTTTTAACCAATCTTGTGCATCCAATATGTGCGTTTGTGTCATTGGTTGAACATTTAGGTCATTTTCGTCCTCCCTAGGCTTGTTCTAATCCAATTAGGGTTTTTAACAAATCTTGTGCATCCAATAAGTGCGTTTGTGTCATTGGTTGAACATTTAGGTCATTTTCGTCCACCATAAGCTTTTTCTAATCCAATTAGGGTTTTTAACCAATCATGTGCATCCAATAAGTGTGTTTGTGTCAATGGTTGAACATTTAGGTCATTTTCGTCCATCGTAGGCTTATTCTAATCAAATTAGGGGTTTTAACCAATCTTTTGCATCCATTATGTGCGTTTGTGTCATTGGTTGAACATTTAGGTGATTTTCATCCTCCCTAGGCTTGTTCTAATCCAATTAGGGTTTTTAATCAATCTTGTGCATCCAAAAAGTGCGTTTTTGTCATTGGTTGAACATTTAGGTCATTTTTGTCCACCCTAGGCTTATTCTAACCCTATTAGAGTTTTTAACCAATCTTGTGCATCCAATATGTGCGTTTGTGTCATTGGTTGAACATTTAGGTCATTTTTGTCCACCCTAGGCTTATTCTAATCCAATTAGGGTTTTTAAATAATCGTGTGCATGAAATTAGTGCGTTTGTGTCATTCGATTATAACATTTAGGTACTTTTGGTCCTCCCTAGGCTTGTTCTAATTTATTTAGGGTTTTTAACCAATCTTGTGCATCCAATCAGTGCGTTTATGTCATTGGTTAAACATTTTGGTCATTTTCGTCATCCTTAGGCTTATTCTAATCGAATAGGCTTATTCCAATCCAATTAGGGTTTTTAACCAATCTTGTGCATTTCATAAGTGCGTTTGTGTCATTCGTTGAACGTTTAGGTCATTTACGTCCTCCCTAGGCTTATTCTAATCTAATTAGGGTTTTAAACCAATCTTGTGCATCCAATAACTGCGTTTGTGTCATTGGTAGAACATTTATATCATTTTCGTCCTCCCTAGGCTTATTCTTATCCAATTAGGGTTTTTAATCAATCTTGTGCATCCAACAAGTGCGTTTGTGTCATTCAATTAACATTTAGGTCATTTTCGTCCTCCCTAGGCTTGTTCTAATCCAATTAGGGTTTTTAACAAATCTTGTGCATCCAATAAGTACGTTTGTGTCATTGGTTGAACATTTAGGTCATTTTCGTCCACCATAAGCTTTTTCTATTTCAATTAGGGTTTTTAACCAATCATGTGCATCCAATGAGTGCGTTTGTGTCAATGGTTAAACATTTAGGTCATTTTCGTCCACCCTAGGCTTATTCTAATTAAATTAGGGGTTTTAACCAATCTTGTGCATCCAATAAGTGCGTTTGTGTCAATGGTTGAACATTTAGGTCATTTTCGTCCACCGTAGGCTTATTCTAATCCAATTAGGGTTTTTAACCAATCTTGTGCATCCATTAACTGCGTTTGTATCATTGGTTGAACATTTAGGTGATTTTCATCCTCTCTAGGCTTGTTCTAATCCAATTACGGTTTGTGTCATTGGTTGATCATTTAGGTCATTTTTGTCTTCCCTAGGCTTATTCTAATCCAACTAGGGTTTTCAATCAATCCATTGCATCTAATAAGTGTGTTCGTGTCACTGGTTGAACATTTATGTCATTTTTCGTCGTCCCTAGGCTTAGTCTAATTCAATTAGAGTTTTTAACCAATCATGTGCATCCAATAATTGCGTTTGTGTCATTGGTTGAACATTTAGATGATATTCGTCGTCCCTAGGCTTATTCTAATCCAATTAGGGTTTTTAACCAATCTTGTGCATGCAATAAGTGCGTTTGTATCATTGGTTGAACATTTAGGCCATTTTTGTCCACCCTAGTCTTAGTCTAATCCAATTAGGGTTTTTAACCAATCTTGTGCATCCAATAAGTGCGTTTGTGTCATTCAATTAATATTTATGTCATTTTCATCCTGCGTAGGCTTATTCTAATCCAATTAGGGTTTATAACAAATCTGGTGCATGCAAAAAGTGCGTTTGTATCATTGGTTGAACATTTAGATCATATTCATCCTCCCTAGGCTTATTCTAATCCAATTAGGGTTTTTAACCAATCTTGTGCATTTAATAAGTGCATTTGTGTCATTGGTTGAACATTTAGGTCATTTTCGTCCTCCGTAGGCTTATTCTAATCCAATTAGGGTATTTAACCAATCTTGTGCATCAAATTAGTGTGTTTGTGTCATTGGTTGAACATTAAGGTCATTTTCGTCCTCGCAAAGCTTATTATAATTCAATTTGGGTTTTTAACCAATCTTGTGCATCCAATAAGTGCGTTTGTGCTATTGGTTGAACATTTAGGTCATTTTTGTCCATCCTAGGCTTATTCTAATCCTTTTAGAGTTTTAAACCAATCTTGTGCATCCAATATGTGCGTTTGTGTCATTGGTTGAACATTTAGGTCATTTTCGTTCTCCATAGGCTTATTCTAATCCAAGTAGGGTTTTTAACCAATCTTGTGAATCCAAAAAGTGCGTTTGTGTCATTGGTTGAACATTTAGGTCATTTTTGTCCACCCTAGGCTTATTCTAATCCTTTTAGAGTTTTTCACCAATCTTGTGCATCCAAAATGTGCATTTGTGTCATTGGTTGAACATTTAGGTCATTTTCGTCCACCCTAGGCTTATTCGAATCCAATTAGGGTTTTTAACCAATCTTTTGCATCCATTAAGTGCGTTTGTGTCATTGGTTGAACATTTACGTCATTTTCGTTCTCCATAGGCTTATTCTAATCCAATTAGGGTTATTAACCAATCTTGTGCATCCAATAAGTGCTTTTGTGTCATTGGTTGAACATTTAGGTCATTTTCGTCCACCCTAGGTTTATTGGAATCCAATTAGGGTTTTTAAATAATCGTGTGCATGAAATTAGTGAGTTTGTGACATTCGATTAACATTTAGGTACTTTTGGTCCTCCCTAGGCTTGTTCTAATTTAATTAGGGTTTTTAACCAATCTTATGCATTTAATCAGTGCGTTTATGTCATTGTTTGAACATTTTGGTCATTTTCGTCATCCCTAGGCTTATTCTACTCCAATAGGCGTATTCTAATCCAATTAGGGTTTTTAACCAATCTTGTGCATTTAATAAGTGCGTTTGTGTCATTCGTTGAACATTTAGGTCATTTTCGTCCTCCCTAGGCTTATTCTAATCTAATTAGGGTTTTAAACCAATCTTGTGCATCCAATAAGTGCGTTTATGTCATTAGTAGAACATTTATATCATTTTCGTCCTCCCTAGGATTATTCTTATCCAATTAGGGTTTTTAACCAATCTTGTACATCCAATAAGTGCGTTTGTGTCATTCAAATAATTTTTAGGTCATTTTCGTCCTCCCTAGGCTTGTTCTAATCCAATTAGGGTTTTTAACAAATCTTGTGCATCCAATAAGTGCGTTTGTGTCATTGGTTGAACATTTAGGTCATTTTCGTCCACCATAAGCTTTTTCTAATCCAATTAGGGTTTTTAACCAATCATGTGCATCCAATAAGTGCGTTTGTGTCAATGGTTGAACATTTAGGTCATTTTCGTCCACCCTAGGCTTATTCTAATCAAATTAGGGGTTTTAACCAATCTTGTGCATCCAATAAGTGCGTTTGTGTCATTGGTTGATCATTTTGGTCATTTTCGTCTTCCCTAGGCTTATTCTAATCCAACTAGGGTTTTCAATCAATCTTGTGCATCTAATAACTGCGTTTAGTGCGTTTGTGTCAATGGTTGAACATTTAGGTCATTATTGTCCACCCTAGGCTTAGTCTAATCCAATTAGGGTTTTTAACCAATCTTGTGCATCCAATAAGTGCGTTTGTGTCATTCAATTAATATTTATGTCATTTTCATCCTGCGTAGGCTTGTTCTAATCCAATTAGGGTTTATAACCAATCTGGTGCATCCAATAAGTGCATTTGTGTCATTGGTTGAACATTTAGGTCGTTTTCGTCCTCTAAAGGCTTATTCTAATCCAGTTAGGGTTTTTAACCAATCTTGTGCATCCAATAAGTGTGTTTGTGTCATTGATTGAACATTAAGGTCATTTTCGTCCTCCCAAAGCTTATTATCATTCAATTTGGGTTTTTAACCAATCTTGTGCATCCAATAAGTGCGTTTGCGTCATTGGTTGAACATTTAGGTCATTTTCGTCCTCCCTAGGCTTATTCTAATCCAACTAGGGTTTTCAATCAATCTTATCATCTAATAAGTGCATTTGTGTCACTTGTTGAACATTTAGGTCATTTTCGTCCTCCCTAGGCTTAGTCTAATTCAATTAGGGTTTTTAACCAATCATGTGCATCTAATAAGTGCGTTTGTGTCAATGGTTGAACATTTAGGTCATTTAAGCCCACCCTAGGCTTATTCCAATCCAATTAGGGTTTTTAACCAATCATGTGCATCCAATAAGTGCGTTTGTGTCAATGGTTGAACATTTAGGTCATTTTCTTCCACCGTAGGCTTATTCTAATCCAATAAGGGTTTCTAACCAATCTTTTGCATCCATTAAGTGCGTTTGTGTCATTAGTTGAACATTTAGGTGATTTTCGTCCTCCCTAGGCTTGTTCTAATCCAATTAGGGTTTTTAATCAATCTTGTGCATCCAAAAAGTGCGTTTGTGTCATTGGTTGAACATTTAGGTCATTTTTGTCCACCCTAGGCTTTTTCTAATCCTATTAGAGTTTTTAACCAATCTTGTGCATCCAATATGTGCGTTTGTGTCATTGGTTGAACATTTAGGTCATTTTCGTTCTCCATAGGCTTATTCTAATCGAATTAGATTTTTAACCACTCTTGTGCATCCAAAAACTGCGTTTGTGTCATTGGTTGAACATTTAGGTCATTTTTGTCCACCCTAGGCTTATTCTTATCCAATTAGGGTTTTTAAATAATCGTGTGCATGAAATTAGTGCGTTTGTGTCATTCGATTAACATTTAGGTACTTTTGGTCCTCCCTAGGCTTGTTCTAATTTATTTAGGGTTTTTAACCAATCTTGTGCATCCAATCAGTGCGTTTATGTCATTGTTTAAACATTTTGGTCATTTTCGTCATCCCTAGGCTTATTCTAATCCAATAGGCTTATTCCAATCCAATCAGGGTTTTTAACCAATCTTGTGCATTTAATAAGTGCGTTTGTGTCATTCGTTGAACATTTAGGTCATTTGCGTCTTCCCTAGGCTTATTCTAATCTAATTAGGGTTTTAAACCAATCTTGTGCATCCAATAACTGCGTTTGTGTCATTGGTAGAACATTTATATCATTTTCGTCCTCCCTAGGCTTATTCTTATCCAATTAGGGTTTTTAATCAATCTTGTGCATCCAACAAGTGCGTTTGTGTCATTGATTGAACATTAAGGTCATTTTCGTCCTCCCTAGGCTTGTTCTAATCCAATTAGGGTTTTTAACAAATCTTGTGCATCCAATAAGTACGTTTGTGTCATTGGTTGAACATTTAGGTCATTTTCGTCCACCATAAGCTTTTTCTATTTCAATTAGGGTTTTTAACCAATCATGTGCATCCAATAAGTGCGTTTGTGTCAATGGTTGAACATTTAGGTCATTTTCGTCCACCCTAGGCTTATTCTAATCAAATTAGGGGTTTTAACCAATCTTGTGGATCCAATAAGTGCGTTTGTGTCAATGGTTGAACAATAAGGTCATTTTCGTCCACCCTAGGCTTATTCTAATCAAATTAGGGTTTTTAACCATTCTTGTGCATCCAATAAGAGCGTTTGTATCTTTGGTTGAACATTTAGGTCAATTTTGTCCACCCTAGGCTTAGTCTAATCCAATTAGGGTTTTTAACCAATCTTGTGCATCCAATAAGTTCGTTTGTGTCATTCAATTAATATTTATGTCATTTTCATCCTGCGTAGGCTTGTTCTATTCCAATTAGGGTTTATAACCAATCTAGTACATCCAATAAATGCGTTTGTGTCATTGGTTGAACATTTAGGTCGTTTTCGTCCTCTATAGGCTTATTTTAATCCAGTTAGGGTTTTTAACCAATCTTGTGCATCCAATAAGTGTGTTTGTGTCATTGATTGAACATTAAGGTCATTTTCGTCCTCCCTAAGCTTATTATAATTCAATTTGGGTTTTTAACTAATCTTGTGCATCCAATAAGTGCGTTTGTGTCATTGGTTGAACATTTAGGTCATTTTCGTCCACCATAGGCTTTTTCTATTTCAATTAGGGATTTTTACCAATCTTGTGCATCCAATAAGTGCGTTTGTGTCATTCAATTAACATTTAGGTCATTTTCGTCCACCGTAGGCTTATTCTAATCCAATTAGGGTTGTTTAACCAATCTTGTGCATCCAATAAGTGTGTTTGTGTCATTGGTTGATCATTTAGGTCATTTTCGTCTTCCCTAGGCTTATTCTAATCCAACTAGGGTTTTCAATCAATCTTGTGCATCTAATAAGTGCGTTTGGGTCACTGGTTGAACATTTAGGTCATTTTCGTCCTCCCTAGGTTTAGTCTAATTCAATTAGGGTGTTTCACCAATCATGTGCATCTAATAAGTGCGTTTGTGTCAATGGTTGAACATTTAGGTCATTTAAGCCCACCCTAGGCTTTTTCTAATTCAATTAGGGTTTTTAATCAATCTTGTGCATCCAAAAAGTGCGTTTGTGTCATTGGTTGAACATTTAGGTCATTGTTGTCCACCCTAGGCTTATTCTAATCCTTTTAGAGTTTTAAACCAATCTTGTGCATCCAATATGTGGGTTTGCGTCATTGGTTGAACATTTAGGTCATTTTCGTTCTCCATAGGCTTATTCTAATCCAAGTAGGGTTTTTAACCAATCTTGTGCATCCAAAAAGTGCGTTTGTGTCATTGGTTGAACATTTAGGTCATTTTTGTCCACCCTAGGCTTATTCTAATCCTTTTAGAGTTTTTC
>JBBPBP010000779.1:326830-337771 GCA_037974735.1 Cicer chorassanicum | reverse complement strand
CTAAATGTTCAACCAATGACACAAATGTACTTATTGAATGCACAAGATTGGTTAAAACCCCTAAATGGACAAGAATAAGCCTTGGGAGGACGAAAATGACCTAAATGTTCAACCAATGACACAAATGTACTTAATGGTTGCACAAGATTGGTTAAAAACCCTAATTGGACGAGAACAAGCCTAGGGAGGACGAAAATGACCTAAATGTTCAACCAATGACACAAATGTACTTATTGGATGCACAATATTGGTTAAAAACCCTAATTGGACAAGAATAAGCCTTGGGAGGACGAAAATGACCTAAATGTTCAACCAGTGACACAAAATCACTTATTGGATGCACAAGAAAGGTTAAAAACCCTAATTGGACGAGAATAAGCCTAGGGAGGACGAAAATGACCTAAATATTCAACCAATGACACAAAATCACTTATTGGATGCACAAGATTGGTTAAAAACCCTAATTGGACGAGAATAAGCCTTGGGAGGACGAAAATGACCTAAATGTTCAACCAATGACACAAAATCACATATTGGATGCACAAGATTGGTTAAAAACCCTAATTGGACGAGAATAAGCCTTGAGAGGACGAAAATGACCTACATGTTCAACCAATGGCACAAAATCACTTATTGGATGCACAAGATTGGTTAAAAATCCTAATTGGACTAGAATAAGCCTTGGGAGGAAGAAAATGATCTAAGTGTTCAACCAATGACACAAAATCATTTAATGGATGCACAAGATTGGTTAAAAACCCAAATTGGACGAGAATAAGCTTTGGGAGGACGAAAATGACCTAAATGTTCAACCAATGGCACAAAATCACTTATTGGATGCCTAAGATTGGTTAAAAACCCTAATTGGAAGAGAATAAGACTTGGGAGGACGAAAATGACCTAAATGTTCAACCAATGGCACAAAATCACTTATTGGATGCACAAGATTGGTTAAAAACCCTAATTGGACGAGAATAAGCCTAGGCAGAACGAAATTGACCTAAATGTTAAACCAATGACACAAATGTACTTATTGGATGCACAAGATTGGTTAAAAACCATAATTAGACGAGAATAAGCCTAGGGAGGACGAAAATGACCTAAATGTTCAACCAATGACACAAAATCACTTATTGGATGCACAAGATTGGTTAAAAACCCTAATTGGACGAGAATAAGCCTAGGGAGGACGAAAATGACCTAAATGTTCAACCAATGACACAAAATCACTTATTGGATGCACAATATTTGTTCAAAACCCTAATTGGACGAGAATAAGCCTAGGGAGGACGAAAATGACCTAAATGTTCAACCAATGACACAAAATCACTTATTGGATGCACAAGATTGGTTAAAAACCCTAATTGGACGAGAATAAGCCTAGGGAGGACGAAAATGACCTAAATGTTCAACCAATGACACAAATGTACTTATTGGATGCACAAGATAAGTTAAAAACCCTAATTGGACGAGAATAAGCCTAGGGAGGACGAAAATGACCTAAATGTTCAACCAATGACACAAATGTACTTATTGGATGCACAAGATTGGTTAAAAACCCTAATTGGACGAGAATAAGCCTAGGGAGCAAGAAAATGACCTAAATGTTCAACCAATGACACAAAATCACTTATTGGATGCACAAGATTGGTTAAAAACCCTAATTGGACGAGAATAAGCCTTGGGAGGACGAAAATCACCTGAATGTTCAACCAATGACACAAAATCACTTATTGGATGCACAAGATTGGTTAAAAACCCTAATTGGACGAGAATAAGCCTAGGGAGGACGAAAATGACCTAAATGTTCAACCAATGACACAAATGTACTTATTGGATGCACAAGATTGGTTAAAAACCCTAATTGGACGAGAATAAGCCTTGCGAGGAGGAAAATGACCTATATGTTCAACCAATGACACAAAATCACTTATTGGATGCACAAGATTGGTTAAAAACCCTAATTGGACGAGAATAAGCCTAGGGAGGACGAAAATGACCTAAATGTTCAACCAATGACACAAATGTACTTATTGAATGCACAAGATTGGTTAAAAACCCTAATTGGACAAGAATAAGCCTTGGGAGGACGAAAATGACCTAAATGTTCAACCAATGACACAAAATCACTTATTGGATGCACAAGATTGGTTAAAAACCCTAATTGGACGAGAATAAGTCTAGGGAGGACGAAAATGACCTAAATGTTCAACCAATGACACAAATGTACTAATTGGATGCACAAGATAGGTTAAAAACCCTAATTGGACGAGAATAAGCCTTGGGAGGACGAAAATGATCTAAATGTTCAACCAATGACACAAAATCACTTATTGGATGCACTAGATTGGTTAAAAACCCTAATTGGACGAGAATAAGCCTAGGCAGAACGAAATTGACCTAAATGTTAAACCAATGACACAAATGTACTTATTGGATGCACAAGATTGGTTAAAAACCATAATTAGACGAGAATAAGCCTAGGGAGGACGAAAATGACCTAAATGTTCAACCAATGACACAAAATCACTTATTGGATGCACAAGATTGGTTAAAAACCCTAATTGGACGAGAAGAAGCCTAGGGAGGACAAAAATGACCTAAATGTTCAACCAATGACACAAAATCACTTATTGGATGCACAAGATTGGTTAAAAACCCTAATTGGACGAGAATAAGCCTAGGGAGGACGAAAATGACCTAAATGTTCAACCAATGACACAAATGTACTTATTGAATGCACAAGATTGGTTAAAAACCCTAATTGGACGTGAATAAGCCTTGGGAGGACGAAAATGACCTAAATGTTCAACCAATGACACAAATGTACTTATTGGATGCACAATATTGGTTAAAAACCCTAATTGGACGAGAATAAGCCTTGGGAGGACGAAAATGACCTAAATGTTTAACCAATGACACAAAATCACTTATTGGATGCACAATATTGGTTAAAAACCCTAATTGGACGAGAATAAGCATTTGGAGGACGAAAATGACCTAAATGTTCAACCAATGACACAAATGTACTTATTGGATGCACAAGATTGGTTAAAAACCCTAATTGGACGAGAATAAGCCTAGGGAGGACGAAAATGACCTAAATGTTCAACCAATGACACAAAATCAATTATTGGATGCACAAGATTGGTTAAAAACCCTAATTGAACGAGAATAAGCCTAGGGAGGACGAAAATGACCTAAATGTTCAACCAATGACACAAATGTACTTATTGGATGCACAAGATTGGTTAAAAACCCTAATTGGACGACAATAAGCCATGGGAGGACGAAAATTACCTAAATGTTCAACCAATGACACAAAATCACTTATTGGATGCACAAGATTGGTTAAAAACCCTAATTGGACGAGAATAAGCCTAGGGAGGACGAAAATGACCTAAATGTTCAACCAATGACACAAATGTACTTATTGGATGCACAAGATTGGTTAAAAACCCTAATTGTAAGCGAATAAGACTTGGGAGGACAAAAATTACCGAAATTTTCAATCAATGACACAAAATCACTTATTGGATGCACCAGATTGGTTAAAAACCCTAATTGGACGAGAATAAGCCTAGGGAGGACGAAAATGGCCTAAATGTTCAACCAATGACACCAAATCACTTATTGGATGCACAAGATTGGTTAAAAACCCTAATTGAACGAGAATAAGCCTAGGAAGGACGAAAATGACCTAAATGTTCAACCAATGACACAAAATCACTTATTGGATGCACAAGATTGGTTAAAAACCCTAATTGGACGAGAATAAGCCTAGGGAGGACGAAAATGACCTAAATGTTCAACCAATGACACAAATGTACTTATATGTTGCACAAGATTGGTTAAAAACCCTAATTGGACGAGAATAAGCCTTGGGAGGACGAAAATGACCTAAATGTTCAACCAATGACACAAAATCACTTATTGGATGCACAAGATTGGTTAAAAACCCTAATTGGACGAGAATAAGCCTAGGGAGGACGAAAATGACCTAAATGTTCAACCAATGACACAAATGTACTTATTGAATGCACAAGATTGGTTAAAAACCCTAATTGGACGAGAATAAGCCTAGGGAGGACGAAAATGACATAAATGTTCAACCAATGACACAAAATCACTTATTGGATGCACAAGATTGGTTAAAAACCCTAATTGGACGACAATAAGCCTTGAGAGGACGAAAATGACCTACATGTTCAACCAATGGCGCAAAATCACTTATTGGATGCACAAGATTGGTTAAAAATCCTAATTGGACTAGAATAAGCCTTGGGAGGATGAAAATGACATAAGTGTTCAACCAATGACACAAAATCATTTAATGGATGCACAAGATTGGTTAAAAACCCAAATTGGACGAGAATAAGCCGTGGGAGGACGAAAATGACCTAAATGTTCAACCAATGATACAAAATCACTTATTGGATGCCTAAGATTGGTTAAAAACCCTAATTGGAAAAGAATAAGACTTGGGAGGACGAAAATGACCTAAATGTTCAACCAATGGCACAAAATCACTTATTGGATGCACAAGATTGGTTAAAAACCCTAATTGGACGAGAATAAGCTTAGGGAGGACGAAAATGACCTAAATGTTCAATCAATGACACAAATGTACTAATTGGATGCACAAGTTTGGTTAAAAACCCTAGTTGGACGAGAATAAGCCTTGGGAGGACGAAAATGACCTAAATGTTCAACCAATGACACAAATGTACTAATTGGATGCACAAGATAGGTTAAAAACCCTAATTGGACGAGAATAAGCCTTGGGAGGACGAAAATGACCTAAATGTTCAACCAATGACACAAAATCACTTATTGGATGCACAAGATTGGTTAAAAACCCTAATTGGACGAGAATAAGCCTAGGGAGGACGAAAATGACCTAAATGCTCAACCAATGACACAAAATCACTTATTGGATGCACAAGATAGGTTAAAAACCCTAATTGGACAAGAATAAGCCTAGGGAGGACGAAAATGAACTAAATGTTCAACCAATGACACAAATGTACTTATTGGATGCACAAGATTGGTTAAAAACTCTAATTGGATGAGAATAAGCCTTGGAAGGACGAAAATGACCTAAATGTTCAACCAATGACACAAAATCACTTATTGGATGCACAAGATTCGTTAAAAACCCTAATTGGACGAGAATAAGCCTTGGGAGGACGAAAATGACCTAAATGTTCAACCAATGACACAAAATCACTTATTGGATGCACAAGATTGGTTAAAAACCCTAATTGGACGAGAATAAGCCTTGGGAGGACGAAAATGACTAAAATGTTCAACCAATGACACAAAATCACTTATTGGATGCACAAGATTGGTTAAAAACCCTAATTGGACGAGAATAAGCCTAGGGAGGACGAAAATGACCTAAATGTTCAACCAATGACACAAATGTACTTATTGGATGCACAAGATTGGTTAAAACCCCTAATTGGACGAGAATAAGCCTAGGGAGGACGAAAATAATCTAAATGTTCAACCAATGACACAAAATCACTTATTGGATGCACAAGATTGGTTAAAAACCCTAATTCGACGAGAATAAGCCTTGGGAGAACGAAAATGACCTAAATGTTCAATCAATGACACAAAATCACTTATTGGATGCACAAGATTGGTTAAAAACCCTAATTGGACGAGAATAAGCCTTGTAGGACGAAAATGACCTAAATGTTCAACCAATGACACAAATGTACTTATTGGATGCACAAGATTGGTTAAAAACCCTAATTGGACGAGAATAAGCCTAGGGAGGACGAAAATGACCTAAATGTTCAACCAATGAGACAAAACCACTTATTGGATGCACAAGATTGGTTCAAATTGGACGAGAATAAGCCTTGGGAGGACGAAAATTACCTAAATGTTCAAACAATGACACAAATGTACTTATTGGATGCACAAGATTGGTTAAAAACCCTAATTGGACGAGAATAAGCCTTGGGAGGACAAAATGACCTAAATGTTCAACCAATGACACAAATGTACTTATTGGATGCACAAGATTGGTTAAAAACCATAATTGGACGAGATTAAGCCTTGGGAGGAAGAAAATGACCTAAATGTTCAACCAATGACACAAAATCACTTATTGGATGCACAAGATTGGTTAAAAACCCTAATTGGACGAGAATAAGCCTAGGGAGGACGAAAATGACCTAAATGTTCAACCAATGACACAAATGTACTTATTGGATGCACAAGATTGGTTAAAAACCCTAATTGGACGAGAATAAGCCTTAGGAGGACGAAAATGACCTAAATATTCAAACAATGACACAAATGTACTTATTGGATGCAAAAGATTGGTTAAAAACCCTAATTGGACGAGAATAAGCCTTGGGAGGACGAAAATGACCTAAATGTTCAACCAATGACACAAATGTACTTATTGGATGCACAAGATTGGTTAAAAACCCTAATTGGACGAGAATAAGCCTTGGGAGGATGAAAATTACCTAAATGTTCAACCAATGACACAAAATCACTTATTGGATGCACAAGATTGGTTAAAAACCCTAATTGGACGAGAATAAGCCTAGGGAGGACGAAAATGACCTAAATGTTCAACCAATGACACAAATGTACTTATTGGATGCACAAGATTGGTTAAAAACCCTAATTGGACGAGAATAAGCATAGGGAGGACGAAAATGACCTAAATGTTCAACCAATGACACAAAATCACTTATTGGATGCACAAGATTGGTTAAAAACCCTAATTTGACGAGAATAAGCGTTGGGAGGACGAAAATGACCTAAATGTTCAACCAATGACACAAAATCACTTATTGGATGCACAAGATTGGTTAAAAACCCTAATTGGACGAGAATAAGCCTAGGGAGGACGAAAATGACCTAAATGTTCAACCAATGACACAAATGTACTTATTGGATGCACAAGATTGCTTAAAAACCCTAATTGGACGAGAATAAGCCTTAGGAGGACGAAAATGACCTAAAAGTTCAACGAATGACACAAATGTACTTATTGGATGCACAAGATTGGTTAAAAACCCTAATTGGACGAGAATAAGCCTTGGGAGGACGAAAATGACCAAAATGTTCAACCAATGACACAAAATCACTTATTGGATGCACAAGATTGGTTAAAAACCCTAATTGGACGAGAATAAGCCTAGGGAGGACGAAAATGACCTAAATTTTCAACCAATGACACAAATGTACTTATTGGATGCACAAGATTGGTTAAAACCCCTAATTGAACGAGAATAAGCCTTAGGAGGACGAAAATGACCTAAATGTTCAACCAATGACACAAAATCACTTATTGGATGCACAAGATTGGTTAAAAACCCTAATTGGACGAGAATAAGCATTGGGAGGATGAAAATGACCTAAATGTTCAACCAATGACACAAATGTACTTATTGGATGCACAAGATTGGTTAAAAACCCTAATTGGACGAGAATAAGCCTTGGGAGGACGAAAATGACCAAAATGTTCAACCAATGACACAAAATCACTTATTGGATGCACAAGATTGGTTAAAAACCCTAATTGGACGAGAATAAGCCTAGGGAGGACGAAAATGACCTAAATGTTCAACCAATGACACAAATGTACTTATTGGATGCACAAGATTGGTTAAAACCCCTAATTGCACGAGAATAAGCCTAGGGAGGACGAAAATAATATAAATGTTCAACCAATGACACAAAATCACTTATTGGATGCACAAGATTGGTTAAAAACCCTAATTGGACGAGAATAAGCCTTGGGAGGACGAAAATGACCTAAATGTTCAACCAATGACACAAATGTACTTATTGGATGCACAAGATTGGTTAAAAACCCTAATTGGACGAGAATAAGCCTTGGGAGGACGAAAATGATCTAATTGTTCAACCAATGACACAAATGTACTTATTGGATGCACAAGATTGGTTAAAAACCCTAATTGGACGAGAATAAGCCTTGGGAGGACGAAAATGACCTAAATGTTCAACCAATGACACAAATGTACTTATTGGATGCACAAGATTGGTTAAAAACCCTAATTTGACGAGAATAAGCCTTGGGAGGACAAAATGACCTAAATGTTCAAACAATGACACAAATGTACTTATTGGATTCACAAGATTGTTTAAAAACCCTAATTGGACAAGAATAAGCCTTGGGAGGAAGAAAATTACCTAAATGTTCAACCAATGACACAAAATCACTTATTGGATGCACAAGATTGGTTAAAAACCCTAATTGGACGAGAATAAGCCTAGGGAGGACGAAAATGACCTAAATGTTCAACCAATGACACAAATGTACTTATTGGATGCACAAGATTGGTTAAAAACCCTAATTGGACGAGAATAAGCCTTGGGAGGACGAAAATGACCTAAATGTTCAACCAATGACACAAATGTAGTTATTGGATGCACAAGATGGGTGAAAAACCCTAATTGGACGAGAATAAGCCTAGGGAGGACGAAAATGACCAAAATGTTCAATCAATGACTCAAAATCACTTATTGGATGCACAAGATTGGTTAAAAACCCTAATTGGACGAGAATAAGCCTTGGTAGGACGAAAATGACCTAAATGTTCAACCAATGACACAAAATCACTTATTGGATGCACAAGATTGGTTAAAAACCCTAATTGGACGAGAATAAGCCTAGGGAGGACGAAAATGACCTAAATGTTCAACCAATGACACAAATGTACTTATTGGTTGCACAAGACTGGTTAAAACCCCTAATTGGACGAGAATAAGCCTTGGGAGGACGAAAATGACCTAAAAGTTCAACCAACGACACAAAATCACTTATTGGATGCACAAGATTGGTTAAAAACCCTAATTGGACGAGAATAAGCCTAGGGAGGACGAAAATGACCTAAATGTTCAACCAATGACACAAATGTACTTATTGGATGCACAAGATTGGTTAAAACCCCTAATTGGACGAGAATAAGCCTAGGGAGGACGAAAATAATCTAAATGTTCAACCAATGACACAAAATTACTTATTGGATGCACAAGATTGGTTAAAAACCCTAATTGGACGAGAATAAGCATTGGGAGGACGAAAAATGACCTAAATGTTCAACCAATGAGACAAATTTACTTATTGGATGCACAAGATTGGTTAAAACCCCTAATTGGACGAGAATAAGCCTAGGGAGGACGAAAATGACCTAAATGTTCAACCAATGACACAAAATCACTTATTGGAAGCACAAGATTGGTTAAAAACCCTAATTGGACGAGAATAAGCCTTGTAGGACGAAAATGACCTAAATGTTCAACCAATGACACAAATGTACTTATTGGATGCACAAGATTGGTTAAAAACCCTAATTGGACGAGAATAAGCCTAGGGAGGACGAAAATGACCTAAATGTTCAACCAATGACACAAAATCAATTATTGGATGCACTAGATTGGTTAAAACCCTAATTGGACGAGAATAAGCATTGGGAGGACGAAAAATGACCTAAATGTTCAACCAATGAGACAAATTTACTTATTGGATGCACAAGAATTGTTAAAACCCCTAATTGGACGAGAATAAGCCTAGGGAGGACGAAAATGACCTAAATGTTCAACCAATGACACAAAATCACTTATTGGAAGCACAAGATTGGTTAAAAACCCTAATTGGACGAGAATAAGCCTTGGGAGGACGAAAATGACCTAAATGTTCAACGAATGACACAAATGTACTTATTGGATGCACAAGATTGGTTAAAAACCGTAATTAATAAGCCTAGGGAGGACGAAAATGACCTAAATGTTCAACCAATGACACAAAATCACTTATTGGATCCGCAAGATTGGTTAAAAACCCTAATTGGACGAGAATAAGCCTTGGGAGAACGAAAATGACCTAAATGTTCAACCAATGACACAAAATCACTTATTGGATGCACAAGATTGGTTAAAAACCCTAATTGGACGAGAATAAGCCTTGTAGGACGAAAATGACCTAAATGTTCAACCAATGACACAAATGTACTTATTGGATGCACAAGATTGGTTAAAAACCCTAATTGAACGAGAATAAGCCTAGGGAGGACGAAAATGACCTAAATGTTCAACCAATGACACAAAATCAATTATTGGATGCACTAGATTGGTTAAAACCCTAATTGGACGAGAATAAGCAATGGGAGGACGAAAAATGACCTAAATGTTCAACCAATGAGACAAATTTACTTATTGGATGCACAAGATTGGTTAAAACCCCTAATTGGACGAGAATAAGCCTAGGGAGGATGAAAATGACCTAAATGTTCAACCAATAACACAAAATCACTTATTGGAAGCACAAGATTGGTTAAAAACCCTAATTGGATGAGAATAAGCCTTGGGAGGACGAAAATGACCTAAATGTTCAACGAATGACACAAATGTATTTATTGGATGCACAAGATTGGTTAAAAATCGTAATTGGACGAGAATAAGCCTTGGGAGGACGAAAATGGCCTAAATGTTCAACCAATGACACAAAATCACTTATTGGATGCACAAGATTGGTTAAAAACCCTAATTGGACGAGAATAATCCTAGGGAGGACGAAAATGACCTAAATGTTCAACCAATGACACAAATGTACTTATTGGTTGCACAAGATTGGTTAAAACCCCTAATTGGACGAGAATAAGCCTTGGGAGGACGAAAATGACCTAAATGTTCAACCAATGACACAAAATCTCTTATTGGATGCACAAGATTGGTTAAAACCCCTAATTGGACGAGAATAAGCCTTGGGAGGACGGAAATGACCAAAATGTTCAACCAATGACACAAATGTACTTTTTGGATGCACAAGATTGGTTAAAAACCCTAATTGGACGAGAATAAGCCTTGGGAGGACGAAAATGACCTAAATGTTCAACCAATGGCACAAAATCACTTATTGGACGCACAAGATTGGTTAAAAAC
>JBBPBP010000779.1:314501-326820 GCA_037974735.1 Cicer chorassanicum | reverse complement strand
TGGGAGGACGAAAAATGACCTAAATGTTCAACCAATGAGACAAATTTACTTATTGGATGCACAAGATTGGTTAAAACCCCTAATTGGACGAGAATAAGCCTAGGGAGGATGAAAATGACCTAAATGTTCAACCAATAACACAAAATCACTTATTGGAAGCACAAGATTGGTTAAAAACCCTAATTGGATGAGAATAAGCCTTGGGAGGACGAAAATGACCTAAATGTTCAACGAATGACACAAATGTATTTATTGGATGCACAAGATTGGTTAAAAATCGTAATTGGACGAGAATAAGCCTTGGGAGGACGAAAATGGCCTAAATGTTCAACCAATGACACAAAATCACTTATTGGATGCACAAGATTGGTTAAAAACCCTAATTGGACGAGAATAATCCTAGGGAGGACGAAAATGACCTAAATGTTCAACCAATGACACAAATGTACTTATTGGTTGCACAAGATTGGTTAAAACCCCTAATTGGACGAGAATAAGCCTTGGGAGGACGAAAATGACCTAAATGTTCAACCAATGACACAAAATCTCTTATTGGATGCACAAGATTGGTTAAAACCCCTAATTGGACGAGAATAAGCCTTGGGAGGACGGAAATGACCAAAATGTTCAACCAATGACACAAATGTACTTTTTGGATGCACAAGATTGGTTAAAAACCCTAATTGGACGAGAATAAGCCTTGGGAGGACGAAAAT
This sequence comes from Cicer chorassanicum, assembly GCA_037974735.1. NCBI lineage: Eukaryota > Viridiplantae > Streptophyta > Magnoliopsida > Fabales > Fabaceae > Cicer > Cicer chorassanicum. Next base: position 326,104 of record JBBPBP010000779.1, on the reverse strand, counting down.
GACCTAAATGTTCAACCAATGGCACAAAATCACTTATTGGACACACAAGATTGGTTAAAAACCCTAATTGGAAGAGAATAAGCCTAGGGAGGACGAAAATGACCTAAATGTTCAACCAATGACACAAATGTACTTATTAGATGCACAAGATTGGTTAAAAACCCTAATTGGACGAGAATAAGCATTGGGAGGACAAAAATGACCTAAATGTTCAACCAATGACACAAAATCACTTATTGGATGCACAAGATTGGTTAAAAACCTTAATTGGTTGAGAATAAGCCTAGGGAGGACGAAAATGACCTAAATGTTCAACCAATGACACAAATGTACTTATTGGATGCACAAGATTGGTTAAAACCCCTAATTGGACGAGAATAAGCCTAGGGAGGACGAAAATAATCTAAATGTTCAACCAATGACACAAAATTACTTATTGGATGCACAAGATTGGTTAAAAACCCTAATTGGACGAGAATAAGCATTGGGAGGACGAAAAATGACCTAAATGTTCAACCAATGAGACAAATTTACTTATTGGATGCACAAGATTGGTTAAAACCCCTAATTGGACGAGAATAAGCCTAGGGAGGACGAAAATGACCTAAATGTTCAACCAATGACACAAAATCACTTATTGGAAGCACAAGATTGGTTAAAAACCCTAATTGGACGAGAATAAGCCTTGGGAGGACGAAAATGACCTAAATGTTCAACGAATGACACAAATGTACTTATTGGATGCACAAGATTGGTTAAAAACCCTAATTGGACAAGAATAAGCCTAGGGAGGACGAAAATGACCTAAATGTTCAACCAATGACACAAAATCACTTATTGGATCCACAAGATTGGTTAAAAACCCTAATTGGACGAGAATAAGCCTTGGGAGGACGAAAATAACCTAAATGTTCAACCAATGACACAAATGTACTTATTCGATGCACAAGATTGGTTAAAAACCCTAATTGGACGAGAATAAGCCTTGGGAGGACGAAAATGACCTAAATGTTCAACCAATGACACAAAATCACTTATTGGATGCACAAGATTGGTTAAAAACCCTAATTGGACGAGAATAAGCCTAGGGAGGACGAAAATGACCTAAATGTTCAACCAATGACACAAATGTACTTATTGGATGCACAAGATTGGTTAAAAACACTAATTGGACGAGAAAAAGCCTTGAGAGGACGAAAATGACCTAAATAATCAACCAATGACACAAAATCACTTATTGGATGCACAAGATTGGTTAAAAACCCTAATTGGACGATAATAAGCCTTGGGAGGACGAAAATGACCTAAATCATCAAACAATGACACAAAATCACTTATTGGGTGCACAAGATTGGTTTAAAACCCTAATTGGACGAGAATAAGCCTAGGGAGGACGAAAATGACCTAAATGTTCAACCAATGACACAAAATCACTTATTGGATGCACAAGATTGGTTAAAAACCCTAATTGGACGAGAATAAGCCTAGGGAGGACGAAAATGACCTAAATGTTCAACCAATGACACAAATGTACTTATTGGATGCACAAGATAAGTTAAAAACCCTAATTGGACGAGAATAAGCCTAGGGAGGACGAAAATGACCTAAATGTTCAACCAATGACACAAATGTACTTATTGGATGCACAAGATTGGTTAAAAACCCTAATTGGACGAGAATAAGCCTAGGGAGCAAGAAAATGACCTAAATGTTCAACCAATGACACAAAATCACTTATTGGATGCACAAGATTGGTTAAAAACCCTAATTGGACGAGAATAAGCCTTGGGAGGACGAAAATCACCTGAATGTTCAACCAATGACACAAAATCACTTATTGGATGCACAAGATTGGTTAAAAACCCTAATTGGACGAGAATAAGCCTAGGGAGGACGAAAATGACCTAAATGTTCAACCAATGACACAAATGTACTTATTGGATGCACAAGATTGGTTAAAAACCCTAATTGGACGAGAATAAGCTAAGGGAGGACGAAAATGACCTAAATGTTCAACAAATGACACAAAATCACCTATTGGATGCACAAGATTGGTTAAAAACCCTAATTGGACGAGAATAAGCCTAGGGAGGACGAAAATGACCTAAATGTTCAACCAATGACACAAAATCACTTATTGGATGCACAAGATTGGTTAAAAACCCTAATTGGACGAGAATAAGCCTAGGGAGGACGAAAATGACCTAAATGTTCAACCAATGACACAAATGTACTTTTTGGATGCACAAGATTGGTTAAAAACCCTAATTGGAAGAGAATAAGCCTTGGGAGGACGAAAATGACCTAAATGTTCAACCAATGACACAAAATCACTTATTGGATGCACAAGATTGGTTAAAAACCCTAATTGGACGAGAATAAGCCTAGGGAGGACGAAAATGACCTAAATGTTCAACCAATGACACAAATGTACTTATTAAATGCACAAGATTGGTTAAAAACTCTAATTGGACGACAATAAGCCTAGGGAGGACGAAAATGACCTGAATGTTCAACCAATGACACAAAATCACTTATTGGATGCACAAGATTGGTTAAAAACCCTAATTGGACGAGAATAAGCCTAGGGAGGACGAAAATGACCTAAATGTTCAACCAATGACACAAATGTACTTATAGGATGCACAAGATTGGTTAAAAACCCTAATTGGACGAGAATAAGCCTAGGGAGGACGAAAATGACCTAAATGTTCAACCAATGACACAAAATCACTTATTTGATGCACAAGATTGGTTAAAAACCCTAATTGGACGAGAATGAGCTTAGGGAGGACGAAAATGACCTAAATGTTCAACCAATGACACAAAATCACTTATTGGATGCACAAGATTGGTTAAAAACCCTAATTGGACGAGAATAAGCTTTTGGAGGACATAAATGACCTAAATGTTCAACCAATGACACAAATAAACTTATTGGATGCACAAGATTGGTTAAAAACCCTAATTGGACGAGAATAAGCCTAGGGAGGACGAAAATGACCTAAATGTTCAACCAATGACACAAAATCTCTTATTGGATGCACAAGATTGGTTAAAAACCCTAATTGGACGAGAATAAGCCTTGGGAGGACGGAAATGACCAAAATGTTCAACCAATGACACAAATGTACTTATTGGATGCACAAGATTGGTTAAAAACCCTAATTGGACGAGAATAAGCCTTGGGAGGACGAAAATGACCTAAATGTTCAACCAATGGCACAAAATCACTTATTGGATGCACAAGATTGGTTAAAAACCCTAATTGGACGAGAATAAGCCTAGGGAGGATGAATATGACCTAAATGTTCAACCAATGACACAAAATCACTTATTGGATGCACAAGATTGGTTAAAAACCCTAATTGGACGAGAATAAGCCTTGGGAGGACGAAAATGACCTAAATGTTCAACCAATGACACAAATGTACTTATTGGATGCACAAGATTTGTTAAAAACCCTAATTGGACGAGAATAAGCATTGGGAGGACGAAAAATGACCTAAATGTTCAACCAATGAGACAAATTTACTTATTGGATGCACAAGAATTGTTAAAACCCCTAATTGGACGAGAATAAGCCTAGGGAGGACGAAAATGACCTAAATGTTCAACCAATGACACAAAATCACTTATTGGAATCACAAGATTGGTTAAAAACCCTAATTGGACGAGAATAAGCCTTGGGAGGACGAAAATGACCTAAATGTTCAACGAATGACACAAATGTACTTATTGGATTCACAAGATTGGTTAAAAACCGTAATTGTACAAGAATAAGCCTAGGGAGGACGAAAATGACCTAAATGTTCAACCAATGACACAAAATCACTTATTGGATCCACAAGATTGGTTAAAAACCCTAATTGGACGAGAATAAGCCTTGGGAGGACGAAAATGACCTAAATGTTCAACCAATGACACAAAATCACTTATTGGATGCACAAGAATGGTTAAAAACCCTAATTGGACGAGAATAAGCATTGGGAGGACGAAAATGACCTAAATGTTCAACCAATGACACAAAATCAATTATTGGATGCACAAGATTGGTTAAAACCCTAATTGGACGAGAATAAGCATTGGGAGGACGAAAAATGACCTAAATGTTCAACCAATGAGACAAATTTACTTATTGGATGCACAAGAATTGTTAAAACCCCTAATTGGACGAGAATAAGCCTAGGGAGGACGAAAATGACCTAAATGTTCAACCAATGACACAAAATCACTTATTGGAAGCACAAGATTGGTTAAAAACCCTAATTGGACGAGAATAAGCCTAGGGAGGACGAAAATGACCTAAATGTTCAACCAATGACACAAAATCACTTATTGGAAGCACAAGATTGGTTAAAAACCCTAATTGGACAAGAATAAGCCTTGGGAGGACGAAAATGACCTAAATGTTCAACGAATGACACAAATGTACTTATTGGATGCACAAGATTGGTTAAAAACCGTAATTGGACGAGAATAAGCCTTGGGAGGACGGAAATGACCAAAATGTTCAACCAATGACACAAATGTACTTTTTGGATGCACAAGATTGGTTAAAAACCCTAATTGGACGAGAATAAGCCTTGGGAGGACGAAAATGACCTAAATGTTCAACCAATGGCACAAAATCACTTATTGGACGCACAAGATTGGTTAAAAACCCTAATTGCACGAGAATAAGCCTAGGGAGGACGAAAAAGACCTAAATGTTCAACCAATGACACAAATGTACTTATTAGATGCACAAGATTGGTTAAAAACCCTAATTGGACGAGAATAAGCATTGGGAGGACGAAAATGACCTAAATGTTCAACCAATGACACAAATGTACTTATTAGATGCACAAGATTGGTTAAAAACCCTAATTGGACGAGAATAAGCATTGGGAGGACGAAAATGACCTAAATGTTCAACCAATGACACAAAATCACTTATTGGATGCACAAGATTGGTTAAAAACCTTAATTGGTTGAGAATAAGCCTAGGGAGGACGAAAATGACCTAAATGTTCAACCAATGACACAAATGTACTTATTGGATGCCCAAGATGGGTTAAAACCCCTAATTGGACGAGAATAAGCCTAGGGAGGACGAAAATAATCTAAATGTTCAACCAATGACACAAAATCACTTATTGGATGCACATGATTGGTTAAAAACCCTAATTGGACGAGAATAAGCCTTGGGAGAACGAAAATGACCTAAATGTTCAACCAATGACACAAAATCACTTATTGGATGCACAAGATTGGTTAAAAACCGTAATTGTACAAGAATAAGCCTATGGAGGACGAAAATGACCTAAATGTTCAACCAATGACACAAAATCACTTATTGGATCCACAAGATTGGTTAAAAACCCCAATTGGACGAGAATAAGTCTTGGGAGAACGAAAATGACCTAAATGTTCAACCAATGACACAAAATCAATTATTGGATGCACTAGATTGGTTAAAACCCTAATTGGACGAGAATAAGCATTGGGAGGACGAAAAATGACCTAAATGTTCAACTAATGAGACAAATTTACTTATTGGATGCACAAGATTGGTTAAAACCCCTAATTGGACGAGAATAAGCCTAGGGAGGACGAAAATGACCTAAATGTTCAACCAATGACACAAAATCACTTATTGGAAGCACAAGATTGGTTAAAAACACTAATTGGATGAGAATAAGCCTTGGGAGGACGAAAATGACCTAAATGTTCAACGAATGACACAAATGTATTTATTGGATGCACAAGATTGGTTAAAAACCGTAATTGGACGAGAATAAGCCTTGGGAGGACGAAAATGGCCTAAATGTTCAACCAATGACACAAAATCACATATTGGATGCACAAGTTTGGTTAAAAACCCTAATTGGACGAGAATAAGCCTAGGGAGGACGAAAACAACCTAAATGTTCAACCAATGACACAAATGTACTTATTGGTTGCACAAGATTGGTTAAAACCCCTAATTGGACGAGAATAAGCCTTGGGAGGACGATAATGACCTAAATGTTCAACCAATGACACAAAATCTCTTATTGGATGCACAAGATTGGTTAAAACCCCTAATTGGACGAGAATAAGCCTTGGGAGGACGGAAATGACCAAAATGTTCAACCAATGACACAAATGTACTTTTTGGATGCACAAGATTGGTTAAAAACCCTAATTGGACGAGAATAAGCCTTGGGAAGACGAAAATGACCTAAATGTTCAACCAATGGCACAAAATCACTTATTGGACGCACAAGATTGGTTAAAAACCCTAATTGGAAGAGAATAAGCCTAGGGAGGACGAAAATGACCTAAATGTTCAACCAATGACACAAATGTACTTATTAGATGCACAAGATTGGTTAAAAACCCTAATTGGACGAGAATAAGCATTGGGAGGACGAAAATGACCTAAATGTTCAACCAATGACACAAAATCACTTATTGGATGCACAAGATTGGTTAAAAACCTTAATTGGTTGAGAATAAGCCTAGGGAGGACGAAAATGACCTAAATGTTCAACCAATGACACAAATGTACTTATTGGATGCCCAAGATGGGTTAAAACCCCTAATTGGACGAGAATAAGCCTAGGGAGGACGAAAATAATCTAAATGTTCAACCAATGACACAAAATCACTTATTGGATGCACATGATTGGTTAAAAACCCTAATTGGACGAGAATAAGCCTTGGGAGAACGAAAATGACCTAAGTGTTCAACCAATGACACAAAATCACTTATTGGATGCACAAGATTGGTTAAAAACCCTAATTGGACGAGAATAAGCCTTGGGAGGACGAAAATGACCTAAATGTTCAACCAATGACACAAGATCAATTATTGGATGCACAAGATTGGTTAAAACCCTAATTGGACGAGAATAAGCATTGGGAGGACGAAAAATGACCTAAATGTTCAACCAATGAGACAAATTTAATTATTGGCTGCACAAGAATTGTTAAAACCCCTAATTGGACGAGAATAAGCCTAGGGAGGACGTAAATGACCTAAATGTTCAACCTATGACCCAAAATCACTTATTGGAAGCACAAGATTGGTTAAAAACCCTAATTGGACGAGAATAAGCCTTGGGAGGACAAAAATGACCTAAATGTTCAACGAATTACACAAATGTACTTATTGGATGCACAAGATTGGTTAAAAACCGTAATTGTACAAGAATAAGCCTATGGAGGACGAAAATGACCTAAATGTTCAACCAATGACACAAAATCACTTATTGGATGCACAAGATTGGTTAAAAACCCTAATTGGACGAGAATAAGCCTTGTAGGACGAAAATGACCTAAATGTTCAACCAATGACACAAATGTACTTATTGGATGCACAAGATTGGTTAAAAACCCTAATTGGACGAGAATAAGCCTAGGGAGGACGAAAATGACCTAAATGTTCAACCAATGACACAAAATCACTTATTGGATGCACAAGATGGTTAAAAACCCTAGTTGGACGAGAATAAGCCTTGGGAGGACGAAAATGACCTAAATGTTCAACCAATGACACAAATGTACTTATTGGATGCACAAGATTGGTTAAAAACCCTAATTGGACGAGAATAAGCCTAGGGAGGACGAAAATGACCTAAATGTTCAACCAATGACACAAAATCACTTATTGGCTGCACAAGATTGGTTAAAAACCCTAATTGGACGAGAATAAGCCTAGGGAGGACGAAAATGACCTAAATGTTCAACCAATGACACAAAATCACTTATTGGATGCACAAGATTGGTTAAAAACCCTAATTGGACGAGAATAAGCCTTGGGAGGACGAAAATGACCTAAATGTTCAACCAATGACACAAATGTACTTATTGGATGCACAAGATTGGTTAAAAACCCTAATTGGACGAGAATAAGCCTAGCGAGTAAGAAAATGACCTAAATGTTCAACAAATGACACAAATGTACTTATTGGATGCACAAGATTGGTTAAAAACCCTAATTGGACGAGAATAAGCCTAGGGAGGACGAAAATGACCTAAATGTTCAACCAATGACACAAAATCATTTATTGGATGCACAAGATTGGTTAAAAACCCTAATTGGACGACAATAAGCCTTGGGAGGACGAAAAATGACCTAAATGTTCAACCAATGACACAAATGTACTTATTGGATGCACAAGATTGGTTAAAAACCCTAATTGGACGAGAATAAGCCTAGGGAGGACGAAAATGACCTAAATGTTCAACCAATGACACAAAATCACTTATTGGATGCACAAGATTGGTTAAAAACCCTAATTGGACGAGAATAAGCCTTGGGAGGACGAAAATGACCTAAATATTCAACCTGTGACACAAAATCACTTATTGGATGCACAAGATTGGTTAAAAACCCTAAATGGACGCGAATAAGACTTGGGAGGATGAAAATGATCTAAATGTTCAACTAATGACACAAATGTACTTATTGGATGCACAAGATTGGTTAAAAACCCTAATTGGACGAGAATAAGCCTTGGGAGGACGAAAATGACCTAAATGTTCAACCAATAGCACAAAATCACTTATTGGATGCACAAGATTGGTTAAAAACCCTAATTGGACGAGAATAAGCCCTGGGAGGACGAAAATGACCTAAATGTTCAACCAATGACACAAATGTACTTATTGGATGCACAAGATTGGTTAAAAACCCTAATTGGACGAGAATAAGCCTAGGGAGGACGAAAATGACCTAAATGTTCAACCAATGACACAAATTTACTTATGGGATGCACAAGATTGGTTAAAAACCCTAATTGGACGAGAATAAGCCTTGGGAGGACGAAAATGACCTAAATGTTCAACCAATGACACAAATGTACTTATTGGATGCACAAGATTGGTTAAAAACCCTAATTGGGCGAGAATAAGCCATCGGAGGACGAAAATGACCTAAATGTTCAACCAATGACACAAATGTACTTATTGGATGCACAAGATTGGTTAAAAACCCTAATTGGACGAGAATAAGCCTTGGGAGGACGAAAATGACCTAAATGTTCAACCAATGACACAAATGTACTTATTGGATGCACAAGATTGGTTAAAAACCCTAATTGGACGAGTATAAGCCTTTGGAGGATGAAAATGACCTAAATGTTCAACCAATGACACAAAATCACTTATTGGATGCACAAGATTGTTTAAAAACCCTAATTGGCTACAATAAGCCTTGGGAGGACGAAAATGTTCTAAATGTTCAACCAATGACACAAAATCACTTCTTGGATGCACAATATTGGTTAAAAATCCTATTTGGTCGAGAATAAGTCTTGGGAGGATGAAAATGACCTAAATATTCAACCAATGACACAAAATCACTTATTGGATGCACAAGATTGGTTAAAAACCCTAATTGGACGAGAATAAGCCTTGGGAGGACGAAAATGACCTAAATGTTCAACCAATGACACAAATGTACTTATTGGATGCACAAGATTGGTTAAAAACCCTAATTGGACGAGAATAAGCCTTGGGAGGACAAAAATGACCTAAATGTTCAACCAATGGCACAAAATCACTTATTGGACGCACAAGATTGGTTAAAAACCCTAATTGGAAGAGAATAATCCTAGGGAGGACAAAAATGACCTAAATGTTCAACCAATGACACAACTGTACTTATTGGTTGCACAAGATTGGTTAAAACCCCTAATTGGACGAGAATAAGCTTTGGGAGGACGAAAATGAGTCAAAATGTTCAACCAATGACACAAAATCACTTATTGGATGCACAAGATTGGTTAAAAACCCTAATTGGACGAGAATAAGCCTTGGGAGGACGAAAATGACCTAAATGTTCAACCAATGACACAAATGTACTTATTGGATGCACAAGATTGGTTAAAAACCCTAATTGGACGAGAATAAGCCTAGAGAGGACGAAAATGACCTAAATGTTCAACCAATGACACAAAATAAATTATTGGATGCACAAGATTGGTTAAAACCCTAATTGGACGAGAATAAGCATTGGGAGGACGAAAAATGACCTAAATGTTCAACCAATGAGACAAATTTACTTATTGGATGCACAAGAATTGTTAAAACCCCTAATTGGACGAGAATAAGCCTAGGGAGGACGAAAATGACCTAAATGTTCAACCAATGACACAAAATCACTTATTGGAAGCACAAGATTGGTTAAAAACCCTAATTGGACGAGAATAAGCCTTGGGAGGACGAAAATGACCTAAATGTTCAACGAATGACACAAATGTACTTATTGGATGCACAAGATTGGTTAAAAACCGTAATTGGACGAGAATATGCCTTGGGAGGACGAAAATGGCCTAAATGTTCAACCAATGACACAAAATCACTTATTGGATGCACAAGATTGGTTAAAAACTCTAATTGGACTAGAATAAGCCTAGGGAGGACGAAAATGACCTAAATGTTCAACCAATGACACAAATGTACTTATTGGTTGCACAAGATTGGTTAAAACCCCTAATTGGACGAGAATAAGCCTTGGGAGGACGAAAATGACCTAAATGTTCAACCAATGACACAAAATCTCTTATTGGATGCACAAGATTGGTTAAAACCCCTAATTGGACGAGAATAAGCCTTGGGAGGACGGAAATGACCAAAATGTTCAACCAATGACACAAATGTACTTTTTGGATGCACAAGATTGGTTAAAAACCCTAATTGGACGAGAATAAGCCTTGGGAGGACGAAAATGACCTAAATGTTCAACCAACGACACAAAATCACTTATTGGACGCACAAGATTGGTTAAAAACCCTAATTGGACGAGAATAAGCCTAAGGAGGACGAAAATGACCTAAATGTTCAACCAATGACACAAATGTACTTATTAGATGCACAAGATTGGTTAAAAACCCTAATTGGACGAGAATAAGCATTGGGAGGACGAAAATGACCTAAATGTTCAACCAATGACACAAAATCACTTATTGGATGCACAAGATTGGTTAAAAACCTTAATTGGTTGAGAATAAGCCTAGGGAGGACGAAAATGACCTAAATGTTCAACCAATGACACAAAATCACTCATTGGAAGCACAAGATTGGTTAAAAACCCTAATTGGATGAGAATAAGCCTTGGGAGGACGAAAATGACCTAAATGTTCAACGAATGACACAAATGTATTTATTGGATGCACAAGATTGGTTAAAAACCGTAATTGGACGAGAATAAGCCTTGGGAGGACGAAAATGGCCTAAATGTTCAACCAATGACACAAAATCACTTATTGGATGCACAAGATTGGTTAAAAACCGTAATTGGACGAGAATAAGCCTTGGGAGGACGGAAATGACCAAAATGTTCAACCAATGACACAAATGTACTTTTTGGATGCACAAGATTGGTTAAAAACCCTAATTGGACGAGAATAAGCCTTGGGAGGACAAAAATGACCTAAATGTTCAACCAATGGCACAAAATCACTTATTGGACGCACAAGATTGGTTAAAAACCCTAATTGGAAGAGAATAATCCTAGGGAGGACAAAAATGACCTAAATGTTCAACCAATGACACAACTGTACTTATTGGTTGCACAAGATTGGTTAAAACCCCTAATTGGACGAGAATAAGCTTTGGGAGGACGAAAATGA
>JBBPBP010000779.1:297998-309488 GCA_037974735.1 Cicer chorassanicum | reverse complement strand
ACGAAAATGACCTAAATGTTCAACCAATGACACAAAATCACTTATTGGATGCACAAGATTGGTTAAAAACCCTAATTGGACGAGAATAAGCCTTGGGAGGACGAAAATGACCTGAATGTTCAACCAATGACACAAATGTACTTATTGGATGCACAAGATTGGTTAAAAACCCTAATTGGACGAGAATAAGGCTAGAGAGGACGAAAATGACCTAAATGTTCAACCAATGACACAAAATCAATTATTGGTTGCACAAGATTGGTTAAAACCCTAATTGGACGACAATAAGCATTGGGAGGATGAAAAATGACCTAAATGTTCAACCAATGAGACAAATTTACTTATTGGATGCACAAGAATTGTTAAAACCCCTAATTGGACGAGAATAAGCCTAGGGAGGACGAAAATGACCTAAATGTTCAACCAATGACACAAAATCACTTATTGGAAGCACAAGATTGGTTAAAAACCCTAATTGGACGAGAATAAGCCTAGGGAGGACGAAAATGACCTAAATGTTCAACCAATGACACAAAATCACTTATTGGAAGCACAAGATTGGTTAAAAACCCTAATTGGACAAGAATAAGCCTAAGGAGGACGAAAATGACCTAAATGTTCAACCGATGACACAAAATCACTTATTGGATGCACAAGATTGGTTAAAAACCCTAATTGGACGAGAATAAGTCTTGGGAGGAAGAAAATGACCTAAATGTTCAACCAATGACACAAAATCACTTATTGGATGCACAAGATTGGTTAAAAACCCTAATTGGACGAGGATAAGCCTTGGGAGGACGAAAATGACCTAAATGTTCAACCAATGACACAAAATCACTTATTTGATGTAGAAGATTGGTTAAAAATCCTAATTGGACGAGAATAAACCTTGGGAGGATGAAAATGACCTAAATGTTCAACCAATGACACAAAATCACTTATTGGATGCACAAGATTGGTTAAAAACCCTAATTGGACGAGAATAAGCCTAGGGAGGACGAAAATGACCTAAATGTTCAACCAATGACACAAAATCACTTATTGGATGCACAAGATTGGTTAAAAACCCTAATTGGACGAGAAAAAGCCTTGGAAGGACGAAAATGACCTCAATGTTCAACCAATGACACAAAATCACTTATTGGATGCACAAGATTGGTTCAAAACCCTAATTGGACGAGAATAAGACTTGGGAGGACGAAAATGACCTAAATGTTCAACCAATGACACAAAATCACTTATTGGATGCACAAGATTGGTTCAAAACCCTAATTGGACGAGAATAAGACTTGGGAGGACGAAAATGACCTAAATGTTCAACCAATGATACAAATGTACTTATTGGATGGACAAGATTGGTTAAAAACCCTAATTGGACGAGAATAAGCCTTGGGAGGAAGAAAATGACCTAAATGTTCAACCAATGACACAAAATCACTTATTGGATGCACAAGATTGGTTAAAAACCCTAATTGGACGAGAATAAGCCTTGGGAGGACGAAAATGACCTAAATGTTCAACCAATTACACAAAATCACTTATTGGATGCACAAGATTGGTTAAAACCCCTAATAGGACGAGAATAAGTATTGGGAGGACAAGAATGACCTTAATGTTCAACCAATGACATAAATGTACTTATTGGATGCACAAGATTGGTTAAAAACCCTAAATCGACGAGAATAAGCCTTGGGAGGACGAAAATGACCTAAATGTTCAACCAATGACACAAATGTACGAATTGGATGCACAAGATTGGTTAAAAACCCTAATTGGACGAGAATAAGCCTAGGGAGGACGAAAATGACCTAAATGTTCAACCAATGACACAAAATCACTTATTGGATGCACAAGATTGGTTAAAAACCCTAATTGGACGAGAACAAGCCTAGGGAGGACCAAAATGACCTAAATGTTCAACCAATGACACAAATGTACTTATTGGATGCACAAGATTGGTTAAAAACCCTAATTGGACGAGAATAAGCCTAGGGAGGACGAAAATGACCTAAATGTTCAACCAATGACACAAAAGCACTTATTGGATGCACAAGATTGGTTAAAATCCCTAATTGGACGAGAATAAGCCTTGGGAGGACGAAAATGACCTAAATGTTCAACCAATGACACAAATGTACTTATTGGATGCACAAGATTGGTTAAAAACCCTTATTGCACGAGAATAAGCCTTGGGAGGACGAAAATGACCTAAATGTTCAACCAATGACACAAATGTACTTATTGGATGCACAAGATTGGTTAAAAACCCTAATTGGACGAGAATAAGCCTTGGGAGGACGAAAATGACCTAAATGTTCAACCAATGACACAAATGTGCTAATTGGATGCACAAGATTGGTTAAAAACCCTAATTTGACGAGAATAAGCCTTGGGAGGACGAAAATGACCTAAATGTTCAACCAATGACACAAAATCAATTATTGGATGCACAAGATTGGTTAAAAACCCTAAATGGACGTGAATAAGCCTAGGGAGGACGAAAATGACCTAAATGTTCAACCAATGACACAAAATCACTTATTGGATGCACAAGATTGGTTAAAAACCCTAATTGGACGAGAATAAGCCTTGGGAGGACGAAAATGACCTAAATGTTCAACCAATGACACAAATGTACTTATTGGATGCACAAGATTGGTTAAAAACCCTAATTTGACGAGAATAAGCCTCGGGAGGAAGAAAATGACCTAAATGTTCAACCAATGACACAAAATCACTTATTGGATGCACAAGATTGGTTAAAAACCCTAATTGGACGAGAATAAGCCTTGGGAGGACGAAAATGACCTAAATGTTCAACCAATGACACAAAATAACTTATTGGATGCACAAGATTGGTTAAAAACCCTAATAGGACGAGAATAAGCCTTGGGAGGACGAAAATGACCTAAATGTTCAACCAATGACACAAAATCACGTATTGGATGCACAAGATTGGTTAAAAACCCTAATTGGACGAGAATAAGCCTTGGGAGGACGAAAATGACCTAAATGTTCAACCAATGACACAAATGTACTTATTGGATGCACAAGATTGGTTAAAAACCCTAATTGGACGAAAATAAGCCTTGGGAGGACGAAAATGACCTAAATGTTCAACCAATGACACAAATGTACTTATTCGATGCACAAGATTGGTTAAAAACTCTAATTGCACGAGAATAAGCCCTTGGAGGACGAAAAATGACCTAAATGTTCAAACAATGACAAAAATCACTTATTGGATGAACAAGATTGGTTAAAAACCCTAATTGGACGAGAATAAGCCTAGGGAGGACGAAAATGACCTAAATGTTCAACCAATGACACAAAATCACTTATTGGATGCACAAGATTGGTTAAAAACCCTAATTGGAGGAGAATAAGCCTAGGGAGGACGAAAATAACCTAAATGTTCAACCAATGACACAAAATCAATTATTGGATGCACAAGATTGGTTAAAAACCCTAATTGGAGAAGAATAAGCCTAGGGAGGACGAAAAATGACCTAAATGTTCAACCAATGACACAAAATCACTTATTGGATGCACAAGATTGTTAAAAACCCTAATTGGACGAGAATAAGCCTTGAGAGGACGAAAATGACCTAAATGTTCAACCAATGACACAAATGTACGTATTGGATGCACAAGATTGGTTAAAAACCCTAATTGGACGAGAATAAGCCTTGGGAGGACGAAAATGACCTAAATGTTCAACCAATGACAGAAATGTACTTATTGGATGCACAAGATTGGTTAAAAACCCTAATTGGACGAGAATAAGCCTTGGGAGGAAGAAAATGACCTAAATGTTCAACCAATGACACAAAATCACTTATTGGATGCACAAGATTGGTTAAAAACCCTAATTGGACGAGAATAAGCCTTGGGAGGACGAAAATGACCTAAATGTTCAACCAATGACACAAATGTACTTATTGGATGCAAAAGATTGTTTAAAAACCCTAATTGGTCAAGAATAAGCCTTGGGAGAACGAAAATGACCTAAATGTTCAACCAATGACACAAATGTACTTATTGGATGCACAAGATTGGTTAAAATTCCTAATTAGATGAGAATAAGCCTTGGGAGGACGAAAATGACATAAATATTCAACCAATGACACAAAATAACTTATTGGATGCACAAGATTGGTCAAAACCCTAATTGGACGAGAATAAGCCTTGGGAGGACGAAAATGACCTAAATGTTCAAACAATGACACAAAATCACTTATTGGATGCACAAGATTGCTTAAAAACCCTAAATGGACGAGAATAAGCCTTGGGAGAAAGAAAATGACCTAAATGTTCAACCAATGACACAAAATCACTAATTGGATGCACAAGATTGGTTAAAAACCCTAATTGGACAAGAATAAGCCTTCGGAGGACGAAAATGACCTAAATGTTCAAACAATGACACAAATGTACTTGTTGGATGCAAAAGATTGGTTAAAAACCCTAATTGGACGAGAATAAGCCTTGGGAGGACGAAAATGACCTAAATGTTCAACCAATGACACAAATGTACTTATTGGATGCACAAGATTGGTTAAAAACCCTAATTGGACGAGAATAAGCCTTGGGAGGACAAAAATGATCTAAATGTTCAACCAACGACACAAAATCACTTATTGAATGCACGAGATTAATTAAAAACCCTAATTGGACGAGAATAAGCCTTGGGAGGACGAAAATGACCTAAATGTTCAACCAATGACACAAAATCACTTATTGGATGCACAAGATTGGTTAAAAACCCTAATTGGACGAGAATAAGCCCAAGGAGGACGAAAATGACGTAAATGTTCAACTAATGACAGAAAATCACTTATTGGATGCACAAGATTGGTTAAAAACCCTAATTGGACGAGAATAAGCCTTGGGAGGACGAAAATGACCTAAATGTTCAACCAATGACACAAAATCTCTTATTGGATGCACAAGATTGGTTAAAACCCCTAATTGGACGAGAATAAGCCTTGGGAGGACGGAAATGACCAAAATGTTCAACCAATGACACAAATGTACTTTTTGGATGCACAAGATTGGTTAAAAACCCTAATTGGACGAGAATAAGCCTTGGGAGGACGAAAATGACCTAAATGTTCAACCAATGGCACAAAATCACTTATTGGACGCACAAGATTGGTTAAAAACCCTAATTGGAAGAGAATAATCCTAGGGAGGACGAAAATGACCTAAATGTTCAACCAATGACACAACTGTACTTATTGGTTGCACAAGATTGGTTAAAACCCCTAATTGGACGAGAATAAGCTTTGGGAGGACGAAAATGACCTAAATGTTCAACCAATGACACAAAATCACTTATTGGATGCACAAGATTGGTTAAAAACCCTAATTGGACGAGAATAAGCCTTGGGAGGACGAAAATGACCTAAATGTTCAACCAATGACACAAATGTACTTATTGGATGCACAAGATTGGTTAAAAACCCTAATTTGACGAGAATAAGCCTCGGGAGGAAGAAAATGACCTAAATGTTCAACCAATGACACAAAATCACTTATTGGATGCACAAGATTGGTTAAAAACCCTAATTGGACGAGAATAAGCCTTGGGAGGACGAAAATGACCTAAATGTTCAACCAATGACACAAAATTACTTATTGGATGCACAAGATTGGTTAGAAACCCTAATTGGACGAGAATAAGCCTAGGGAGGACGAAAATGACCTAAATGTTCAACCAATGACACAAAATCACTTATTGGATGCACAAGATTGGTTAAAAACCCTAATTGGACGAGAATAAGCCTTGGGAGGACGAAAATGACCTAAATGTTCAACCAATGACACAAAATCACTTATTGGATCCACAAGATTGGTTAAAAACCCTAATTGGACGAGAATAAGCCTTGGGAGGACGAAAATGACCTAAATGTTCAACCAATGACACAAAATCACTTATTGGATGCACACGATTGGTTAAAAACCCTAATTGGAGGAGAATAAGCCTTGGGAGGACGAAAATGACCGAAATGTTCAACCAATAATACAAAATCACTTATTGGATGCACAAGTTTGGTTAAAAACCCTAATTGGACGAGAATAAGCCTTGGGAGGACGAAAATGACCTAAATGTTCAACCAATGACACAAAATCACTTATTGGATGCACAAGATTGGTTAAAAACCCTAATTGGACGAGAATAAGCCTTGGGAGGACGAAAATGACCTAAATGTTCAACCAATGTCACAAATGTACGTATTGGATGCACAAGATTTGTTAAAAACCCTAATTGGACGAGAATAAGCCTTGGGAGGACGAAAATGACCTAAATGTTCAACCAATGACACAAAATCACTTATTGGATGCACAAGATTGGTTAAAAACCCTAATTGGACGAGAATAAGCCTTGGGAGGACGAAAATGACCTAAATGTTCAACCAATGACACAAAATCACTTATTGGATGCACAAGATTGGTTAAAAACCCTAATTGGACGAGAATAAGCCTTAGGAAGACGAAAATGACCTAAATGTTCAACCAATAACACAAATGTACTTATTGGATGCACAAGATTGGTTAAAAACCATAATTGGACGACAATAAGCCTTTGGAGGAGGAAAATGACCTAAATGTTCAAACAATGACACAAATTCACTTATTGGATGCACAAGATTGGTTAAAAACCCTATTTGGACGAGAATAAGCCTTGGGAGGACGAAAATGACCTAAATGTTCAACCAATGACACAAAATCACTTATTGGATGCACAAGATTGGTTAAAAACCCTAATTGGAAGAGAATAAGCCTTGGGAGGACGAAAATGACCTAAATGTTCAACCAATGACACAAATGTACTTATTGGATGCACAAGATTGGTTAATAACCCTAATTGGACGAGAATAAGCCTTGGGAGGACGAAAATAACCTACATGTTCAAACAATGACACAAAATAACTTATTGGATGCACAAGATTGGTTAAAAACCCTAATTGAACGAGAATAAGCCTAGGGAGGACGAAAATGACCTAAATGTTCAACCAATGAAACAAAATCACTTATTGGATGCACAAGATTGGTTAAAAACCCTAATTGGACGAGAATAAGCCTTGGGAGGACGAAAATGACCTAAATGTTCAACCAATGACACAAAATCACTTATTGGATGCACAAGATTGGTTAAAAACCCTAATTGGACGAGAATAAGCCTTTGGAGGACGAAAATGACCTAAATGTTCAACCAATGACACAAAATCACTTATTTGATGTACAAGATTGGTTAAAAACCCTAATTGGACGAGAATAAGCCTTGGGAGGACGAAAATGACCTAAATGTTCAACCAATGACACAAAATCACTTATTGGATGCACAAGATTGGTTAAAAACCCTAATTGGACGAGAATAAGCCTTAGGAGGACGAAAATGACCTAAATGTTAAACCAATGACACAAATGTACTTATTGGATGCACAAGATTGGTTAAAAACCCTAATTGGACGAGAATAAGCCTAGGAAGGACGAAAATGACCTAAATGTTCAACCAATGACACAAAATCACTTATTGTATGCACAAGATTGGTTAAAATCCCTAATATGACGAGGCTAAGCCTTGGGAGTACGAAAATGACCTAAATGTTCAACCAATGACACAAAATCACTTATTGGATGCACAAGATTGGTTAAAAACCCTAATTGGACGAGAATAAGCCTTGGGAGGACGAAAATGACCTAAATGTTCAACCAATGACACAAAATCACTTATTGGATGCACAAGATTGGTTAAAAACCCTAATTGGACGAGAATAAGCCTTGGGAGGAAGAAAATGACCTAAATGTTCAACCAATGACACTAAATCAGTTATTGGATGCACAAGATTTGTTAAAAACCCTAATTGGACGAGAATAAGCCTTGGGAGGACGAAAATGACCTAAATGTTCAACCAATGACACAAAATCACTTATTAGATGCACAAGATTGGTTAAAAACCCTAATTGGACGAGAATAAGCCTTGGGAGGACGAAAATGACCTAAATGTTCAACCAATGACACAAATGTACTTGTTGGATGCACAAGATTGGTTAAAAACCCTAATTGGACGAGAATAAGCATTGGGAGGACGAAAATGACCTAAATGTTCAACCAATGACACAAATGTACTTATTGGATGCACAAGATTGGTTAAAAACCCTAATTGGACGAGAATAAGACTTGGGAGGACGAAAATGACCTAAATGTTCAACCAATGACACAAATGTACTTATTGCATGCACTAGATTGGTTAAAAACCCTAATTGGACGAGAATAAGCCTTGGGAGGACGAAAATGACCTAAATGTTCAACCAATGACACAAAATCACTTATTGGATGCACAAGATTGGTTAAAAACCCTAATTGGACGAGAATAAGCCTTGGGAGGACGAAAATGACCTAAATGTTCAACCAATGACACAAATGTACTTATTGGATGCACAAGATTGGTTAAAAACCCTAATTGGATGAGAATAAGCCTTGGAAGGACGAAAATGACCTAAATGTTCAACCAATGACACAAATGTACTTATTGGATGCACAAGATTGGTTAAAAACCCTAATTGGACGAGAATAAGCCTTGGGAGGACGAAAATGACCTAAATGTTCAACCAATGACACAAAATCACTTATTGGATGCACAAGATTGGTTAAAAACCCTAATTGGACGAGAATAAGCCTTGGAAGGACGAAAATGACCTAAATGTTCAACCAATGACACAAATGTACTTATTGGATACACAAGATTGGTTAAAAACCCTAATTGGACGAGAATAAGCCTTGGGAGGACGAAAATGACCTAAATGTTCAACCAATGACACAAAATCACTTATTGGATGCACAAGATTGGTTAAAAACCCTAATTGGACGAGAATAAGCCTTGGAAGGACGAAAATGACCTAAATGTTCAACCAATGACACAAATGTACTTATTGGATGCACAAGATTGGATAAAAACCGTAATATGACGAGAATAAACCTTTGGAGGAAGAAAATGACCTAAATGTTCAACCAATGACACAAAATCACTTATTGGATGCACAAGATTGGTTAAAAACCCTAATTGGACGAGAATAAGCCTTGGGAGGACGAAAATGACCTAAATGTTCAACCAATGACACAAATGTACTTATTGGATGCACAAGATTGGTTAAAAACCCTAATTGGACGAGAATAAGCCTAGAGAGGACGAAAATGACCTAAATGTTCAACCAATGACACAAAATAAATTATTGGATGCACAAGATTGGTTAAAACCCTAATTGGACGAGAATAAGCCTAGGGAGGACGAAAATGACCTAAATGTTCAACCAATGACACAAAATCACTTATTGGATGCACAAGATTGGTTAAACACCCTAATTGGACGAGAATAAGCCTTGGGAGGACGAAAATGACCTAAATGTTCAACAAATGACACAAATGTACTTATTGGATGCACAAGATTGGTTAAAAACCCTAATTGGACGAGAATAAGCCTAGAGAGGAAGAAAATGACCTAAATGTTCAACGAATGACACAAATGTACTTATTGGATTCAGAAGATTGGTTAAAAACCGTAATTGTACAAGAATAAGCCTAGGGAGGACGAAAATGACCTAAATGTTCAACCAATGACACAAATGTACTTATTGGATGCACAAGATTGGTTAAAAACCCTAATTGGACGAGAATAAGCCTAGGGAGGACGAAAATGACCTAAATGTTCAACCAATGACACAAAATCACTTATTGGAAGCACAAGGTTGGTTAAAAACCCTAATTGGACAAGAATAAGCCTTGGGAGGACGAAAATGACCTAAATGTTCAATGAATGACACAAATGTACTTATTGGATGCACAAGATTGGTTAAAAACCGTAATTGGACGAGAATAAGCCTTGGGAGGACGGAAATGACCATAATGTTCAACCAATGACACAAATGTACTTTTTGGATGCACAAGATTGGTTAAAAACCCTAATTGGACGAGAATAAGCCTTGGGAGGACAAAAATGACCTAAATGTTCAACCAATGGCACAAAATCACTTATTGGACGCACAAGATTGGTTAAAAACCCTAATTGGAAGAGAATAATCCTAGGGAGGACAAAAATGACCTAAATGTTCAACCAATGACACAACTGTACTTATTGGTTGCACAAGATTGGTTAAAACCCCTAATTGGACGAGAATAAGCTTTGGGAGGACGAAAATGACCTAAATCTTCAACCAATGACACAAAATCACTTATTGGATGCACAAGATTGGTTAAAAACCCTAATTGGACGAGAATAAGCCTTGGGAGGACGAAAATGACCTAAATGTTCAACCAATGACACAAATGTACTTATTGGATGCACAAGATTGGTTAAAAACCCTAATTGGACGAGAATAAGGCTAGAGAGGACGAAAATGACCTAAATGTTCAACCAATGACACAAAATAAATTATTGGATGCACAAGATTGGTTAAAACCCTAATTGGACGAGAATAAGCATTGGGAGGACGAAAAATGACCTAAATGTTCAACCAATGAGACAAATTTACTTATTGGATGCACAAGAATTGTTAAAACCCCTAATTGGACGAGAATAAGCCTAGGGAGGACGAAAATGACCTAAATGTTCAACCAATGACACAAAATCACTTATTGGAAGCACAAGATTGGTTAAAAACCCTAATTGGACGAGAATAAGCCTTGGGAGGACGAAAATGACCTAAATGTTCAACGAATGACACAAATGTACTTATTGGATTCACAAGATTGGTTAAAAACCGTAATTGTACAAGAATAAGCCTAGGGAGGACGAAAATGACCTAAATGTTCAACCAATGACACAAAATCACTTATTGGATCCACAAGATTGGTTAAAAACCCTAATTGGACGAGAATAAGCCTTGGGAGGACGAAAATGACCTAAATGTTCAACCAATGACACAAAATCACTTATTGGATGCACAAGATTGGTTAAAAACCCTAATTGGACGAGAATAAGCCTTATAGGACGAAAATGACCTTAATGTTCAACCAATGACACAAATGTACTTATTGGATGCACAAGATTGGTTAAAAACCCTAATTGGACGAGAATAAGCATTAGGAGGACGAAAATGACCTAAATGTTCAACCAATGACACAAAATCACTTATTGGATGCACAAGATTGGTTAAAAACCTTAATTGGTTGAGAATAAGCCTAGGGAGGACGAAAATGACCTAAATGTTCAACCAATGACACAAATGTACTTATTGGATGCACAAGATTGGTTAAAACCCCTAATTGGACGAGAATAAGCCTAGGGAGGACGAAAATAATCTAAATGTTCAACCAATGACACAACTGTACTTATTGGTTGCACAAGATTGGTTAAAACCCCTAATTGGACGAGAATAAGCTTTGGGAGGACGAAAATGACCTAAATCTTCAACCAATGACACAAAATCACTTATTGGATGCACAAGATTGGTTAAAAACCCTAATTGGACGAGAATAAGCCT
>JBBPBP010000779.1:262322-291839 GCA_037974735.1 Cicer chorassanicum | reverse complement strand
CCTAATTGGACGAGAATAAGCCTAGAGAGGACGAAAATGACCTAAATGTTCAACCAATGACACAAAATCAATTATTGGATGCACAAGATTGGTTAAAACCCTAATTGGACGAGAATAAGCATTGGGAGGACGAAAAATGACCTAAATGTTAAACCAATGAGACAAATTTACTTATTGGATGCACAAGATTGGTTAAAACCCCTAATTGGACGAGAATAAGCCTAGGGAGGACGAAAATAATCTAAATGTTCAACCAATGACACAAAATCACTTATTGGATGCACATGATTGGTTAAAAACCCTAATTGGACGAGAATAAGCCTTGGGAGAACGAAAATGACCTAAATGTTCAACCAATGACACAAAATTACTTATTGGATGCACAAGATTGGTTAAAAACCCTAATTGGACGAGAATAAGGCTTGGGGGGACGAAAATGACCTAAATGTTCAACCAATGACACAAATGTACTTATTGGATGCACAAGATTGGTTAAAAACCCTAATTGGACGAGAATAAGCCTAGAGAGGACGAAAATGACCTAAATGTTCAACCAATGACACAAAATCAATTATTGGATGCACAAGATTGGTTAAAACCCTAATTGGACGAGAATAAGCATTGGGAGGACGAAAAATGACCTAAATGTTAAACCAATGAGACAAATTTACTTATTGGATGCACAAGAATTGTTAAAACCCCTAATTGGACGAGAATAGGCCTAGGGAGGACAAAAATGACCTAAATGTTCAACCAATGACACAAAATCACTTATTGGAAGCACAAGATTGGTTAAAAACCCTAATTGGACGAGAATAAGCCTTGGGAGGACGAAAATGACCTAAATGTTCAACGAATAACACAAATGTACTTATTGGATGCACAAGATTGTTTAAAAACCGTAATTGGACAAGAATAAGCCTAGGGAGGACGAAAATGACCTAAATGTTCAACCAATGACACAAAATCACTTATTGGATCCACAAGATTGGTTAAAAACCCTAATTGGACGAGAATAAGCCTTGGGAGGACGAAAATGACCTAAATGTTCAACCAATGACACACAATCACTTATTGGATGCACAAGATTGGTTAAAAACCCTAATTGGACGAGAATAAGCCTAGGGAGGACGAAAATGACCTAAATGTTCAACCAATGACACAAAATCACTTATTGGATGCACAAGATTGGTTAAAAACCCTAATTGGACGAGAATAAGCCTTGGGAGGACGAAAATGACCTTAATCTTCAACCAATGACACAAATGTACTTATTGGATAGACAAGATTGGTTAAAAACCCTAATTGGACGAGAATAAGCCTTGGGAGGACGAAAATGACCTAAATGTTCACCCAATGACACAAAATCACTTATTGTATGCACAAGATTGGTTAAAATCCCTAATTGGACGAGAATAAGCCTTGGGATGACGAAAATGACCTAAATGTTCAACCAATGACACAAATGTACTTATTGGATGCACAAGATTGGTTAAAAACCCTAATTGGACGAGAATAAGCCTTGTGAGGACGAAAATGATCTAAATGTTCAACCAATGGCACAAAATCACTTACTGTATGCACAAGATTGGTTAAAAACCCTAATTGGACGAGAATAAGCCTTGGGAGGACGAAAATGACCTAAATGTTCAACCAATGACACAAATGTACTTATTGGATGCACAAGATTGGTTAAAAACCCTAATTGGACGAGAATAAGCCTTGGGAGGACAATAATGACCTAAATGTTCAACCAATGACACAAAATCACTTATTGGATGCACAAGATTGGTTAAAAACCCTAATTGGACGAGAATAAGCCTTGGGAGGACGAAAATGACCTAAATGTTCAACCAATGACACAAATGTACTTATTGGATGCACAAGATTGGTTAAAAACCCTAATTGGATGAGAATCAGCCTTGGGAGGACGAAAATTACCTAAATGTTCAACCAATGACACAAATGTAGTTATTGGATGCACAAGATTGGTTAAAAACCCTAATTGGACGAGAATAAGCCTTGGGAGGACGAAAATGACCTAAATGTTCAACCAATGACACAAATGTACTTATTGGATGCACAAGATTGGTTAAAAACCCTAATTGGACGAGAATAAGCCTTGGGAGGACGAAAATGACCTAAATGTTCAACCAATGACACAAAATTACTTATTGGATGCACAAGATTGGTTAGAAACCCTAATTGGACGAGAATAAGCCTAGGGAGGACGAAAATGACCTAAATGTTCAACCAATGACACAAAATCACTTATTGGATGCACAAGATTGGTTAAAAACCCTAATTGGACGAGAATAAGCCTTGGGAGGACGAAAATGACCTAAATGTTCAACCAATGACACAAAATAACTTATCAGATGCACAAGATTGGGTAAAAACCCTAATTGGACGAGAAAAAGAGTAGGGAGGACGAAAATGACCTAAATATTCAACCAATGACACAAATGTACTTATTGGATGCACAAGATTGGTTAAAAAACCTAATTGGACGAGAATAAGCCTAGGGAGGACGAAAATGACCTAAATGTTCAACCAATGACACAAAATCACTTATTGGATGCACAAGATTGGTTAAAAACCCTAATTGGACGAGAATAAGCCTAGAGAGGACGAAAATGACCTAAATGTTCAACCAATGACACAAAATCAATTATTGGATGCACAAGATTGGTTAAAACCCTAATTGGACGAGAATAAGCATTGGGAGGACGAAAAATGACCTAAATGTTAAACCAATGAGACAAATTTACTTATTTGATGCACAAGAATTGTTAAAACCCCTAATTGGACGAGAATAGGCCTAGGGAGGACAAAAATGACCTAAATGTTCAACCAATGACACAAAATCACTTATTGGAAGCACAAGATTGGTTAAAAACCCTAATTGGACGAGAATAAGCCTTGGGAGGACGAAAATGACCTAAATGTTCAACGAATAACACAAATGTACTTATTGGATGCACAAGATTGGTTAAAAACCGTAATTGGACAAGAATAAGCCGAGGGAGGACGAAAATGACCTAAACGTTCAACCAATGACACAAAATCACTTATTGGATCCACAAGATTGGTTAAAAACCCTAATTGGACGAGAATAAGCCTTGGGAGGACGAAAATGACCTAAATTTTCAACCAATGACGCAAATGTACTTATTGGATGCACAAGATTGGTTAAAAACCCTAATTGGACGAGAATAAGCCTATGGAGGACGAAAATGACGTAAATGTTCAACTAATGAAAGAAAATCACTTATTGGATGCACAAGATTGGTTAAAAACACTAATTGAACGAGAATAAGCCTTGGGAGGACGAAAATGACCTAAATGTTCAACCAATGACACAAAATCTCTTATTGGATGCACAAGATTGGTTAAAAACCCTAATTGGACGAGAATAAGCCTTGGGAGGACGGAAATGACCTAAATGTTCAACGAATGACACAAATGTACTTATTGGATGCACAAGATTGGTTAAAAACCGTAATTGTACAAGAATAAGCCTAGGGAGGACGAAAATGACCTAAATATTCAACCAATGGCACAAAATCAATTATTGGATGCACAAGATTGGTTAAAAACCCTAATTGGACGAAAATAAGCCTAGAGAGGACGAAAATGACCTAAATGTTCAACCAATGACACAAAATCAATTATTGGATGCACAAGATTGGTTAAAACCCTAATTGGACGAGAATAAGCATTGGGAGGACGAAAAATGACCTAAATGTTAAACCAATGAGACAAATTTACTTATTGGATGCACAAGATTGGTTAAAACCCCTAATTGGACGAGAATAAGCCTAGGGAGGACGAAAATAATCTAAATGTTCAACCAATGACACAAAATCACTTATTGGATGCACATGATTGGTTAAAAACCCTAATTGGACGAGAATAAGCCTTGGGAGAACGAAAATGACCTAAATGTTCAACCAATGACACAAAATCACTTATTGGATGCACAAGATTGGTTAAAAACCCTAATTGGACGAGAATAAGGCTTGGGAGGACGAAAATGACCTAAATGTTCAACCAATGACACAAAATCACTTATTGGATGCACAAGATTGGTTAAAAACCCTAATTGGACGAGAATAAGCCATGGGAGCACGAAAATGACCTAAATGTTCAACCAATGACACAAATTCACTTATTGGATGCACAAGATTGGTTAAAAACCCTAATTGGATGAGAATAAGTATTGGGAGGACGAAAATGACCTAAATGTTCAACTAATGAAACAAAATCACTTATTGGATGCAGAAGATTGGTTAAGAACCCTAATTGGACGAGAATAAGCTTTGGGAGGACGAAAATGACCTAAATGTTCAACCAATGACACAAAATCACTTATTGGATGCACAAGATTGGTTAAAAACCCTAATTGGACGAGAATAAGCCTTGGGAGGACGAAAATGACCTAAATGTTCAACCAATGACACAAAATCACCTATTGGATGCACAAGATTGGTTAAAAACCCTAATTGGACGAGAATAAGCTTAGGGAGGACGAAAATGACCTAAATGTTCAACAGATGACACAAAATCACTTATTGGATGCACAAGATTGGTTAAAAACCCTAATTGAACCAGAATAAGCCTTGGGAGGACGAAAATGACCTAAATGTTCAACCAATGACACAAAATCACTTATTTGATGCACAAGATTGGTTAAAAACCCTAATTGGACGAGAATAAGCCATGGGAGCACGAAAATGACCTAAATGTTCAACCAATGACACAAATTCACTTATTGGATGCACAAGATTGGTTAAAAACCCTAATTGGATGAGAATAAGTATTGGGAGGACGAAAATGACCTAAATGTTCAACCAATGACACAAAATCACTTATTGGATGCACAAGATTGGTTAAAAACCCTAATTGGACGAGAATAAGCCTTGGGAGGACGAAAATGACCTAAATGTTCAACCAATGACACAAAATCACTTATTTGATGCCCAAGATTGGTTAAAAACCCTAATTGGACGAGAATAAGCCTTAGGAGGACGAAAATGACCTAAATGTTCAACCAATGACACAAAATCACTTATTGGATGCACAAGATTGGTTAAAAACCCTAATTGGACGAGAATAAGCCTTGGGAGGACGAAAATGACCTAAATGTTCAACCAATGACACAAATGTACTTATTGGATGCACAAGATTGGTTAAAAACCCTAATTGGACGAAAATAAGCCTTGGGAGGATGAAAATGACCTAAATGTTCAACCAATGACACAAAATCACTTATTGGATGCACAAGATTGGTTAAAAACCAAAATTGGACGAGAATAAGCCTTGGGAGGACGAAAATGACCTAAATGTTCAACCAATGACACAAAATCACTTATTGGATGCACAAGATTGGTTAAAAACCCTAATTGGACGAGAATAAGGCTTGGGAGGACGAAAATGACCTAAATGTTCAACCAATGACACAAATGTACTTATTGGATGCACAAGATTGGTTAAAAACCCTAATTGGACGAGAATAAGCCTAGAGAGGACGAAAATGACCTAAATGTTAAACCAATGACACAAAATCAATTATTGGATGCACAAGATTGGTTAAAACCCTAATTGGACGAGAATAAGCATTGGGAGGACGAAAAATGACCTAAATGTTAAACCAATGAGACAAATTTACTTATTTGATGCACAAGAATTGTTAAAACCCCTAATTGGACGAGAATAGGCCTAGGGAGGACAAAAATGACCTAAATGTTCAACCAATGACACAAAATCACTTATTGGAAGCACAAGATTGGTTAAAAACCCTAATTGGACGAGAATAAGCCTTGGGAGGACGAAAATGACCTAAATGTTCAACGAATAACACAAATGTACTTATTGGATGCACAAGATTGGTTAAAAACCGTAATTGGACAAGAATAAGCCGAGGGAGGACGAAAATGACCTAAACGTTCAACCAATGACACAAAATCACTTATTGGATCCACAAGATTGGTTAAAAACCCTAATTGGACGAGAATAAGCCTTGGGAGGACGAAAATGACCTAAATTTTCAACCAATGACGCAAATGTACTTATTGGATGCACAAGATTGGTTAAAAACCCTAATTGGACGAGAATAAGCCTATGGAGGACGAAAATGACGTAAATGTTCAACTAATGAAAGAAAATCACTTATTGGATGCACAAGATTGGTTAAAAACACTAATTGAACGAGAATAAGCCTTGGGAGGACGAAAATGACCTAAATGTTCAACCAATGACACAAAATCTCTTATTGGATGCACAAGATTGGTTAAAAACCCTAATTGGACGAGAATAAGCCTTGGGAGGACGAAAATGACCTAAATGTTCAACCAATGACACAAATGTACTTATTGGATGCACAAGATTGGTTAAAAACCCTAATTGGACGAGAATAAGCCTTGGGAGGAAGAAAATGACCTAAATGTTCAACCAATCACATAAATGTACTTATTGGATGCACAAGATTGGTTAAAAACCCTAATTGGATGAGAATAAGCCTTGGGAGGACGAAAATGACCTAAATGTTCAATCAATGACACAAATGTACTTATTGGATGGATAAGATTGGTAAAAAACCCTAATTGGACGGGAATAAGCCTTGGGAGCACGAAAATGACCTAAATGTTCAACCAATGACACAAAATCACTTATTGGATGCACAAGATTGGTTAAAAACCCTAATTGGACGAGAATAAGCCTTGGGAGGACGAAAATGACCTAAATGTTCAACCAATGACACAAATGTACTTATTGGATGCACAAGATTGGTTAAAAACCCTAATTGGACGAGAATAAGCCATGGGAGGAAGAAAATGACGTAAATGTTCAACCAATGACACAAAATCACTTATTGGATGCACAAGATTGGTTAAAAACCCTAATTGGACGAGAATAAGCCTTGGGAGGACGAAAATGACCTAAATGTTCAACCAATGACACAAATATACTTATTGGATGCACAAGATTGGTTAAAAATCCTAATTGGACGAGAATAAGCCTTGGGAGAACGAAAATGACCTAAATGTTCAACCAATGACACAAAATCACTTATTGGATGCACAAGATTGGTTAAAAACCCTAATTGGACGAGAATAAGCCTTGGGAGGACGAAAATGACCTAAATGTTCAACCAATGACACAAATCACTTATTGGATGCACGAGATTAGTTAAAAACCCTAATTGGACGAGAATAAGCCTAGGGAGGACGAAAATGACCTAAATGTTCAACCAATGACACAAAATCACTTATTGGATGCACAAGATTGGTTAAAAACCCTAATTGGACGAGAATAAGCCTTGGAAGGACGCAAATGACCTAAATGTTCAACCAATGACACAAAATCACTTATTGGATGCACAAGATTGGTTAAAAACCCTAATTGGACGAGAATAAGCCTTGGGAGGACGAAAATGACCTAAATGTTCAACCAATGACACAAAATCACTTATTGTTTACACAAGATTGGTTAAAAACCCTAATTGGACGAGAATAAGTCTTGGCAGGACGAAATTGACCTAAATGTTCAACCAATGACACAAATTCACTTATTGGATGCACAAGATTGGTTAAAAACCCTAATTGGACGAGAATAAGCCTTAGGAGGACGAAAACGACCTAAATTTCAACCAATGACACAAAAACACTTATTGGATGCACAAGATTGGTAAAAAACACTAATTGGACGAGAATAAGCCTTGGGAGGACGAAAATAACCTAAATGTTCAACCAATGACACAAAATCACTTATTGGATGCACAAGATTGGTTAAAAACCCTAATTGGACGAGAATAAGCCTTGGGAGGACGAAAATGACCTAAATGTTCAACCAATGACACAAAATCACTTATTGGATGCACAAGATTGGTTAAAAACCTTAATTGGACGAGAATAAGTCTTAGCAGGACGAAAATGACCTAAATGTTCAACCAATGACACAAAATCACTTATTGGATGCACAAGATTGGTTAAAAACCCTAATTGGACGAGAATAAGCCTTGGGAGGACGAAAATGACCTAAATGTTCAACCAATGACACAAAATCACTTATTGGATGCACAAGAATGGTTAAAAACCCTAATTGGACGAGAATAAGACTAAAGAGGACGAAAATGACCTTAATGTTGAACCAATGACACAAAATCACTTATTGGATGCACAAGATTGGTTAAATATCCTAATTGGACGAGAATAAGCCTTGGGAGGACGAAAATGACCTAAATGTTCAACCAATGACACAAAATCACTTATTGGATCCACAAGATTGGTTAAAAACCCTAATTGGACGAGAATAAGCCTTGGGAGGACGAAAATGACCTAAATGTTCAACCAATGACACAAAATCACTTATTGGATGCACAAGATTGGTTAAAAACCCTAATTGGACGAGAATAAGCCTTATAGGACGAAAATGACCTTAATGTTCAACCAATGACACAAATGTACTTATTGGATGCACAAGATTGGTTAAAAACCCTAATTGGACGAGAATAAGCCTTGGGAGGACGGAAATGACCAAAATGTTCAACCAATGACACAAATGTACTTTTTGGATGCACAAGATTGGTTAAAAACCCTAATTGGAGGAGAATAAGCCTTGGGAGGACAAAAATGACCTAAATGTTCAACCAATGGCACAAAATCACTTATTGGACGCACAAGATTGGTTAAAAACCCTAATTGGAAGAGAATAATCCTAGGGAGGACGAAAATGACCTAAATGTTCAACCAATGACACAACTATACTTATTGGTTGCACAAGATTGGTTAAAACCCCTAATTGGACGAGAATAAGCTTTGGGAGGACGAAAATGACCTAAATGTTCAACCAATGACACAAAATCACTTATTGGATGCACAAGATTGGTTAAAAACCCTAATTGGACGAGAATAAGCCTTGGGAGGACGAAAATGACCTAAATGTTCAACCAATGACACAAATGTACTTATTGGATACACAAGATTGGTTAAAAACCCTAATTGGACGAGAATAAGCCTAGAGAGGACTAAAGTGACCTAAATGTTCAACCAATGACACAAAATCAATTATTGGATGCACAAGATTGGTTAAAACCCTAATTGGACGAGAATAAGCATTGGGAGGACGAAAAATGACCTAAATGTTAAACCAATGAGACAAATTTACTTATTGGATGCACAAGAATTGTTAAAACCCCTAATTGGCTGAGAGTAGGCCTAGGGAGGACGATAATGACCTAAATGTTCAACCAATGACACAAAATCACTTATTGGAAGCATTAGATTGGTTAAAAACCCTAATTGGACGAGAAGAAGCCTTGGGAGGACGAAAATGACCTAAATGTTCAACGAATGACACAAATGTACTTATTGGATGCACAAGATTGTTTAAAAACCGTAATTGGACAAGAATAAGCCTAGGGAGGACGAAAAAGACCTAAATGTTCAACCAATGACACAAAATCACTTATTGGATCCACAAGATTGGTTAAAAACCCTAATTGGACGAGAATAAGCCTTGGGAGGACGAAAATGACCTAAATTTTCAACCAATGACGCAAATGTACTTATTGGATGCACAAGATTGGTTAAAAACCCTAATTAGACGAGAATAAGCCTATGGAGGACGAAAATGACGTAAATGTTCAACTAATGAAAGAAAATCACTTATTGGATGCACAAGATTGGTTAAAAACACTAATTGAACGAGAATAAGCCTTGGGAGGACGAAAATGACCTAAATGTTCAACCAATGACACAAAATCTCTTATTGGATGCACAAGATTGGTTAAAAACCCTAATTGGACGAGAATAAGCCTTGGGAGGACGGAAATGACCTAAATGTTCAACGAATGACACAAATGTACTTATTGGATGCACAAGATTGGTTAAAAACCGTAATTGTACAAGAATAAGCCTAGGGAGGACGAAAATGACCTAAATGTTCAACCAATGGCACAAAATCAATTATTGGATGCACAAGATTGGTTAAAAACCCTAATTGGACGAAAATAAGCCTATAGAGGACGAAAATGACCTAAATGTTCAACCAATGACACAAAATCAATTATTGGATGCGCAAGATTGGTTAAAACCCTAATTGGACGAGAATAAGCATTGGGAGGACGAAAAATGACCTAAATGTTAAACCAATGAGACAAATTTACTTATTGGATGCACAAGATTGGTTAAAACCCCTAATTGGACGAGAATAAGCCTAGGGAGGACGAAAATAATCTAAATGTTCAACCAATGACACAAAATCACTTATTGGATGCACATGATTGGTTAAAAACCCTAATTGGACGAGAATAAGCCTTGGGAGAACGAAAATGACCTAAATGTTCAACCAATGACACAAAATCACTTATTGGATGCACAAGATTGGTTAAAAACCCTAATTGGACGAGAATAAGGCTTGGGAGGACGAAAATGACCTAAATGTTCAACCAATGACACAAATGTACTTATTGGATGCACAAGATTGGTTAAAAACCCTAATTGGACGAGAATAAGCCTAGAGAGGACGAAAATGACCTAAATGTTCAACCAATGACACAAAATCAATTATTGGATGCACAAGATTGGTTAAAACCCTAATTGGACGAGAATAAGCATTGGGAGGACGAAAAATGACCTAAATGTTAAACCAATGAGACAAATTTACTTATTTGATGCACAAGAATTGTTAAAACCCCTAATTGGACGAGAATAGGCCTAGGGAGGACAAAAATGACCTAAATGTTCAACCAATGACACAAAATCACTTATTGGAAGCACAAGATTGGTTAAAAACCCTAATTGGACGAGAATAAGCCTTGGGAGGACGAAAATGACCTAAATGTTCAACGAATAACACAAATGTACTTATTGGATGCACAAGATTGGTTAAAAACCGTAATTGGACAAGAATAAGCCGAGGGAGGACGAAAATGACCTAAACGTTCAACCAATGACACAAAATCACTTATTGGATCCACAAGATTGGTTAAAAACCCTAATTGGACGAGAATAAGCCTTGGGAGGACGAAAATGACCTAAATTTTCAACCAATGACGCAAATGTACTTATTGGATGCACAAGATTGGTTAAAAACCCTAATTGGACGAGAATAAGCCTATGGAGGACGAAAATGACGTAAATGTTCAACTAATGAAAGAAAATCACTTATTGGATGCACAAGATTGGTTAAAAACACTAATTGAACGAGAATAAGCCTTGGGAGGACGAAAATGACCTAAATGTTCAACCAATGACACAAAATCTCTTATTGGATGCACAAGATTGGTTAAAAACCCTAATTGGACGAGAATAAGCCTTGGGAGGACGGAAATGACCTAAATGTTCAACGAATGACACAAATGTACTTATTGGATGCACAAGATTGGTTAAAAACCGTAATTGTACAAGAATAAGCCTAGGGAGGACGAAAATTACCTAAATGTTAAACCAATGGCACAAAATCAATTATTGGATGCACAAGATTGGTTAAAACCCAAATTGGACGAGAATAAGCATTGGGAGGACGAAAAATGACCTAAATGTTCAACCAATGAGACAAATTTACTTATTGGATGCACAAGATTGGTTAAAACCCCTAATTGGACGAGAATAAGCCTAGGGAGGACGAAAATGACCTAAATGTTCAACCAATGACACAAAATCACTTATTGGAAGCACAAGATTGGTTAAAAACCCTAATTGGATAAGAATAAGCCTTGGGAGGACGAAAATGACCTAAATGTTCAACGAATGACACAAATGTACTTATTGGATGCACAAGATTGGTTAAAAACCGTAATTGGACGAGAATAAGCCTTGGGAGGACGAAAATGGCCTAAATGTTCAACCAATGACACAAAATCACTTATTGGATGCACAAGATTGGTTAAAAACCCTAATTGGACGAGAATAAGCCTAGGGAGGACGAAAATGACCTAAATGTTCAACCAATGACACTAATGTACTTATTGGTTGCACAAGATTGGTTAAAACCCCTAATTGGACGAGAATAAGCCTTGGGAGGACGAAAATGACCTAAATGTTCAACCAATGACACAAAATCACTTATTGGATGCACAAGATTGGTTAAAAACCCTAATTGGACGAGAATAAGCCTTGGGAGGACGAAAATGAGCTAAATGTTCAACCAATGACACAAATGTACTAATTGGATGCACAAGATTGGTTAAAAACCCTAATTGGACGAGAATAAGCCTAGGGAGGACGAAAATGACGTAAATGTTCAACCAATGACACAAAATCACTTATTGGATGCACAAGATGGGTTAAAAACCCTAATTGGACGAGAATAAGCCTAGGGAGGACGAAAATGACCTAAATGTTCAACCAATGACACAAATGTACTTATTGGTTGCACAAGATTGGTTAAAACCCCTAATTGGACGAGAATAAGCCTTGGGAGGACGAAAATGACCTAAATGTTCAACCAATGACACAAAATCACTTATTGGATCCACAAGATTGGTTAAAAACCCTAATTTGACGAGAATAAGCCTTCGGAGGACGAAAATGACCTAAATGTTCAACCAATGACACAAAATCTCTTATTGGATGCACAAGATTGGTTAAAAACCCTAATTGGACGAGAATAAGCCTAGAGAGGACGAAAATGACCTAAATGTTCAACCAATGACACAAAATCACTTATTGGATGCACAAGATTGGTTAAAAACCCTAATTGGACGAGAATAAGCCTTGTAGGACGAAAATGACCTAAATGTTCAACCAATGACACAAAATCAATTATTGGATGCACAAGATTGGTTAAAACCCTAATTGGACGAGAATAAGCATTGGGAGGACGAAAAATCACCTAAATGTTCAACCAATGAGACAAATTTACTTATTGGATGCACAAGATTGGTTAAAAACCCTGATTGGACGAGAATAAGCCTAGGGAGGACGAAAATGACCTAAATGTTCAACCAATGACACAAAATCACTTATTGGATCCACAAGATTGGTTAAAAACCCTAATTGGACGAGAATAAGCCTTGGGAGGACGAAAATAACCTAAATGTTCAACCAATGACACAAATGTACTTATTCGATGCACAAGATTGGTTAAAAACCCTAATTGGACGAGAATAAGCCTTGGGAGGACGAAAATGACCTAAATGTTCAACCAATGACACAAAATCACTTATTGGATGCACAAGATTGGTTAAAAACCCTAATTGGACGAGAATAAGCCTTAGGAGGACGAAAATGACCTAAATGTTAAACCAATGACACAAATGTACTTATTGGATGCACAAGATTGGTTAAAAACCCTAATTGGACGAGAATAAGCCTAGGAAGGACGAAAATGACCTAAATGTTCAACCAATGACACAAAATCACTTATTGTATGCACAAGATTGGTTAAAATCCCTAATATGACGAGGCTAAGCCTTGGGAGTACGAAAATGACCTAAATGTTCAACCAATGACACAAAATCACTTATTGGATGCACAAGATTGGTTAAAAACCCTAATTGGACGAGAATAAGCCTTGGGAGGACGAAAATGACCTAAATGTTCAACCAATGACACAAAATCACTTATTGGATGCACAAGATTGGTTAAAAACCCTAATTGGACGAGAATAAGCCTTGGGAGGACGAAAATGACCTAAATGTTCAACCAATGACACAAAATCACTTATTGGATGCACAAGATTGGTTAAAAACCCTAATTGGAAAGAATAAGCCTAGGGAGGACGAAAATGACCTAAATGTTCAACCAATGACACAAATGTACTTATTGGATGCACAAGATTGGTTAAAAACCCTAATTGGACGAGAATAAGCCTAGGGAGGACGAAAATGACCTAAATGTTTAACCAATGACACAAAATCACTTATTGGATGCACAACATTGGTTAAAAACCCTAAATGGACGAGAATAAGCCTTGGGAGGACGAAAATGACCTAAATGTTCAACCAATGACACAAATGTACTTATTGGATGCACAAGATTGGTTAAAAACCCTAATTGGACGAGAATAAGCCTTGGGAGGACGAAAATGACCTAAATGTTCAAACTATGGCACAAAATACTTTTTTGGATGCACAAGATTGGTTAAAAACCCTAATTGGACGAGAATAAGCCTTGGGAGGACGAAAATGACCTAAATGTTCAACCAATGACACAAAATCACTTATTGGATGCACAAGATTGGTTAAAAACCCTAATTGGACAAGAATAAGCCTTGGGGAGGACGAAAATGACCTAAATGTTCAACCAATGACACAAATGTACTTATTGGATGCACAAGATTGGTTAAAAACCCTAATTGGACGAGAATAAGCCTTGGGAGGACGAAAATGACCTAAATGTTCAACCAATGACACAAAAGAACTTATTGGATGCACAAGATTGGTTAAAAACCCTAATTGGACGAGAATAAGCCTTGGGAGGACGAAAATGACCTAAATGTATAACCAATGACACAAAATCACTTATTGGATGCACAAGATTGGTTAAAAACCCTAATTGGACGAGAATAAGCCTTGGGAGGACGAAAATGACCTAAATGTTCCACCAATGACACAAATGTACTTATTGGATGCACAAGATTGGTTAAAAACCCTAATTGGACGAGAATAAGCCTTGGGAGGACGAAAATGACCTAAATGTTCAACCAATGACACAAATGTACTTATTGGATACACAAGATTGGTTAAAAACCCTAATTGGGCGAGAATAAGCCTTGGGAGGATGAAAATGACCTAAATGTTCAACCAATGACACAAATGTACTTATTGGATGCACAAGATTGGTTAACAACCCTAATTGGATGAGAATAAGCCTTGGGAGGACGAAAATGACCTAAATGTTCAACCAATGACACAAAATCACTTATTGGATGCACAAGATTGGTTAAAAACCCTAATTGGACGAGAATAAGCCTTGGGAGGAGGAAAATGACATAAATGTTCAACCAATGAACTAAATGTACTTATTGGATGCACAAGATTGAATAAAAACCCTAATTGGACGAGAATAAGCCTTGGGAGGACGAATATGACCTAAATGTTCAACCAACGACACAAAATCACTTATTGGATGCACAATATTGGTTAAAAACCCTAATTGGATGAGAATAAGCCTTGGGAGAACGAAAATGACCTAAATGTTCAACCAATGACACAAAATCACTTATTGGATGCACAAGATTGGTTAAAAACCCTAATTGGACGAGAATAAGCCTTGGGAGGACGAAAATGACCTAAATGTTCAACCAATGACACAAAATCACTTATTGGATGCACAAGATTGGTTAAAAACCCTAATTGGACGAGAATAAACCTTGGGAGGACGAAAATGACCTAAATGTTCAATCAATGACACAAAATCACTTATTGGATGCACAAGATTGGTTAAAAACCCTAATTGGACGTGAATAAGCGTTGGGAGGACAAAAATGACCTAAATGTTCAACCAATGACACAAAATCACTTATTCGATGCACAAGATTAATTTAAAAACCCTAATTGGATGAGAATAAGCCTTGGGAGAACGAAAATGACCTAAATGTTCAACCAATGACACAAAATCACTTATTGGATGCACAAGATTGGTTAAAAACCCTAATTGGACGAGAATAAGCCTTGGGAGGACGAAAATGGCCTAAATGTTCAACCAATGACACAAAATCACTTATTGGATGCACAAGATTGGTTAAAAACCCTAATTGGACGAGAATATGCCTAGGGAGGACGAAAATGACCTAAATGTTCAACCAATGACACAAATGTACTTATTGGTTGCACAAGATTGGTTAAAACCCCTAATTGGACGAGAATAAGCCTTGGGAGGACGAAAATGACCTAAATGTTCAACCAATGACACAAAATCACTTATTGGATGCACAAGATTGGTTAAAAACCCTAATTGGACGAGAATAAGCCTTGTAGGACGAAAATGACCTAAATGTTCAACGAATGACACAAATGTACTTATTGGATGCACAAGATTGGTTAAAAACCGTAATTGGACGAGAATAAGCCTTGGGAGGACGAAAATGGCCTAAATGTTCAACCAATGACACAAAATCACTTATTGGATGCACAAGATTGGTTAAAAACCCTAATTGGACGAGAATAAGCCTAGGGAGGACGAAAATGACGTAAATGTTCAACCAATGACACAAATGTACTTATTGGTTGCACAAGATTGGTTAAAACCCCTAATTGGACGAGAATAAGCCTTGGGAGGACGAAAATGACCTAAATGTTCAACCAATGACACAAAATCACTTATTGGATGCACAAGATTCGTTAAAAACCCTAATTGGACG
Organism: Cicer chorassanicum; assembly: GCA_037974735.1. NCBI lineage: Eukaryota > Viridiplantae > Streptophyta > Magnoliopsida > Fabales > Fabaceae > Cicer > Cicer chorassanicum. Next base: position 275,531 of record JBBPBP010000779.1, on the reverse strand, counting down.
AGAATAAGCCTTGGGAGGACGAAAATGACCTAAATGTTAAACCAATGACACAAATGTACTTATTGGATGCACAAGATTGGTTAAAAACCATAATTGGACGAGAGTAAGCCTAGGGAGGACGAAAATGACCTAAATGTTCAACCAATGACACAAAATCACTTATTGGATGCACAAGATTGGTTAAAAACCCTAATTGGACGAGAATAAGCCTATGGAGGACGAAAATGACGTAAATAATCAACTAATGACAGAAAATTACTTATTGGATGCACAAGATTGGTTAAAAACCCTAATTAGACGAGAATAAGCCTTGGGAGGACGAAAATGACCTAAATGTTCAACCAATGACACAAATGTACTTTTTGGATGCACAAGACTGGTTAAAAACACTAATTGGACGAGAATAAGCCTTGGGAGGATGAAAATGACCTAAATGTTCAACCAATGGCACAAAATCACTTATTGGACGCACAAGATTTGTTAAAAACCCTAATTGGACGAGAATAAGCCTAGGGAGGACAAAAATGACCTAAATGTTCAACCAATGACACAAATGTACTTATTAGATGCACAAGATTGGTTAAAAACCCTAATTGGACGAGAATAAGCATTGGGAGGACGAAAATGACCTAAATGTTCAACCAATGACACAAAATCACTTATTGGATGCACAAGATTGGTTAAAAACCCTAATTGGACGAGAATAAGCCTAGGGAGGACGAACATGACCTAAATGTTCAACCAAAGACACAAATGTTCTTATTGGATGCACAAGATTGGTTAAAACCCCTAATTAGACGAGAATAAGCCTACGGAGGACGAAAATAATCTAAATGTTCAACCAATGACACAAAATCACTTATTGGATGCACATGATTGGTTAAAAACCCTAATCGGACGAGAATAAGCCTTGGGAGAACGAAAATGACCTAAATGTTCAACCAATGACACAAAATCACTTATTGGATGCACAAGATTGGTTAAAAACCCTAATTGGACGAGAATAAGCCTTGGGAGGACGAAAATGACCTAAATGTTCAACCAATGACACAAATGTACTTATTGGATGCACAAGATTGGTTAAAAACCCTATTGGACGAGAATTAGCCTTGGGATGACGAAAATGACCTAAATGTTCAATCAATGGCACAAAATCACTTATTGGATGCACAAGAATGGTTAAAAACCATAATTGGACGAGAATAAGCCTAGGGAGGACGAAAATGACCTAAATGTTCAACCAATGACACAAAATCACTTATTGGATGCACAAGATAAGTTAAAAACCCTAATTGGAAGAGAATAAGGCTAGGGAGGACAAAAATGACCTAAATGTTCAACCAATGACACAAAATCACTTATTGGATGCACAAGATTGGTTAAAAACCCTAATTGGACGAGAATAAGCCTTGGGAGGACGAAAATGACCTAAATGTTCAACCAATGACACAAATGTACTTATTGGATGCACAAGATTGGTTAAAAACTCTAATTGGACGAGAATAAACCTTGGGAGGACGAAAATGACCTAAATGTTCAACCAATGGTATAAAATCACTTATTGGATGCACAAGATTGGTTAAAAACCCTAATTGGACGAGAATAAGCCTTGGGAGGACGAAAATGACCTAAATGTTCAACCAATGACACAAAATCACTTATTGGATGCACAAGATTGGTTAAAAACCCTAATTGGACGAGAATAAGCCTAGGGAGGACGAAAATGACCTAAATGTTCAACCAATGACACCAAATCACTTATTGGATGCACAACATTGGTTAAAAACCCTAATTGGACGAGAATAATCCTTGGGAGGACGAAAATGACCTAAATGTTCAACCAATGACACAATTGTACTTATTGGATGCACAAGAGTGGTTAAAAACCCTAATTGGACGAGAATAAGCCTAGGGAGGACGAAAATGACCTAAATGTTCAACCAATGACACAAAATAAATTATTGGATGCACAAGATTGGTTAAAAACCCTAATTGGACGAGAATAAGCCTTGGGAGGACGAAAATGACCTAAATGTTCAACCAATGACACAAAATCACTTATTGGATGCACAAGATTGGTTAAAAACCCTAATTGGACGAGAATAAGCCTAGGGAGGACGAAAATGACCTAAATGTTCAACCAATGATACAAATCTACTTATTGGATGCACAAGATTGGTTAAAAACCCTAATTGGACGAGAATAAGCCTTGGGAGGACAAAAATGACCTAAATGTTCAATCAATTACACAAATGTACTTATTGGATGCACAAGATTGGTTAAAAACCCTAATTGGACGAGAATAAGCCTTGGGAGGACAAAATGACCTAAATGTTCAACCAATTACACAAATGTACTTATTTGATGCACAAGATTGGTTAAAAACCCTAATTGGACGAGAATAAGCCTTGGGAGGACGAAAATGACCTAAATGTTCAATCAATGAAACAAAATCAGTTATTGGATGCACAAGATTGGTTAAAATCCCTAATTGGACGAGAATAAGCCTTGGGAGGACGAAAATGACCTAAATGTTCAACCAATGACACAAAATCACTTATTGGATGCACAAGATTGGTTAAAAACCCTAATTGGACGAGAATAAGCCTTGGGAGGACGAAAATGATCTAAATGTTCAACCAATGACACAAATATTATTATTGGATGCACAAGATTGGTTAAAAACCCTAATTGGACGAGAATAAGCCTTGGGAGGACGAAAATGACCTAAATGTTCAACCAATGACACAAAATCACTTATTGGATGCACAAGATTGGTTAAAAACCCTAATTGGACGAGAATAAGCCTTGGGAGGACGAAAATGACCTAAATGTTCAACCAATGACACAAATGTACTTATTGGATGGACAAGATTGGTTAAAAACCTTAATTGGACGAGAATAAGTCTTGGGAGGACGAAAATGACCTAAATGTTCAACCAATGACACAAAATCAATTATTGTATGCACAAGATTGGTTAAAATCCCTAATTGGACGAGAATAAGCCTTGGGATGACGAAAATGACCTAAATGTTCAACCAATGACACAAATGTACTTATTGGATGCACAAGATTGGTTAAAAACCCTAATTGGACGAGAATAAGCCTAGGGAGGACGAAAATGACCTAAATGTTCAACCAATGGCAAAAAATCACTTATTGGATGCACAAGATTGGTTAAAAACCCTAATTGGACGAGAATAAGCCTTGGGAGGACGAAAATGACCTAAATGTTCAACCAATGACACAAATGTACTTATTGGATGCACAAGATTGGTTAAAAACCCTAATTGGACGAGAATAAGCCTTGGGAGGACGAAAATGACCTAAATGCTCAACCAACGACACAAAATCACTTATTGGATGCACAAGATTGGTTAAAAACCCTAATTGGACGAGAATAAGCCTTGGGAGGACGAAAATGACCTAAATGTTCAACCAATGACACAAAATCACTTATTGGATGCACAAGATTGGTTAAAAACCCTAATTGGACGAGAATAAGCCTTGGGAGGACGAAAATGACCTAAATGTTCAACCAATGACACAAATGTACTTATTGGATGCACAAGATTGGTTAGAAACCCTTATTGGATGAGAATAAGCATTGGGAGGACGAAAATGACCTAAATGTTCAACCAATGACACAAAATCACTTATTGGATGCACAAGATTGGTTAAAAACCCTAATTGGACGAGAATAAGCCTTGGGAGGACGAAAATGACCTAAATGTTCAACCAATGACACAAATGTACTTATTGGATGCACAAGATTGGTTAAAAACCCTAATTGGACGAGAAAAATCCATGGGAGGACGAAAATGACCTAAATGTTCAACCAATGACACAAAATCACTTATTGGATGCACAAGATTGGTTAAAAACCCTAATTGGACGAGAATAAGCCTTGGGAGGACGAAAATGACCTAAATGTTCAACCAATGACACAACTGTACTTATTGGATGCACAAGATTGGTTAAAAATCCTAATTGGACAAGAATAAGCATAGGGAGGACGAAAATGACCTAAATGTTCAACCAATGACACAAAATCACTTATTGGATGCACAAGATTAATTAAAAACCCTAATTAGACGAGAATAAGCCTAGGGAGGACGAAAATGACCTAAATGTTCAACCAATGACACAAAATCACTTATTGGATGCACAAGATTGGTTAAAATCCCTAATTGGACGAGAATAAGCCTAAGGAGGACGAAAATGACCTAAATCTTCAACAATTGACACAAAATCACTTATTGGATGCACAAGAATGGTTAAGAACCCTAATTGAACGAGAATAATCATTGGGAGGACGAAAATGACCTAAATGTTCAACCAATGGCACAAAATCACTTATTGGATGCACAAGATTGGTTAAAAACCCTAATTGGACGAGAATAAGCCTTGGGAGGACGAAAAATGACCTAAATGTTCAACCAATGACACAAATGTACTTATTGGATGCACAAGATTGGTTAAAAACCTTAATTAACCGAGAATAAGCCTTGGGAGGACGAAAATGACCTAAATGTTCAACCAATGACACAAAATCACTTATTGGATGCACAAGATTGGTTAAAAACCCTAATTGGACGAGAATAAGCCTTGGGAGGACGAAAATGACCTAAATGTTCAACCAATGACACAAATGTACTTATTGGATGCACAAGATTGGTTAAAAACCCTAATTGGACGAGAATAAGCCTTGGGAGGATGAAAATGACCTAAATGTTCAACCAATGACACAAATGTTCTTATTGGATGCACAAGATTGGTTAAAAACCCTAATTGGACGAGAATAAGCCTTCGGAGGACGAAAATGACCTAAATGTTCAACCAATGACACAAATGTACTTATTGGATGCACAAGATTGGTTAAAAACCCTAATTGGACAAGAATAAGCTTTGGGCGGACGAAAATGACCTAAATGTTCAACCAATGACACAAAATCACTTATTGGATGCACAAGATTGGTTAAAAACCCTAATTGGACGAGAATAAGCCTAGGGAGGACGAAAATGACCTAAATGTTCAACCAATGACACAAAATCACTTATTGGATGCACAAGATTGGTTAAAAACCCTAATTGGACGAGAATAAGCCTTGGGAGGACGAAAATGACCTAAATGTTCAACCAATGACACAAAATCACTTATTTGATGCCCAAGATTGGTTAAAAACCCTAATTGGACGAGAATAAGCCTTAGGAGGACGAAAATGACCTAAATGTTCAACCAATGACACAAAATCACTTATTGGATGCACAAGATTGGTTAAAAACCCTAATTGGACGAGAATAAGCCTTGGGAGGACGAAAATGACCTAAATGTTCAACCAATGACACAAATGTACTTATTGGATGCACAAGATTGGTTAAAAACCCTAATTGGACGAGAATAAGCCTAGAGAGGACGAAAGTGACCTAAATGTTCAACCAATGACACAAAATCAATTATTGGATGCACAAGATTGGTTAAAACCCTAATTGGACGAGAATAAGCATTGGGAGGACGAAAATGACCTAAATGTTCAACCAATGACACAAAATCACTTATTGGATGCACAAGATTGGTTAAAAACCCTAATTGGACGAGAATAAGCCTAGAGAGGACGAAAGTGACCTAAATGTTCAACCAATGACACAAAATCAATTATTGGATGTACAAGATTGGTTAAAACCCTAATTGGACGAGAATAAGCCTATGGAGGACGAAAATGACGTAAATGTTCAACTAATGAAAGAAAATCACTTATTGGAAGCATTAGATTGGTTAAAAACCCTAATTGGACGAGAAGAAGCCTTGGGAGGACGAAAATGACCTAAATGTTCAACGAATGACACAAATGTACTTATTGGATGCACAAGATTGGTTAAAAACCGTAATTGGACAAGAATAAGCCTAGGGAAGACGAAAATGACCTAAATGTTCAACCAATGACACAAAATCACTTATTGGATCCACAAGATTGGTTAAAAACCCTAATTGGACGAGAATAAGCCTTGGGAGGACGAAAAATGACCTAAATGTTAAACCAATGAGACAAATTTACTTATTGGATGCACAAGATTGGTTAAAACCCTAATTGGACGAGAATAAGCCTAGGGAGGACGAAAATGACCTAAATGTTCAACCAATGACACAAAAACACTTATTGGAAGCATTAGATTGGTTAAAAACCCTAATTGGACGAGAAGAAGCCTTGGGAGGACGAAAATGACCTAAATGTTCAACGAATGACACAAATGTACTTATTGGATGCACAAGATTGGTTAAAAACCGTAATTGGACAAGAATAAGCCTAGGGAGGACGAAAATGACCTAAATGTTCAACCAATGACACAAAATCACTTATTGGATGCACAAGATTGGTTAAAAACCCTAATTGGACGAGAATAAGCCTTGGGAGGACGAAAATGACCTAAATGTTCAACCAATGACACAAAATCACTTATTGGATGCACAAGATTGGTTAAAAACCCTAATTGGACGAGAATAAGCCTTGGGAGGACGAAAATGACCTAAATGTTCAACCAATGACACAAATGTACTTATTGGATGCACAAGATTGGTTAAAAATTCTAATTTGACGAGAATAAGCCTTGTGAGGACGAAAATGACCTAAATGTTCAACCAATGACATAAATGTACTTATTGGATGCACAAGATTGGTTAAAAACCCTAATTGGACGAGAATAAGCCTTGGGAGGACGAAAATGACCTAAATGTTCAACCAATGACACAAAATCACTTATTGGATGCACAAGATTGGTTAAAAACCCTAATTGGACGAGAATAAGCCTTGGGAGGACGAAAATGACCTAAATGTTCAACCAATGACACAAATGTACTTATTGGATGCAAAAGATTGGTTAAAAACCCTAATTGGACGAGAATAAGCCTTGGGAGGACGAAAATGACTTAAATGATTAACCCATGACACAAATGTACTTATTGGATGCACAAGATTGGTTCAAAACCCTAATTGGACGAGAATAAGCCTTGGGAGGACAAAAATGACATAAATGTTCAACCAATGACACAAAATCATTTATTGGATGCACAAGATTGGTTAAAAACCCTAATTGGACGAGAATAAGCCTTGGGAGGACGAAAATGACCTAAATGTTCAACCAATGACACAAAATCACTTATTGGATGCACAAGATTGGTTAAAAACCCTAATTGGACGAGAATAAGCCTTGGGAGGACGAAAATGACCTAAATGTTCAACCAATGACACAAATGTACTTATTGGATGCACAAGATTGGTTATAAACACTAATTGGACGAGAATAAGCCTTGGGATGACGAAAATGACCTAAATGTTCAACCAATGACACAAATGTACTTATTGGATGCACAAGATTGGTTAAAAACCCTAATTGGACGAGAATAACCCTTGGGAGGACGAAAATGACCTAAATGTTCAACCAATGACACAAAAGCACTTATTGGATGCACAAGATTGGTTAAAAACCCTAATTGGACGAGAATAAGCCTTGGGAGGACGAAAATGACCTAAATGTTCAACCAATGACACAAAATTACTTATTGGATGCACAAGATTGGTTAAAAACCCTAATTGGACGAGAAAAAGACTAGGGAGGATGAAAATGACCTAAATGTTCAACCGATGACACAAAATTTCTTATTAGATGCACAAGATTGGTTAAAAACCCTAATTGGACGAGAATAAGCCTTGGGAGGACGAAAATGACCTAAATGTTCAACCAATGACACAAAATCACTTATTGGATGCACAAGATTGGTTAAAAACCCTAATTGGACGAGAATAAGCCTTGGGAGTAAGAAAATGACCTAAATGTTCAACCAATGACACTAAATCACTTATTGGATGCACAAGATTTGTTAAAAACCCTAATTGGACGAGAATAAGCCTTGGGAGGACGAAAATGACCTAAATGTTCAACCAATGACACAAAATCACTTATTGGATGCACAAGATTGGTTAAAAACCCTAATTGGACGAGAATAAGCCTTGGGAGGACGAAAATGACCTAAATGTTCAACCAATGACATAAATGTACTTATTGGATGGACAAGATTGGTTAAAAACCCTAATTGGACGAGAATAAGCCTTGGGAAGACTAAAATGACCTAAATGTTCAACCAATGATACAAATGTACTTATTGGATGCACAAGATTGGTCAAAAACCCTAATTGGACGAGAATAAGCCTTGGGAGGACGAAAATGACCTAAATGTTCAACCAATGACACAAATGTACTTATTGGATGCACAAGATTTCTTAAAAACCCTAATTGGACGAGAATAAGCCTTGGGAGGACGAAAATGACCTAAATGTTCAACCAATGACACAAAATCACTTATTGGATGCACAAGATTGGTTAAAAACCCTAATTGGACGAGAATAAGCCTTGGGAGGACGAAAATGACCTAAATGTTCAACCAATGACACAAATGTACTTATTGGATGCACAAGATTGGTTAGAAACCCTAATTGGACGAGAATAAGCATTTGGAGGATGAAAATGACCTAAATGTTCAACCAATGACACAAATGTACTTATTGGATGCACAAGATTGGTTAGAAACCCTTATTGGACGAGAATAAGCCTAGGGAGGACGAAAATGACCTAAATGTTCAACCAATGACACAAACGTACTTATTGGATGCACAAGATTGGTTAAAAACCCTAATTGGACGAGAATAAGCCTTGGGAGGACGAAAATGACCTAAATGTTCAAACAATGACACAAAATCACTTATTGGATGCACAAGATTGGTTAAAAACCCTATTTGGACGAGAATAAGCCTTGGGAGGACGAAAATGACCTAAATGTTCAAAAAATGACACAAAATCACTTATTTGATGCACAAGATTGGTTAAAAACCCTAATTGGACGAGAATAAGCATTGGGAGGACGAAAATGACCTAAATGTTCAACCAATGACACAAAATCACTTATTGGATGCACAAGATTGGTTAAAAACCCTAATTGGACGAGAATAAGCCTTGGGAGGACGAAAATGACCTAAATGTTCAACCAATGACACAAATGTACTTATTGGATGCACAAGATTGGTTAAAAACCCTAATTGGACGAGAAAAATCCATGGGAGGACGAAAATGACCTAAATGTTCAACCAATGACACAAAATCACTTATTGGATGCACAAGATTGGTTAAAAACCCTAATTGGACGAGAATAAGCCTTGGGAGGACGAAAATGACCTAAATGTTCAATCAATGACACAAAATCACTTATTGTATGCACAAGATTGGTTAAAAACTATAATTGGACGAGAATAAGCCTTGGGAGGACGAAACTGACCTAAATGTTCAACCAAGGACACAAATGTACTTATTGGATGAACAAGATTGGTTAAAAACCCTAATTGGACGAGAATAAGCCTTGGGAGGACGAAAATGACCTAAATGTTCAACCAATGACACAAAATCACTTATTGGATGCACAAGATTGGTTCAAAACCCTAATTGGACGAGAATAAGCCTCGGGAGGACGAAAATGACCTAAATGTTCAACCAATGACACAAAATCACTTATTGGATGCACAAGATTGGTTAAAAACCCTAATTGGACGAGAATAAGCCTTGGGAGGACGAAAATGACCTAAATGTTCAACCAATGACACAAAATCACTTATAGGATCCATAAGATTGGTTGAAAACCGTAATTGGACGAGAATAAGCCTTGGGAGGACGAAAATGACATAAATGTTCAATCAATGACACAAAATCACTTATTGGATGCAAAAGATTGGTTAAAAACCCTAACTCGACGAGAATAAGCCTTGGGAGGACGAAAATGACCTAAATGTTCAATCAATGACACAAAATCACTTATTGGATGCACAAGATTGGTTAAAAACCCTAATTGGACGAGAATAAGCCTTGGGAAAACGAAAATGACCTAAATTTTCAACCAATGACACAAAATCACTTATTGGATGCACAAGATTGGTTAAAAACCCTAATTAGACGAGAATAAGCCTTGCGAGTACAAAAATGACCTAAATGTTCAACCAATGACACAAAGTCACTTATTGGATGCACAAGATTGGTTAAAAACCCTAATTAGATGAGAATAAGCCTTGCGGGGACGAAAATGACCTAAATGTTCAACCAATGACACAAAATCAGTTATTGGATGCACAAGATTGGTTAAAAACCCTAATTGGACGAGAATAAGCCTAGGGAGGAAGAAAAAAACCTAAATGTTCAACCAATGACACAAATGTACTTATTGGATGCACAAGATTATTTAAAAACCCTAATTGGACGAGAATAAGCCTAGAGAGGACGAAAATGACCAAAATGTTCAACCAATTACACAAAATCACTTATTGGATGCACAAGATTTGTTAAGAACCCTAATTGGACAAGAATAAGCCTTGGGAGGACGAAAATGACCAAAATGTTCAACCAATGACACAAAATCACTTATTGGATGCACAAGATTGGTTAAAAACCCTAATTGGACGAGAATAAGCCTTGGGAGGACGAAAATGAGCTAAATGTTCAACCAATAGCACAAAGATTGGATGCATAAGATTGGTTAAAAACCCTAATTGGACGAGAATAAGCCTAGGGAGGACGAAAATGACCTAAATGTTCAACCAAGGACACAAAATCACTTATTAGATGCACAAGATTGGTTAAAAACCCTAATTGGATGAGAATAAGCCTTGGGAAAACCAAAATGACCTAAATTTTCAACCAATGACACAAATGTACTTATTGGATGCACAAGATTGGTTAAAAACCCTAATTGGACGAGAATAAGCCTTGGGAGGACGAAAATGACCTAAATGTTCAACCAATGACACAAAATCACTTATTGGATGCACAAGATTGGTTAAAAACCCTAATTGGACGAGAATAAGCCTTGGGAGGACGAAAATGACCTAAATGTTCAACCAATGACACAAATGTACTTATTGGATGCACAAGATTGGTTAAAAACCGTAATTGGACGACAATAAGCCTAGGGAGGACGAAAATGACCTAAATGTTAAACCAATGACACAAAATCACTTATTGTATGCACAAGATTGGTTAAAATCCCTAATAAAGCGAGACTAAGCCTTGGGAGGACGCATATGACCTAAATGTTCAACCAATGACACAAAATCACTTATTGGATGCACAAGATTGGTTAAAAACCCTAATTGGACGAGAATAAGCCTTGGGAGGACGAAAATGACCTAAATGTTCAACCAATGACACAAAATCACTTATTGGATGCACAAGATTGGTTAAAAACCCTAATTGGAAGAGAATAAGCCTTGGGAGGACGAAAATGACCTGAATGTTCAACCAATGACACAAAATCACTTATTGGACGCACAAGATTGGTTAAAAACCCTAATTGGAAGAGAATAAGCCTTGGGAGGACGAAAATGACCTGAATGTTCAACCAATGACACAAAATTATTTACTGGATGCACAAGATTGGTTAAAAACCCTAACTGGACGAGAATAAGCCTTGGGAGGACGAAAATGACCTAAATGTTCAACCAATGACACAAAATCACTTATTGGATGCACAAGATTGGTTAAAAACCCTAATTGGACGAGAATAAGCCTTGGGAGGACGAAAATGACCTAAATGTTCAACCAATGACACAAAATTACTTATTGGATGCACAAGATTGGTTAAAAACACTAATTGGACGAGAATAAGCATTGGGAGGACGAAAATGACCTAAATGTTCAACCAATGACACAAATGTACTTATTGGATGCACAAGATTAGTTAAAAACCATAAATGGACGAGAATAAGCCTAGGGAGGACAAAATGACCTAAATGTTCAACCAATGACACAAAATAACTTATTGGATGCACAAGATTGGTTAAAAACCCTAATTGGACGAGAATAAGCCTTGGGAGGACGAAAATGACCTAAATGTTCAACCAATGACACAAATGCACTTATTGGATGCACAAGATTGGTTAAAAACCCTAATTGGACGAGAATAAGTCTTGGGAGGACGAAAATGACCTAAATGTTCAACCAATGACACAAAATCACTTGTTGGATGCACAAGATTGGTAACTAACCCTAATTGGACGAGAATAAGCCTTGGGTGGTCGAAAATGACCTAAATGTTCAACCAATGACACAAATGTACTTATTGGATGCACAAGATTGGTTAAAAACCCTAATTGGACGAGAATAAGCCTTGGGAGGACGAAAATGACCTAAATGTTCAACCAATGACACAAAATCACTTATTGGATGCACAAGATTGGTTAAAAACCCTAATTGGACGAGAATAAGCCTAGGGAGGACGAAAATGACCTAAATGTTCAACCAATGACACAAATGTACTTATTGGATGCACAAGATTGGTTAAAACCCCTAATTGGACGAGAATAAGCCTACGGAGGACGAAAATAATCTAAATGTTAAACCAATGACACAAAATCACTTACTGGATGCACATGATTGGTTAAAAACCCTAATTGGACGAGAATAAGCCTTGGGAGAACGAAAATGACCTAAATGTTCAACCAATGACATAAAATCACTTATTGGATGCACAACATTGGTTAAAAACCCTAATTGGACGAGAATAAGCCTTGGGAGGACGAAAATGACCTAAATGTTCAACCAATGACACAAATGTACTTATTGGATGCACAAGATTGGTTAAAAACCCTAATTGGACGAGAATAAGCCTAGAGAGGACGAAAATGACCTAAATGTTCAACCAATGACACAAAATCAATTATTGGATGCACAAGATTGGTTAAAACCCTAATTGGACGAGAATAAGCATTGGGAGGACGAAAAATGACCTAAATGTTAAACCAATGAGACAAATTTACTTATTGGATGCACAAGAATTGTTAAAACTCCTAATTGGACGAGAATAGGCCTAGGGAGGACGAAAATGACCTAAATGTTCAACCAATGACACAAAATCACTTATTGGAAGCATTAGATTGGTTAAAAACCCTAATTAGACGAGAATTAGCCTTGGGAGGACGAAAATGACCTAAATGTTCAACGAATGACACAAATGTACTTATTGGATGCACAAGATTGGTTAAAAACCGTAATTGGACAAGAATAAGCCTAGGGAGGACGAAAATGACCTAAATGTTCAACCAATGACACAAAATCACTTATTGGATCCACAAGATTGGTTAAAAACCCTAATTGGACGAGAATAAGCCTTGGGAGGA
>JBBPBP010000779.1:230156-261822 GCA_037974735.1 Cicer chorassanicum | reverse complement strand
ACTTATTGGATGCACAAGATTGGTTAAAAACCCTAATTGGACGAGAATAAGCCTAGGGAGGACGAAAATGACCTAAATGTTCAACTAATGACACAAATGTACTTATTAGATGGACAAGATTGGTTAAAAACCCTAATTGGACGAGAATAAGCCTAGGGAGGACGAAAAGGACCTAAATGTTCAACCAATGACACAAAATCACTTATTGGATGCACAAGATTGTTTAAAAACCCTAATTGGACGATAATAAGCCTAGGGAAGACGAAAACGACCTAAATGTTCAACCAATGAAACAAAATCACTTATTGGATGCACACTATTGGTTAAAAACCCTAATTGGACGAGAATAAGCTTTGGAAGGACGAAAATGACCTAAATGTTCAACTAATGACTCAAATGTACTTGTTGGATGCACAAGATTGGTTAAAAACCCTAATTGGACAAGAATAAGCCTAGGGAGGACGAAAATGACCTAAATGTTCAACCAATGACATAAAATCTCTTATTGGATGCACAAGATTGGTTAAAAACCCTAATTGGACGAGAATAAGCCTTGGGAGGACGGAAATGACCAAAATGTTCAACCAATGACACAAATGTACTTTTTGGATGCACAAGATTGGTTAAAAACCCTAACTGGACGAGAATAAGCCTTGGGAGGACGAAAATGACCTAAATGTTCAACCAATGACACAAATGTACTTATTGGATGCACAAGATTGGTTAAAAACCCTAATTGGACGAGAATAAGCCTAGGGAGGACGAAAATGACCTAAATGTTCAACCAATGACACAAATGTACTTATTGAATGCACAAGATTGGTTTAAAACCCTAATTGGACGAGAATAAGCCTAGAGTGGACGAAAATGACCTAAATGTTCAACCAATGACACAAAATAACTTATTGGATGCACAAGATTGGTTAAAAACCCTAATTGGACGAGAATAAGCCTTGGGAGGACGAAAATGACCTAAATGTTCAACCAATGACACAAAATCACTTATTGGATGCACAAGATTGGTTAAAAACCCTAATTGGACGAGAATAAGCCTTGTAGGACGAAAATGACCTAAATGTTCAACCAATGACACAAATGTACTTATTGGATGCACAAGATTGGTTAAAAACCCTAATTGGACGAGAATAAGCCTAAGAAGGACGAAAATGACCTAAATGTTCAACCAATGACACAAAATCACTTATTGGATCCACAAGATTGGTTAAAAACCCTAATTGGACGAGAATAAGCCTTGGGAGGACGAAAATAACCTAAATGTTCAACCAATGACACAAATGTACTTATTCGATGCACAAGATTGGTTAAAAACCCTAATTGGACGAGAATAAGCCTTGGGAGGACGAAAATGACCTAAATGTTCAACCAATGACACAAAATCACTTATTGGATGCACAAGATTGGTTAAAAACCCTAATTGGACGAGAATAAGCCTATGGAGGAGGAAAATGACGTAAATGTTCAACTAATGACAGAAAATCACTTATTGGATGCACAAGATTGGTTAAAAACCCTAATTGGACGAGAATAAGCCTTGGGAGGACGAAAATGACCTAAATGTTCAACCAATGACACAAATGTACTTATTGGATGCACAAGATTGGTTAAAAACCCTAATTGGACGAGAATAAGCCTAGGGAGGACGAAAATGACCTAAATGTTCAACCAATGACACAAATGTACTTATTGGATGCACAAGATTAATTAAAAACACTAATTGGACGAGAATAAGCCTTGGGAGGACGAAAATGACCTAAATGTTCAACCAATGACACAAAATCACTTATTGGATGCACAATATTGGTTAAAAACTCTAATTGGATGAGAATAAGCCTTGGGAGGACGAAAATGACCTAAATGTTCAACCAATGACACAAAATCACTTATTGGATGCACTAGATTGGTTAAAAACCCTAATTGGACGAGAATAAGCCGTGGGAGGACGAAAATGACCTAAATGTTCAACCAATGACACAAATGCACTTATTGGATGCACAAGATTGGTTAAAAACCCTAATTGGACGAGAATAAGCCTAGGGAGGACGAAAATGACCTAAATGTTCAACCAATGACACAAATGTACTTATTAGATGCACAAGATTGGTTAAAAACCCTAATTGGACGAGAATAAGCCTTGGGAGGACGAAAATGACCGAAATGTTCAACCAATGACACAAAATCACTTATTGGATGCACAAGTTTGTTTAAAAACCCTACTTGGGCGAGAATAAGCCTAAGGAGGACGAAAATGACCTAAATGTTCAACCAATGACACAAATGTACTTATTGGATGCACAAGATTGGTTAAAAACCCTAATTGGACGAGAATAAGCCTAGGGAGGACGAAAATGACCTAAATGTTCAACCAATGACACAAATGTACTTATTAGATGCACAAGATTGGTTAAAAACCCTAATTGGACGAGAATAAGCCTTGGGAGGACAAAAATGACCTAAATGTTCAACCAATGACACAAATGTACTTATTGGATGCACAAGATTGGTTAAAAACCCTAATTGGACGAGAATAAGCTTTGGGAGGAAGAAATGACCATAATGTTCAACCAATGACACAAATGTACTTATTGGATGCACAAGATTGGTTAAAAACCCTAATTGGACGAGAATAAGCCTTGGGAGGACGAAAATGACCTAAATGTTCAACCAATGACACAAATGTACTTATTGGATGCACAAGATTGGTTAAAAACCCTAATTGGACGAGAATAAGCCTTTGGAGGACGAAAATGACCTAAATATTGAACCAATGACACAAAATCACTTATTGGATGCACAAGATTGGTTAAAAACCCTAATTGGACGAGAATAAGCCTTGGGAGGACGAAAATGACCTAAATGTTCAACCAATGACACAAATGTACTTATTGGATGCACAAGATTGGTTAAAAACCCTAATTGGACGAGAATAAGCCTAGGGAGGACGAAAATGACCTAAATGTTCAACCAATGACACAAATTCGCTTATTGGATGCACAAGATTGGTTAAAAACCCTAATTGGAGGAGAATAAGCCTTGGGAGGACGAAAATGACCTAAACGTTCAACCAATGACACAAATGTACTTATTGGATGCACAAGATTGGTTAAAAACCCTAATTGGACGAGAATAAGCCTTGGGAGGACGTAAATGACCTAAATGTTCAACGTATGGCACAAAATCACTTATTGGATGCACAAGATTGGTTAAAAACCCTAATTGTACGAGAATAAGCATAGGGAGGACGAAAATGACCTAAATGTTCAACCAATGACACAAAATCACTTATTGGATGCACAAGATTGGTTAAAAACCCTAATTGGACGAGAATAAGCCTTGGGAGGACGAAAATGACCAAAATGTTCAACCAATGACACAAAATCACTTGTTGGATGCACAAGATTGGTTAAAAACCCTAATTGGACGAGAATAAGCATTCGGTGGATGAAAATGACCTAAATGTTCAACCAATGACACAAATGTACTTATTGGATGCACAAGATTGGTTAAAAACCCTAATTGGACGAGAATAAGCCTAGGGAGGACGAAAATGACCTAAATGTTCAACCAATGACACAAAATCACTTATTGGATGCACTAGATTGGTTTAAAACCCTATTTGGACGAGAATAAGCCTTGGGAGGACGAAAATGACCTAAATGTTCAACCAATGACACAAATGTACTTATTGGATGCACAAGATTGGTTAAAAACCCTAATTGGACGAGAATAAGCCTAGGGAGGACGAAAATGACCTAAATGTTCAACCAATGACACAAATGTACTTATTAGATGCACAAGATTGGTTAAAAGCCCTAATTGGACGAGAAAAAGCCTAGGGAGGACGAAAATGACCTAAATGTTCAACCAATGACACAAATGTACTTATTGGATGCACAAGATTGGTTAAAACCCCTAATTGGACGAGAATAAGCCTTGGGAGGACGAAAATGACCTAAATGTTCAACCAATGACACAAATGTATTTGTTGGATGCACAAGATTGGTTAAAAACCCTAATTTGACGAGAATAAGCCTAGGGAGGACGAAAATGACCTAAATGTTCAACCAATGACACAAAATCACTTATTGGATGCACAAGATTGGTTAAAAACCCTAATTGGACGAGAATAAGCCTTGGGAGGACGAAAATGACCTAAATGTTCAACCAATGACTCAAATGTACTTATTGGATGCACAAGATTGGTTAAAAACCCTAATTGGACGAGAATAAGCCTAGGGAGGACGAAAATGACCTAAATGTTCAACCAATGACACAAATGTACTTATTAGATGCACAAGATTGGTTAAAAACCCTAATTGGACGAGAATAAGCATTAGGAGGACGAAAAATGACCTAAATGTTCAACCAATGAGACAAATTTACTTATTGGATGCACAAGATTGGTTAAAACCCCTAATTGGACGAGAATAAGCCTAGGGAGGACGAAAATGACCTAAATGTTCAACCAATGACACAAAATCACTTATTGGATGCACAAGATTGGTTAAAAACCCTAATTGGACGAGAATAAGCTTTAGGAGGACGAAAATGACCTAAATGTTCAACCAATGACACAAATGTACTTATTGGATGCACAAGATTGGTTAACAACCCTAATTGGACGAGATTAAGGCTTGGGAGGACGAAAATGACCTAAATGTTCAACCAATGACACAAATGTACTTATTGGATGCAAAAGATTGGTTAAAAACCCTAATTGGACGAGAATAAGCCTTGAGAGGACGAAAATGACCTAAATGTTCAACCAATGACACAAAATCACTTATTGGATGCACAAGATTGGTTAAAAACCCTAATTGGACGAGAATAAGAATTCGGAGGACGAAAATGACCTAAATGTCCAACCAATGACACAAATGTACTTATTGGATGCACAAGATTGGTTAAAAACCCTAATTGGATGAGAATAAGCCTAGGGAGGACGAAAATGACCTAAATGTTCAACCAATGACTCAAAATCACTTATTGGATGCACAAGATTGGTTAAAAAACCCTAATTGGACGAGAATAAGCATTGGGAGGACGAAAATGACCTAAATGTTCAACCAATGACACAAAATCAATTATTAGATGCACAAGATTGGTTAAAACCCTAATTGTACGAGAATAAGCATTGGGAGGACGAAAATGACCTAAATGTTCAACCAATGACACAAATGTACTTATTCGATGCACAAGATTGGTTAAAACCCCTAATTGGACGAGAATAAGCCTAGGGAGGACGAAAATTATCTAAATGTTCAACCAATGACACAAAATCAATTATTGGATGCACAAGATTGGTTAAAAACCCTAATTGGACGAGAATAAGCGTTGGGAGGACGAAAATGACCTAAATGTTCAACCAATGACACAAATGTACTTATTGGTTGCAAAAGATTGGTTAAAAATCGTAATTGGACGAGAATAAGCCTTGAGAGGACGAAAATGACCTAAATGTTCAACCAATGACACAAAATCAACTATTGGATTCACAAGATTGGTTAAAACCCTAATTTGACGAGAATAAACATTGGGAGGACGAATATGACCTAAATGTTCAACCAATGACACAAATGTACTTATTGGATGCACAAGATTGGTTAAAACCCTAATTGGATGAGAACAAGCCTAGGGAGGACGAAAATGACCTAAATGTTCAACCAATGACACAAAATCACTTATTGGATGCACAAGATTGGTTAAAAACCCTAATTGGACGAGAATAAGCGTTGGGAGGACGAAAATGACCTAAATGTTCAACCAATGACACAAATGTACTTATTGGATGCACAAGATTGGTTAAAAACCGTAATAGGACGAGAATAAGCCTAGGGAGGACGAAAATGACCTAAATGTTCAACCAATGACACAAATGTACTTATTGGATGCACAAGATTGGTTAAAAACCCTAATTGGACGAGAATAAGCCTAGGGAGGACGAAAATGACCTAAATGTTCAACCAATGACACAAATGTACTTATTAGATGCTCAAGATTGGTTAAAAACCATAATTGAACGAGAATAAGCCTAGGGAGGACGAAAATGACCTAAATGTTCAACCAATGAAACAAATGTACTTATTGGATGCACAAGATTGGTTAAAAACCCTAATTGAACGAGAATAAGCCTAGGGAGGACGAAAATGACCTAAATGTTCAACCAATGACACAAATGTACTTAGTGGATGCACAAGATTGGTTAAAAACCCTAATTGGACGAGAATAAGCCTAGGGAGGACGAAAATGACCTAAATGTTCAACCAATGACACAAAATCACTTATTGGATGCACAAGATTGGTTAAAAACCCTAATTGGACGAGAATAAGCCTTGGGAGGACGAAAATGACCTAAATGTTCAACCAATGACTCAAATGTACTTATTGGATGCACAAGATTGGTTAAAAACCCTAATTGGACGAGAATAAGCCTAGGGAGGACGAAAATGACCTAAATGTTCAACCAATGACACAAATGTACTTATTAGATGCACAAGATTGGTTAAAAACCCTAATTGGACGAGAATAAGCATTAGGAGGACGAAAAATGACCTAAATGTTCAACCAATGAGACAAATTTACTTATTGGATGCACAAGATTGGTTAAAACCCCTAATTGGACGAGAATAAGCCTAGGGAGGACGAAAATGACCTAAATGTTCAACCAATGACACAAAATCACTTATTGGATGCACAAGATTGGTTAAAAACCCTAATTGGACGAGAATAAGCGTTGGGAGGAGGAAAATGACCTAAATGTTCAACCAATGACACAAATGTACTTATTGGATGCACAAGATTGGTTAAAAACCCTAATTGGACGAGAATAAGCCTAGGGAGGACGAAAATGACCTAAATGTTCAACCAATGACACAAATGTACTTATTGGATGCACAAGATTGGTTAAAACCCCTAATTGGACGAGAATAAGCCTAGGGAGGACAAAAATGACCTAAATGTTCAACCAATGACACAAATGTACTTATTGGATGCACAAGATTGGTTAAAAACCCTAATTGGACGAGAATAAGCCTAGGGAGGACGAAAATGACCTAAATGTTCAACCAATGACACAAAAGCACTCATTGGATGCACAAGATTGGTTAAAAACCCTAATTGGACGAGAATAAGCCTTGGGAGGACGAAAATGACCTAAATGTTCAACCAATGACACAAATGTACTTATTGGATGCACAAGATTGGTTAAAAACCCTAATTGGACGAGAATAAGCCTTGGGAGGACGAAAATGACCTAAATGTTCAACCAACAACACAAACTCACTTATTGGATGCACAAGATTGGTTAAAAACCCTAATTGGACGAGAATAAGCCTTGGGAGGACGAAAAATGACCTAAATGTTCAACAATTGACACAAATGTACTTATTGGATGCACAAGATTGGTTAAAAACCCTAATTGGACGAGAATAAGCCTTGGGAGGACGAAAATGAACTAAATGTTCAACCAATGACACAAATGTACTTATTGGATGCACAAGATTGGTTAAAACCCCTAATTGGACGAGAATAAGCCTAGGGAGGACGAAAATGATCTAAATGTTCAACCAATGACAAAAAATCACTTATTGGATGCACAAAATTGGTTAAAAACCCTAATTGGACGAGAATAAGCTTCGGAAGGACGAAAATGACCTAAATGTTCAACCAATGACACAAATGTACTTATTGGATGCACAAGATTGGTTAAAAACCCTAATTGGACGAGAATAAGCCTAGGGAGGACGAAAATGACCTAAATGTTCAACCAATGACACAAAATCACTTATTGGATGCACAAGATAGGTTGAAAACCCTAATTGGACGAGAATAAGCCTTGGGAGGACGAAAATGACCTAAATGTTCAACCAATGACACAAATGTACTTATTGGATGCACAAGATTGGTTAAAAACCCTAATTGGACGAGAATAAGCCTAGGGAGGACGAAAATGACCTAAATGTTCAACCAATGACACAAATGTACTTATTGGTTGCACAAGATTGGTTAAAAACCCTAATTGGACGAGAATAAGCCTTCGGAGGATGAAAATGACCTAAATGTTCAACCAATGACACAAATGTACTTATTGGATGCACAAGATTGGTTAAAAACCCTAATTGGACGAGAATAAGCCTTGGGAGGACGAAAATGACCTAAATGTTCAACCAACGACCCAAAAGCACTTATTGGATGCACAAGATTGGTTAAAAACCCTAATTGGACGAGAATAAGCCTTGGGAGGACGAAAATGACCTAAATGTTCAACCAATGACACAAATGTACTTATTGGATGCACAAGATTGGTTAAAAACCCTAATTGGACGAGAATAAGCCTTGGGAGGACGAAAATGACCTAAATGTTCAACCAATGACACAAATGTACTTATTGGATGCACAAGATTGGTTAAAAACCCGAATTGGACGAGAATAAGCCATGGGAGGACGAAAATGACCTAAATGTTCAACCAATGACACAAATGTACTTATTGGATGCACAAGATTGGTTAAAAACCCTAATTGGACGAGAATAAGCCTTGGGAGGACGAAAATGACCTAAATGTTCAACCAATGACACAAATGTACTTATTGGATGCACAAGATTGGTTAAAAACCCTAATTGGACCAGAATAAGCCTTGGGATGACGAAAATGACCTAAATATTCAACAAATGACACAAAATCACTTATTGGATGCACAAGATTAGTTAAAAACCCTACTTGGAGGAGAATAAGCCTTAGGAGGACGAAAATGACCTAAATGTTCAACCAATGACACAAAATCACTTATTGGATGCACAAGATTGGTTAAAAACCCTAATTGGACGAGAATAAGCCTTGGGAGGACGAAAATGACCTAAATGTTCAACCAATGACACAAATGTACTTATTGGATGCACAAGATTGGTTAGAAACCCTTATTGGATGAGAATAAGCATTGGGAGGACGAAAATGACCTAAATGTTCAACCAATGACACAAAATCACTTATTGGATGCACAAGATTGGTTAAAAACCCTAATTGGACGAGAATAAGCCTTGGGAGGACGAAAATGACCTAAATGTTCAACCAATGACACAAATGTACTTATTGGATGCACAAGATTGGTTAAAAACCCTAATTGGACGAGAAAAATCCATGGGAGGACGAAAATGACCTAAATGTTCAACCAATGACACAAAATCACTTATTGGATGCACAAGATTGGTTAAAAACCCTAATTGGACGAGAATAAGCCTTGGGAGGACGAAAATGACCTAAATGTTCAACCAATGACACAAATGTACTTATTGGATGCACAAGATTGGTTAAAAACCATAATTGGACGACAATAAGCCTAGGGAGGACGAAAATGACCTAAATGTTAAACCAATGACACAAAATCACTTATTGTGTGCACAAGATTGGTTAAAATCCCTAATTAGGCGAGACTAAGCCTTGGGAGGACGCATATGACCTAAATGTTCAACCAATGACACAAAATCACTTATTGGATGCACAAGATTGGTTAAAAACCCTAATTGGACGAGAATAAGCCTTGGGAGGACGAAAATGACCTAAATGTTCAACCAATGACACAAAATCACTTATTGGATGCACAAGATTGGTTAAAAACCCTAATTATACGAGAATAAGCCTTTGGACGACGAAAATGACCTAAATGTTCAACCAATGACACAAAATCACTTATTGGATGCACAAGATTGGTTAAAAACCCTAATTGGACGAGAATAAGCCTTGGGAGGACGAAAATGACCTAAATGTTCAACCAATGACACAAATGTACTTATTGGATGCACAAGATTGGTTAAAAACCCTATTGGACGAGAATTAGCCTTGGGATGACGAAAATGACCTAAATGTTCAATCAATGGCACAAAATCACTTATTGGATGCACAAGAATGGTTAAAAACCATAATTGGACGAGAATAAGCCTAGGGAGGACGAAAATGACCTAAATGTTCAACCAATGACACAAAATCACTTATTGGATGCACAAGATAAGTTAAAAACCCTAATTGGAAGAGAATAAGGCTAGGGAGGACAAAAATGACCTAAATGTTCAACCAATGACACAAAATCACTTATTGGATGCACAAGATTGGTTAAAAACCCTAATTGGACGAGAATAAGCCTTGGGAGGACGAAAATGACCTAAATGTTCAACCAATGACACAAATGTACTTATTGGATGCACAAGATTGGTTAAAAACCCTAATTTGACGAGAATAAGCCTCGGGAGGAAGAAAATGACCTAAATGTTCAACCAATGACACAAAATCACTTATTGGATGCACAAGATTGGTTAAAAACCCTAATTGGACGAGAATAAGCCTTGGGAGGACGAAAATGACCTAAATGTTCAACCAATGACACAAAATCGCTAATTGGATGCACAAGATTGGTTAAAAACCCTAATTGGAGGAGAATAAGACTTGGGAGGACGAAAATGACCTAAACGTTCAACCGATGACACAAATGTACTTATTGGATGCACAACATTGGTTAAAAATCCTAATTGGACGAGAATAAGCTTTGGGAGGACGAAAATTACCTACATGTTCAACCAATGACACAAAATCACTTATTGGATGCACAAGATTGGTTAAAAACCCTAATTGGGCGAGAATAAGCCTTGGGAGGACGAAAATGACCTAAATGTTCAACCAATGACACAAATGTACTTATTGGATGCACAAGATTGGTTAAAAACCCTAATTGGACGAGAATAAGCCTAGGGAGGACGAAAATGACCTAAATGTTCAACCAATGACACAAAATCACTTATTGGATGCACAAGATTGGTTAAAAACCCTAATTGGACGAGAATAAGCCTTGGGAGGAGAAAAATGACCTAAATGTTCAACCAATGACACAAATGTACTTATTGGATGCACAAGATTGGTTAAAAACCCTAATTGGACGAGAATAAGCCTAGGGAGGACGAAAATGACCTAAATGTTCAACCAATGACACAAAATCACTTATTATATGCACAAGATTGGTTAAAAACCCTAATTGGACGAGAATAATCCTTGGGAGGACGAAAATGACCTAAATGTTCAACCGATGACACAAAATCACTTATTGGATGCACAAGATTGGTTAAAAACCCTAATTGGACGAGAATAAGCCTTGGGAGGACGAAAATGACCTAAATGTTCAACCAATGACACAAATAAACTTATTGGATGCACAAGATTGGTTAAAAACCCTAATTGGACGAGAATAAGCTTACGGAGGAAGAAAATGACCTAAATGTTCAACCAATGACACAAAATCACTTATTGGATGCACAAGATTGGTTAAAAACCCTAATTGGACGAGAATAAGCCTTGGGAGGACGAAAATGACCTAAATGTTCAACCAATGACACAAATGTACTTATTGGATGCACAAGATTGGTTAAAAACCCTAATTGGACGAGAATAAGCCTTGGGAGGACGAAATGAACTAAATGTTCAACCAATGACACAAATGTACTTAATGGATGCACAAGATTGGTTAAAAACCCTAATTGGACAAGAATAAGCCTTGGGAGGACGAAAATGACCTAAATGTACAACCAATGACACAAAATCACTTATAGGATGCACAAGATTGGTTAAAAACCCAAATTGGACGAGAATAAGCCTTGGGAGGAAGAAAATGACCTAAATGTTCAACCAATGACACAAAATCACTTATTGGATGCACAAGATTGGTTAAAAACCCTAATTGGACGAGAATAAGCCTTGGGAGGACGAAAATGACCTAAATGTTCAACCAATGACACAAAGTCACTTATTGGATGCACACGATTGGTTAAAAATCCTAATTGGACAAGAACAAGCCTAGGGAGGACGAAAATGACCTAAATGTTCAACCAATGACACAAATGTACTTATTGGATGCACAAGATTGGTTAAAAACCCTAATTGGACGAGAATAAGCCTAGGGAGGACGAAAATGACCTAAATGTTTAACCAATGACACAAAAGCACTTATTGGATGCACAAGATTGGTTAAAAACCCTAATTGGACGAGAATAAGCCTTGGGAGGACGAAAATGACCTAAATGTTCAACCAATGACACAAATGTACTTATTGGATGCACAAGATTGGTTAAAAACCCTAATTGGACGAGAATAAGCCTTGGGAGGACGAAAATGACCTAAATGTTCAACCAATGACACCAATGTACTTATTGGATGCACAAGATTGGTTAAAAACCCTAATTTGACGAGAATAAGCCTAGGGAGGACGAAAATGACCTAAATATTCAAACAATGACACAAAATAACTTATTGGATGCACAAGATTGGTTAAAAACCCTAATTGGACGAGAATAAGCCTTGGGAGGACGTAAATGACCTAAATGTTCAACCAATAACACAAATGTACTTATTGGATGCACAAGATTGGTTAAAAACCCTAATTGGACGAGAATAAGCCTTGGGAGGACGAAAATGACCTAAATGTTCAACCAATGACACAAATGTACTTATTGGATGCACAAGATTGGTTAAAAACCCTAATTTGACGAGAATAAGCCTAATGAGGACGAAAATGACATAAATGTTCAACCAATGACACAAAATCACTTATTGGATGCACAAGATTGGTTAAAAACCCTAATTGGATGAGAATAAGCCTAGGGAAGACGAAAATGACCTAAATATTCAACCAATGACACAAAATAACTTATTGGATGCACAAGATTGGTTAAAAACCCTAATTGGACGAGAATAAGCCTTGGGAGGACGAAAATGACCTAAATGTTCAACCAATGACACAAATGTACTTATTGGATGCACAAGATTGGTTAAAAACCCTAATTGGACGAGAATAAGCCTTGGAAGGATGAAAATGACCTAAATGTTCAACCAATGACACAAAATCACTTATTGGATGCACAAGATTGGTAAAAAACCCCAATTGGACGAGAATAAGCCTTGGGAGGACAAAAATGACCTAAATGTTCAACCAATGATACAAATGTACTTGTAGGATGCACAAGATTGGTTAAAAAACCTAATTGGACGAGAATAAGCCTTGGGAGGACGAAAATGACCTAAATGTTCAACCAATGACACAAATGTACTTATTGGATGCACAAGATTGGTTAAAAACCCTAATTGGACGAGAATAAGCCTAGGGAGGACGAAAATGACCTAAATGTTCAACCAGTGACACAAATGTACTTATTGGATGCACAAGATTGGTTAAAAACCCTAATTGGACGAGAATAAGACTAGGGAGGACGAAAATGACCCAAATGTTCAACCAATGACACAAATGTACTTATTGGATGCACAAGATTGGTTAAAAACCCTAATTGGACGAGAATAAGCCTTGGGAGAACGAAAATGACCTAAATGTTCAACCAATGACACAAAATCACTTATTGGATGCACAAGATTGGTTAAAAACCCTAATTGGACGAGAATAAGCCTTGTAGGACAAAAATGACCTAAATGTTCAACCAATGAAACAAATGTACTTATTGGATGCAAAGGATTGGTTAAAAACCCTAATTGGACGAGAATAAGCCTAGGGAGGACGAAAATGACCTAAATGTTCAACCAATGACACAAAATCAATTATTGGATGCACAAGATTGGTTAAAACCCTAATTGGACGAGAATAAGCATTGGGAGGACGAAAAATGACCTAAATGTTCAACCAATGAGACAAAATTACTTATTGGATGCACAAGATTGGTTAAAACCCCTAATTGGACGAGAATAAGCCTAGGGAGGACGAAAATGACCTAAATGTTCAACCAATGACACAAAATCACTAATTGGAAGCACAAGATTGGTTAAAAACCCTAATTGGACGAGAATAAGCCTTGGGAGGACGAAAATGACCTAAAAGTTCAACGAATGACACAAATGTACTAATTGGATGCACAAGATTGGTTAAAACCACTAATTGGACGAGAATAAGCCTAGGGAGGACGAAAATAATCTAAATGTTCAACCAAAGACACAAAATCACTTATTGGATGCACAAGATTGGTTAAAAACCCTAATTGGACGAGAATAAGCCTTGGAAGAACGAAAATGACCTAAATGTTCAACCAATGACACAAAATCACTTATTGGATGCACAAGATTGGTTAAAAACCCTAATTGGACGAGAATAAGCCTTGGGAGGACGAAAATGACCTAAATGTTCAACCAATGACATAAAATCACTTATTGGATGCACAAGATTGGTTAAAAACCCTAATTGGACGAGAATAAGCATTGGGAGGACGAAAATGACATAAATGTTCAACCAATGACACAAATGTACTTATTAGATGCACAAGATTGGTTAAAAACCCTAATTGGACGAGAATAAGCATTGGGAGGACGAAAAATGACCTAAATGTTCAACCAATGAGACAAATTTACTTATTGGATGCACAAGATTGGTTAAAACCCCTAATTGGACGAGAATAAGCCTAGGGAGGACGAAAATGACCTAAATGTTCAACCAATGACACAAAATCACTTTTTGGATGCACAAGATTGGTTAAAAACCCTAATTGGACGAGAATAAGCCTTGGGAGGACGAAAATGACCTAAATGTTCAACCAATGACTCAAATGTACTTATTGGATGCACAAGATTGGTTAAAAACCCTAATTGGACAAGAATAAGCCTAGGGAGGACGAAAATGACCTAAATGTTCAACCAATGACACAAAATCTCTTATTGGATGCACAAGATTGGTTAAAAACCCTAATTGGACGAGAATAAGCCTTGGGAGGACGGAAATGACAAAAATGTTCAACTAATGACACAAATGTACTTTTTGGATGCACAAGATTGGTTAAAAACCCTAATTGGACGAGAATAAGCCTTGGGAGGACAAAAATGACCTAAATGTTCAACCAATGGCACAAAATCACTTATTGGACGCACAAGATTGGTTAAAAACCCTAATTGGAAGAGAATAATCCTAGGGAGGACAAAAATGACCTAAATGTTCAACCAATGACACAACTGTACTTATTGGTTGCACAAGATTGGTTAAAACCCCTAATTGGACGAGAATAAGCTTTGGGAGGACGAAAATGACCTAAATCTTCAACCAATGACACAAAATCACTTATTGGATGCACAAGATTGGTTAAAAACCCTAATTGGACGAGAATAAGCCTTGGGAGGACGAAAATGACCTAAATGTTCAACCAATGACACAAATGTACTTATTGGATGCACAAGATTGGTTAAAAACCCTAATTGGACGAGAATAAGGCTAGAGAGGACGAAAATGACCTAAATGTTCAACCAATGACACAAAATAAATTATTGGATGCACAAGATTGGTTAAAACCCTAATTGGACGAGAATAAGCATTGGGAGGACGAAAAATGACCTAAATGTTCAACCAATGAGACAAATTTACTTATTGGATGCACAAGAATTGTTAAAACCCCTAATTGGACGAGAATAAGCCTAGGGAGGACGAAAATGACCTAAATGTTCAACCAATGACACAAAATCACTTATTGGAAGCACAAGATTGGTTAAAAACCCTAATTGGACGAGAATAAGCCTTGGGAGGACGAAAATGACCTAAATGTTCAACGAATGACACAAATGTACTTATTGGATGCACAAGATTGGTTAAAAACCGTAATTAATAAGCCTAGGGAGGACGAAAATGACCTAAATGTTCAACCAATGACACAAAATCACTTATTGGATCCGCAAGATTGGTTAAAAACCCTAATTGGACGAGAATAAGCCTTGGGAGAACGAAAATGACCTAAATGTTCAACCAATGACACAAAATCACTTATTGGATGCACAAGATTGGTTAAAAACCCTAATTGGACGAGAATAAGCCTTGTAGGACGAAAATGACCTAAATGTTCAACCAATGACACAAATGTACTTATTGGATGCACAAGATTGGTTAAAAACCCTAATTGGACGAGAATAAGCCTAGGGAGGACGAAAATGACCTAAATGTTCAACCAATGACACAAAATCAATTATTGGATGCACAAGATTAGTTAAAACCCTAATTGGACGAGAATAAGCATTTGGAGGACGAAAAATGACCAAAGTGTTCAACCAATGAGACAAATTTACTTATTGGATGCACAAGATTGGTTAATACCCCTAATTGGACGAGAATAAACCTAGGGAGGACGAAAATGACCTAAATGTTCAACCAATGACACAAAATCACTTATTGGAAGCACAAGATTGGTTAAAAACCCTAATTGGATGAGAATAAGCCTTGGGAGGACGAAAATGACCTAAATGTTCAACCAATGACACAAATGTACTTATTGGATGCACAAGATTGGTTAAAAACCCTAATTGGATGAGAATAAGCCTTGGGAGGACGAAAATGACCTAAATATTCAACCAACGACACAAAATCACTTATTGGATGCACAAGATTGGTTAAAAACCCTAATTGGACGAGAATAAGCCTTGGGAGGACGAAAATGACCTAAATGTTCAACCAATGACACAAATGTACTTATTGGATGCACAAGATTGGTTAAAAACCCTAATTGGGCGAGAATAAGCCATCGGAGGACGAAAATGACCTAAATGTTCAACCAATGACACAAATGTACTTATTGGATGCACAAGATTGGTTAAAAACCCTAATTGGACGAGAATAAGCCTAGGGAGGACGAAAATGACCTAAATGTTCAACCAATGACACAAATGTACTTATTAGATGCACAAGATTGGTTAAAAACCCTAATTGGACGAGAATAAGCCTCGGGAGGACGAAAATGACCTAAATGTTCAACCAATGACACAAATGTACTTATTGGATGCACAAGATTGGTTAAAAACCCTAATTGGACGAGAATAAGCCTTGGGAGGACGAAAATGACATAAATGTTCAACCAATGAATCAAATGTACTTATTGGATGCACAAGATTGGTTAAAAACCCTAATTGGACGAGAATAAGCCTTGGGAGGACGAAAATGACCTAAATGTTCAACCAATGACACAAAATCACTTATTGGATGCACAAGATTGGTTAAAAACCCTAATTGGACGAGAATAAGCTTAGGGAGGACGAAAATGACTTAAATGTTCAACCAATGACACAAAATCACTTATTGGATGCATAAGATTGGTTAAAAACCCTAATTGTACGAAAATAAGCCTTGGGAGGACGAAAATGACCTAAATGTTCAACCAATGACACAAATGTACTTATTGGATGCACAAGATTGGTTAAAAACCCTAATTGGACGAGAATAAGCCTAGGGAGGACGAAAATGACCTAAATGTTCAACCAATGACACAAAATCACTTATTGGATGCACTAGATTGGTTTAAAACTCTAATTGGACGAGAATAAGCCTTGGGAGGACGAAAATGACCTAAGTGTTCAACCAATGACACAAATGTACTTATTGGATGCACAAGATTGGTTAAAAACCCTAATTGGACGAGAATAAGCCTAGGGAGGACGAAAATGACCTAAATGTTCAACCAATGACACAAAAGTACTTATTGGATGCACAAGATTGGTTAAAAATCCTAATTGGACGAGAATAAGCCTAGGGAGGACGAAAATGACCTAAATGTTCAACCAATGACACAAAATCACTTATTGGATGCACAAGATTGGTTAAAAACCCTAATTGGAAGCGAATAAGCCTAGGGAGGACGACAATGACCTAAATGTTCAATCAATGACACAAAATCACTTATTGGATGCACAAGATGGGTTAAAAACCCTAATTGGACGAGAATAAGCCTTCGGAGGACGAAAAGGACCTAAATATTCAACCAATGACACAAAATCACTTATTGGATGCACAAGATTGGTTAAAAATCCTAATTGGTCGAGAATAAGCCTTGGGAGGACGAAAATGACCTAAATGTTCAACCAATGACACAAATGTACTTATTGGATGCACAAGATTGGTTAAAAACCCTAATTGGACGAGAATAAGCCTAGGGAGGACGAAAATGACCTAAATGTTCAACCAATGACACAAATGTACTTATTGGATGCACAAGATTGGTTAAAAACCCTAATTGGAAGAGAATAAGCATTGGGAGGACGAAAATGACCTAAATGTTCAACCAATGACACAAATGTACTAATTCGATGCACAAGATTGGTTAAAAACCCTAATTGGACGAGAATAAGCCTAGGGAGGACGAAAATGACCTAAATGTTCAACCAATGACACAAATGTACTTATTAGATGCACAAGATTGGTTAAAAACCCTAATTGGACGAGAATAAGCATTGGGAGGACGAAAATGACCTAAATGTTCAACCAATGACACAAAATCTCTTATTGGATGCACAAGATTGGTTAAAACCCCTAATTGGACGAGAATAAGCCTTGGGAGGACGGAAATGACCAAAATGTTCAACCAATGACACAAATGTACTTTTTGGATGCACAAGATTGGTTAAAAACCCTAATTGGACGAGAATAAGCCTTGGGAGGACGAAAATGACCTAAATGTTCAACCAACGGCACAAAATCACTTATTGGACGCACAAGATTGGTTAAAAACCCCAATTGGACGAGAATAAGCCTAGGGAGGACGAAAATGACCTAAATGTTCAACCAATGACACAAATGTACTTATTAGATGCACAAGATTGGTTAAAAACCCTAATTGGACGAGAATAAGCATTGGGAGGACGAAAATGACCTAAATGTTCAACCAATGACACAAAATCACTTATTGGATGCACAAGATTGGTTAAAAACCTTAATTGGTTGAGAATAAGCCTAGGGAGGACGAAAATGACCTAAATGTTCAACCAATGACACAAATGTACTTATTGGATGCACAAGATTGGTTAAAACCCCTAATTGGACGAGAATAAGCCTAGGGAGGACGAAAATAATCTAAATGTTCAACCAATGACACAAAATTACTTATTGGATGCACAAGATTGGTTAAAAACCCTAATTGGACGAGAATAAGCATTGGGAGGACGAAAAATGACCTAAATGTTCAACCAATGAGACAAATTTACTTATTGGATGCACAAGATTGGTTAAAACCCCTAATTGGACGAGAATAAGCCTAGGGAGGACGAAAATGACCTAAATGTTCAACCAATGACACAAAATCACTTTTTGGATGCACAAGATTGGTTAAAAACCCTAATTGGACGAGAATAAGCCTTGGGAGGACGAAAATGACCTAAATGCTCAACCAATGACTCAAATGTACTTATTGGATGCACAAGATTGGTTAAAAACCCTAATTGGACAAGAATAAGCCTAGGGAGGACGAAAATGACCTAAATGTTCAACCAATGACACAAAATCTCTTATTGGATGCACAAGATTGGTTAAAAACCCTAATTGGACGAGAATAAGCCTTGGGAGGACGGAAATGACAAAAATGTTCAACTAATGACACAAATGTACTTTTTGGATGCACAAGATTGGTTAAAAACCCTAATTGGACGAGAATAAGCCTTGGGAGGACAAAAATGACCTAAATGTTCAACCAATGGCACAAAATCACTTATTGGACGCACAAGATTGGTTAAAAACCCTAATTGGAAGAGAATAATCCTAGGGAGGACAAAAATGACCTAAATGTTCAACCAATGACACAACTGTACTTATTGGTTGCACAAGATTGGTTAAAACCCCTAATTGGACGAGAATAAGCTTTGGGAGGACGAAAATGACCTAAATCTTCAACCAATGACACAAAATCACTTATTGGATGCACAAGATTGGTTAAAAACCCTAATTGGACGAGAATAAGCCTTGGGAGGACGAAAATGACCTAAATGTTCAACCAATGACACAAATGTACTTATTGGATGCACAAGATTGGTTAAAAACCCTAATTGGACGAGAATAAGGCTAGAGAGGACGAAAATGACCTAAATGTTCAACCAATGACACAAAATAAATTATTGGATGCACAAGATTGGTTAAAACCCTAATTGGACGAGAATAAGCATTGGGAGGACGAAAAATGACCTAAATGTTCAACCAATGAGACAAATTTACTTATTGGATGCACAAGAATTGTTAAAACCCCTAATTGGACGAGAATAAGCCTAGGGAGGACGAAAATGACCTAAATGTTCAACCAATGACACAAAATCACTTATTGGAAGCACAAGATTGGTTAAAAACCCTAATTGGACGAGAATAAGCCTTGGGAGGACGAAAATGACCTAAATGTTCAACGAATGACACAAATGTACTTATTGGATGCACAAGATTGGTTAAAAACCGTAATTAATAAGCCTAGGGAGGACGAAAATGACCTAAATGTTCAACCAATGACACAAAATCACTTATTGGATCCGCAAGATTGGTTAAAAACCCTAATTGGACGAGAATAAGCCTTGGGAGAACGAAAATGACCTAAATGTTCAACCAATGACACAAAATCACTTATTGGATGCACAAGATTGGTTAAAAACCCTAATTGGACGAGAATAAGCCTTGTAGGACGAAAATGACCTAAATGTTCAACCAATGACACAAATGTACTTATTGGATGCACAAGATTGGTTAAAAACCCTAATTGGACGAGAATAAGCCTAGGGAGGACGAAAATGACCTAAATGTTCAACCAATGACACAAAATCAATTATTGGATGCACAAGATTAGTTAAAACCCTAATTGGACGAGAATAAGCATTTGGAGGACGAAAAATGACCAAAGTGTTCAACCAATGAGACAAATTTACTTATTGGATGCACAAGATTGGTTAATACCCCTAATTGGACGAGAATAAACCTAGGGAGGACGAAAATGACCTAAATGTTCAACCAATGACACAAAATCACTTATTGGAAGCACAAGATTGGTTAAAAACCCTAATTGGATGAGAATAAGCCTTGGGAGGACGAAAATGACCTAAATGTTCAACCAATGACACAAATGTACTTATTGGATGCATAAGATTGGTTAAAAACCCTAATTGGACGAGAATAAGCCTTGGGAGGACGAAAATGACCTAAATGTTCAACCAATGACACAAATGTACTTATTGGATGCACAAGATAAGTTAAAAACCCTAATTGGGAGAGAATAAGCATAGGGATGACGAAATTGACCTAAATGTTCAACCAATGACACAAAATCACTTATTGGATGCACAAGATTGGTTAAAAACCCTAATTGGACGAGAATAAGCCTTGGGAGGACGAAAATGACCTAAATGTTCAACCAATGACACAAAAGGACTTATTGGATGCACAAGATTGGTTAAAAACCCTAATTGGACGAGAATAAGCCTTGGGAGGACGAAAATGACCTAAATGTTCAACCAATGACACAAATGTACTTATTGGATGCACAAGATTGGTTAAAATCCCTAATTGGACGATAATAAGCCTTGGGAGGACGAAAATGACCTAAATGTTCAACCAATGACACAAATGTACTTATTGGATGCACAAGATTGGTTAAAAACCCTAATTGGACGAGAATAAGCCTAGGGAGGACGAAAATGACCTAAATGTTCAACCAATGACACAAATGTACGTATTGGATGCACAAGATTGGTTAAAAACCCTAATTGGACGAGAAAAAGCCTAGGGAGGATGAAAATGACCTAAATGTTCAACCTATGACACAAATGTACTTATTGGATGCACAAGATTGGTTAAAAACCCTAATTGGACGAGAATAAGCCTTGGGAGGACGAAAATGACCTAAATGTTCAACCAATGACACAAAATCACTTATTGGATGCACAAGATAGGTTAAAAACCCTAATTGGACAAGAATAAGCCTTGGGAGGACGAAAATGACCTAAATGTTCAACCAATGACACAAATGAACTTATTGGATGCACAAGATTGGTTAAAAACCCTAATTGGACGAGAATAAGCCTTGGGAGGACGAAAATGACCTAAATGTTCAACCAATGACACAAATGTACTTATTGGATGCACAAGATTGGTTAAAAACCCTAATTGGACGAGAATAAGCCTAGGGAGGACGAAAATGACCTAAATGTTCAACCAATGACACAAAATCACTTATTTGACGCACAAGATTGGTTAAAAACCCTAATTGAACGAGAATAAGCCTAGGGAGGACAAAAATGACCTAAATGTTAAACCAATGACACAAAATCACTTATTGGATGCACAAGATTGGTTAAAAACCCTAAGTGGACGAGAATAAGCCTAGGGAGGCGAAAATGACCTAAATGTTCAACCAATGACAAAAAATTACTTATTGGATGCACAAGAATGGTTAAACACCCTAATTGGACGAGAATAAGCCTTGGGAGGACGAAAATGACCTAAATGTTCAACCAATGACACAAATGTACTTATTGGATGCACAAGATTGGTTAAAAACCCTAATTGGACGAGAATAAGCCTAGGGAGGACGAAAATGACCTAAATGTTCAACCAATGACACAAAATCACTTATTGGATGCACAAGATTGGTTAAAAACCCTAATAGAACGAGAATAAGCCTTAGGAGAACGAAAATGACCTAAATGTTCAAACAATGAAACAAAATCACTTATTGGATGCACAAGATTGGTTCAAAACCCTAATTGGACGAGAATAAGCCTAGGGAGGACGAACATGACCTAAATGTTCAAACAATGACACAAAATCACTTATTGGATGAACAAGATTGGTTAAAAACCCTAATTGGACGAGAATAAGCCTAGGGAGGACGAAAAAGACCTAAATGTTCAACCAATGACACAAATGTACTTATTGGATGCACAAGATTGGTTAAAAACCCTAATTGGACGAGAATAAGCCTAGGGAGGACGAAAATGACCTAAATGTTCAACCAATGACACAAAATCACTTATTGGATGCACAAGATTGGTTAAAAATCCTAAATGGACGAGAATAAGCCTAAGGAGGACGACAATGACCTAAATGTTCAACCAATGACACAAAATCACTTATTGGATGCACAAGATTGGTTAAAAACCCTAATTGGACGAAAGTAAGCCTTGGGAGGACGAAAATGACCTAAATGTTCAACCAATGACACAAATGTACTTATTGGATGCACAAGATTGGTTAAAAACCCTAATTGGACGAGAATAAGCCTAGGGAGGACGAAAATGACCTAAATGTTCAACCAATGACACAAATGTACTGATTGGATGCACAAGATTGGTTAAAAACCCTAATTGGACGAGAATAAGCCTTGGGAGGACGAAAATGACCTAAATGTTCAACCAATGGCACAAAATCACTTATTGGATGCACAAGATTGGTTAAAAACCCTAATTGGACGAGAATAAGCCTAGGGAGGACGAAAATGACCTAAATGTTCAACCAATGACACAAATGTACTTATTAGATGCACAAGATTGGTTAAAAACCCTAATTGGACGAGAATAAGCATTGGGAGGACGAAAAATGACCTAAATGTTTACCCAATGAGACAAATTTACTTATTGGATGCACAAGATTGGTTAAAACCCCTAATTGGACGAGAATAAGCCTAGGGAGGACGAAAATGACCTAAATGTTCAACCAATGACACAAAATCACTTATTGGATCCACAAGATTGGTTAAAAACCCTAATTGGACAAGAATAAGCCTTGGGAGGACGAAAATGACCTAAATGTTCAACCAATGACTCAAATGTACTTATTGGATGCATAAGATTGGTTAAAAACCCTAATTGGACAAGAATAAGCCTAGGGAGGACGAAAATGACCTAAATGTTCAACCAATGACACAAAATCTCTTATTGGATGCACAAGATTGGTTAAAAACCCTAATTGGACGAGAATAAGCCTTGGGAGGACGGAAATGACAAAAATGTTCAACCAATGACACAAATGTACTTTTTGGATGCACAAGATTGGTTAAAAACCCTAATTGGACGAGAATAAGCCTTGGGAGGATGAAAATGACCTAAATGTTCAACCAATGGCACAAAATCACTTATTGGACGCACAAGATTGGTTAAAAACCCTAATTGCATGAGAATAAGCCTAGGGAGGACGAAAAAGACCTAAATGTTCAACCAATGACACAAAATCACTTATTGGATGCACAAGATTGTTTAAAAACCCTAATTGGACGATAATAAGCCTAGGGAAGACGAAAATGACCTAAATGTTCAACCAATGACACAAAATAACTTATTGGATTCACAAGATTGGTTAAAAACCCGAATTGGACGAGAATAAGCCTTGGGAGGACGAAAATGATCTAAATGTTCAACCAATGGCACAAATGTACTTATTGGATGCACAAGATTGGTTAAAAACCCTAATTGGACGAGAATAAGCCTAGGGAGGACGAAAATGATCTAAATGTTCAACCAATGACACAAAATCACTTATTGGATGCACACTATTGGTTAAAAACCCTAATTGGACGAGAATAAGCTTTGGAAGGACGAAAATGACCTAAATGTTCAACTAATGACTCAAATGTACTTGTTGGATGCACAAGATTGGTTAAAAACCCTAATTGGACAAGAATAAGCCTAGGGAGGACGAAAATGACCTAAATGTTCAACCAATGACATAAAATCTCTTATTGGATGCACAAGATTGGTTAAAAACCCTAATTGGACGAGAATAAGCCTTGGGAGGACGGAAATGACCAAAATGTTCAACCAATGACAGAAATGTACTTTTTGGATGCACAAGATTGGTTAAAAACCCTAACTGGACGAGAATAAGCCTTGGGAGGACGAAAATGACCTAAATGTTCAACCAATGACACAAATGTACTTATTGGATGCACAAGATTGGTTAAAAACCCTAATTGGACGAGAATAAGCCTAGGGAGGACGAAAATGACCTAAATGTTCGATCAATGACACAAAATCACTTATTGGATGCACAAGATTGGTTAAAAACCCTAATTGGACAAGAATAAGCCTTGGGAGGACGAAAATCACCTAAATTTTTAACCAATGACACATAATCACTTATTGGATGCACAAGATTGGTTAAAAACCCTAATTGGACGAGAATAAGCCTTGGGAGGACGAAAATGACCTAAATGTTCAACCAATGACACAAATGTACTTATTGGATGCACAAGATTGGTTAAAAACCCTAATTGGACGAGAATAAGCCTAGGGAGGACGAAAATGATCTAAATGTTCAACCAATGACACAAAATCACTTATTGGAAGCACAAGATTGGTTAAAAACCCTAATTGGACGAGAATAAGCCTTGGGAGGACGAAAATGACCTAAATGTTCAACCAATGACACAAATGTACTTATTGGATGCACAAGATTGGTTACAAACCGTAATTGGACGAGAATAAGCCTTGCGAGGACGAAAATGGCCTAAATGTTCAACCAATGACACAAAATCACTTATTGGATGCACAAGATTGGTTAAAAACCTTAATTGGACGAGAATAAGCCTAGGGAGGACGAAAATGACCTAAATGCTCAACCAATGACATAAATGTACTTATTGGTTGCACAAGATTGGTTAAAACCCCTAATTGGACGAGAATAAGCCTTGGGAGGACGAAAATGACCTAAATGTTCAACCAATGACACAAAATTACTTATTGGATGCTCAAGATTGGTTAAAAACCCTAATTGGATGAGAATAAGCCTTGGGAGGACGAAAATGACCTAAATGTTCAACCAATGACACAAATGTACTTATTGGATGCACAAGATTGGTTAAAAACCCTAATTGGACGAGAATAAGACTAGGGAGGACGAAAATGACATAAATGTTCAACCAATGATACAAAATCACTTATTGGATGCACAAGATGTGTTAAAAACCCTAATTGGACGAGAATAAGCCTTGGGAGGACGAAAATGACCTAAATGTTCAACCAATGACACAAATGTACTTATTGGATGCACAAGATTGGTTAAAAACCCTAATTGGACGAGAATAAGCCTAGGGAGGACGAAAATGACCTAAATGTTCAACCAATGACACAAATGTACTTATTGCATGCACAAGATTGGTTAAAAACCCTAATTAGATGAGAATAAGCCTAGGGAGGACGAAAATGATCTAAATGTTCAACCAATGACACAAATGTACTTATTGGATGCACAAGATTGGTTAAAAACCCTAATTGGACGAGAATAAGCCTTGGGAGGACGAAAATGACCTAAATGTTCAACCAACGACACAAAATCACTTATTGGATGCACAAGATTGGTTAAAAAGCCTAATTGGACGAGAATAAGCCTTGGGAGGACGAAAATGACCTAAATGTTCAACCAATGACACAAATGTACTTATTGGATGCACAAGATTGGTTAAAAACCCTAATTGGACGAGAATAAGCCTTGGGAGGACGAAAATGACCTAAATGTTCAACCAATGACACAAATGTACTTATTGGATGCACAAGATTGGTTAAAAACCCTAATTTGACAGAATAAGCCTTGGGAGGACGAAAATGACCTAAATGTTCAACCAATGACACAAAATCACTTATTGGATGCACAAGATTGGTTAAAAACCCTAATTGGACGAGAATAAGCCTTGGGAGGATGAAAATGACCTAAATGTTCAACCGATGACACAAAATAACTTATTGGATGCACAAGATTGGTTAAAAACCCTAATTGGACGAGAATAAGCCTTGGGAGGACGAAAATGACCTAAATGTTCAACCAATGACACAAAATCACTTATTGGATGCACAAGATTGGTTAAAAACCTTAATTATCCGAAAATAAGCCTTGGGAGGACGAAAATTACCTAAATGTTCAACGAATGATAGAAAATCACTTATTGGATTCACAAGATTGGTTAAAAACCCTAATTGGACGAGAATAAGCTTTGGGAAGACGAAAATGACCTAAATGTTCAACCAATGACACAAATGTACTTATTGGATGCACAAGATTGGTTAAAAACCCTAATTGGACGAGAATAAGCCTTGGGAGGACGAAAATGACCTAAATGTTCAACCAATGACACAAATGTACTTATTGGATGCACAAGATTGGTTAAAAACCCTAATTGGACGAGAATAAGCCTAGGGAGGACGAAAGTGACCTAAATGTTCAACCAATGACACAAAAACACTTATTGGAAGCATAAGATTGGTTAAAATCCCTAATTGGACGAGAATAAGCCTTGGGAGGACGAAAATGACCTAAATGTTCAACCAATGACACAAATGTACTTATTGGATGCACAAGATTGGTTAAAAACCCTAATTGGACGAGAATAAGCCTAGGGAGGACGAAAATGACCTAAATGTTCAACCAATGACACAAATGTACTTATTGGATGCACAAAATTTGTGAAAAACCCTAATTGGACGAGAATAAGCCTTGGGAGGACGAAAATGACCTAAATGTTCAACCAATGACACAAATGTACTTATTGGATGCACAAGATTGGTTAAAAACCCTAATTGGACGAGAATAAGCCTAGGCAGGACGAAAATGACCTAAATGTTCAACCAATGACACAAAATCACTTATTTGATGCACAAGATTGGTTAAAAACCCTAATTGGAGGAGAATAAGCCTAGGGAGGACGAAAATGACCTAAATGTTTAACCAATGACACAAAATCACTTATTGGATGCACAAGATTGGTTAAAAACCCTAATTGGACGAGAATAAGCCTTGGGAGGACGAAAATGACCTAAATGTTCAACCAATGACACAAATGTACTTATTGGATGCACAAGATTGGTTAAAAACCCGAATTGGACGAGAATAAGCCTTGGGAGGACAAAAATGACAAAAATGTTCAACCAATGACACAAATTCACTTATTGGATGCACAAGATTGGTTAAAAACCCTAATTGGACAAGAATAAGCCTTGGGAGGACGAAAATGACCTAAATGTTCAACCAATGACACAAATGTACTTATTGGATGCACAAGATTGGTTAAAAACCCTAATTGGACGAGAATAAGCATTGGGAGGACGAAAATGATCTAAATGTTCAACCAATGACACAAAATCACTTATTGGATGCACAACATTGGTTAAAAACCCTAATTGGTTGAGAATAAGCATTGGGAGGACGAAAATGACCTAAATGTTCAACCAATGACACAAAATCAATTATTGGATGCACAAGATTGGTTAAAACCCTAATTGGACGAGAATAAGCATTGGGAGGAAGAAAATAACCTAAATGTTCAACCAATGACACAAATGTACTTATTGGATGCACAAGATTGGTTAAAAACCCTAATTGGACGAGAATAAGCCTAGGGAGGACGAAAATGACCTAAATGTTCAACCAATGACACAAATGTACTTATTGGATGCACAAGATTGGTTAAAACCCCTAATTGCACGAGAATAAGCCTAGGGAGGACGAAAATAATATAAATGTTCAACCAATGACACAAAATCACTTATTGGATGCACAAGATTGGTTAAAAACCCTAATTGGACGAGAATAAGCCTTGGGAGGACGAAAATGACCTAAATGTTCAACCAATGACACAAATGTACTTATTGGATGCACAAGATTGGTTAAAAACCCTAATTGGACGAGAATAAGCCTAGAGAGGACGAAAATAACCTAAATGTTCAACCAATGACACAAAATCACTTATTGGATGCACAAGATTGGTTAAAAACCCTAATTGGACGAGAATAAGCCTTGGGAGGACGAAAATGACCTAAATGTTCAACCAATGACACAAATGTACTTATTGGATGCACAAGATTGGTTAAAAACCCTAATTGGACATAAATAAGCCTAAGGAGGACGAAAATGACCTAAATGTTCAACCAGTTACACAAAATGACTTATTGGATGCACAAGATTGGTTAAAAACCCTAATTGGACGAGAATAAGCATTGGGAGGACGAAAATGACCTAAATGTTCAACCAATGACACAAATGTACTTATTGGATGCACAAGATTGGTTAAAAACCCTAATTGGACAAGAATAAGCCTAGGGAGGACGAAAATGACCTAAATGTTCAACCAATGACACAAATGTACTTATTAGATGCACAAGATTGGTTAAAAACCCTAATTGGACGAGAATAAGCATTGGGAGGACGAAAAATGACCTAAATGTTTACCCAATGAGACAAATTTACTTATTGGATGCACAAGATTGGTTAAAACCCCTAATTGGACGAGAATAAGCCTAGGGAGGACGAAAATGACCTAAATGTTCAACCAATGACACAAAATCACTTATTGGATCCACAAGATTGGTTAAAAACCCTAATTGGACAAGAATAAGCCTTGGGAGGACGAAAATGACCTAAATGTTCAACCAATGACTCAAATGTACTTATTGGATGCATAAGATTGGTTAAAAACCCTAATTGGACAAGAATAAGCCTAGGGAGGACGAAAATGACCTAAATGTTCAACCAATGACACAAAATCTCTTATTGGATGCACAAGATTGGTTAAAAACCCTAATTGGACGAGAATAAGCCTTGGGAGGACGGAAATGACAAAAATGTTCAACCAATGACACAAATGTACTTTTTGGATGCACAAGATTGGTTAAAAACCCTAATTGGACGAGAATAAGCCTTGGGACGACGAAAATGACCTAAATGTTCAACCAATGGCACAAAATCACTTATTGGACGCACAAGATTGGTTAAAAACCCTAATTGCACGAGAATAAGCCTAGGGAGGACGAAAAAGACCTAAATGTTCAACCAATGACACAAATGTACATATTAGATGCACAAGATTGGTTAAAAACCCTAATTGGACGAGAATAAGCATTGGGAGGACGAAAATGACCTAAATGTTCAACCAATGACACAAATGTACTTATTAGATGCACAAGATTGGTTAAAAACCCTAATTGGACGAGAATAAGCATTGGGAGGACGAAAATGACCTAAATGTTCAACCAATGACACAAATGTACTTTTTGGTTGCACAAGATTGGTTAAAAACCGTAATTGGACGAGAATAAGCCTTGGGAGGACGAAAATGACCTAAAGGTTCAACCAATGGCACAAAATCACTTATTGGACGCACAACATTGGTTAAAAACCCTAATTGGACGAGAATAAGCCTAGGGAGGACCAAAATGACCTAAATGTTCAACCAATGACACAAATGTACTTATTAGATGCACAAGATTGTTTAAAAACCCTAATTGGACGAGAATAAGCATTGGGAGGACGAAAGTGACCTAAATGTTCAACCAATGACACAAATGTACTTATTGGATGCACAAGATTGGTTAAAAACCCTAATTGGACGAGAATAAGCCTAGGGATGACGAAAATGACCTATATGTTCAACCAATGACACAAAATCACTTATTGGATGCACAAGATTGGTTAAAAACCCTAATTGGACGAAAATAAGCCTAGGGAGGACGAAAATGACCTAAATGTTCAACTAATGACACAAATGTACTTATTGGATGGACAAGATTGGTTAAAAACCCTAATTGGACGAGAATAAGCCTAGGGAGGACGAAAATGACCTAAATGTTCAACCAATGACA
Source organism: Cicer chorassanicum (assembly GCA_037974735.1). NCBI lineage: Eukaryota > Viridiplantae > Streptophyta > Magnoliopsida > Fabales > Fabaceae > Cicer > Cicer chorassanicum. The sequence goes on along the minus strand of JBBPBP010000779.1, from coordinate 231,448 downwards.
CAAAATCACTTATTGGATGCACACGATTGGTTAAAAACCCTAATTGGACGATAATAAGCCTAGGGAAGACGAAAATGACCTAAATGTTCAACCAATGACACAAAATAACTTATTGGATTCACAAGATTGGTTAAAAACCCGAATTGGACGAGAATAAGCCTTGGGAGGACGAAAATGATCTAAATGTTCAACCAATGGCACAAATGTACTTATTGGATGCACAAGATTGGTTAAAAACCCTAATTGGACGAGAATAAGCCTAGGGAGGACGAAAATGATCTAAATGTTCAACCAATGACACAAAATCACTTATTGGATGCACACTGTTGGTTAAAAACCCTAATTGGACGAGAATAAGCTTTGGAAGGACGAAAATGACCTTAATGTTCAATCAATGACCCAAATGTACTTATTGGATGCACAAGATTGGTTAAAAACCCTAATTGGACAAGAATAAGTCTAGGGAGGACGAAAATGACCTAAATGTTCAACCAATGACACAAAATCTCTTATTGGATGCACAAGATTGGTTAAAAACCTTAATTGGACGAGAATAAGCCTTGGGAGGACGGAAATGACCAAAATGTTCAACCAATGACACAAATGTACTTTTTGGATGCACAAGATTGGTTAAAAACCCTAATTGGACGAGAATAAGCCTTGGGAGGACGAAAATGACGTAAATGTTCAACCAATGACACAAATGTACTTATTGGATGCACAAGATTGGTTAAAAACCCTAATTGGACGAGAATAAGCCTTGGGAGGACGAAAATGACCTAAATCTTCAACCAATGACACAAAATCACTTATTGGAAGCACAAGATTGGTTAAAAACCCTAATTGGACGAGAATAAGTCTTGGGAGGACGAAAATGACCTAAATAATCAACGAATGACACAAATGTACTTATTGGATGCACAAGATTGGTTAAAAACCGTAATTGGACGAGAATAAGCCTTGCGAGGACGAAAATGGCCTAAATGTTCAACCAATGACACAAAATCACTTATTGGATGCACAAGATTGGTTAAAAATCCTAATTGGACGAGAATAAGCCTAGGGAGGACGAAAATGACCTAAATGTTCAACCAATGACACAAATGTACTTATTGGTTGCACAAGATTGGATAAAACCCCTAATTGGACGAGAATAAGCCTTGGGAGGACGAAAATGACCTAAATGTTCAACCAATGACACAAAATCACTTATTGGATGCACAAGATTGGTTAAAAACCCTAATTGGACGAGAATAAGCCTAGGGAGGACGAAAATGACCTAAATGTTCAAC
>JBBPBP010000779.1:200984-229656 GCA_037974735.1 Cicer chorassanicum | reverse complement strand
GTCCAATTAGGGTTTTAACCAATCTTGTGCATCCAATAATTGATTTTGTGTCATTGGTTGAACATTTAGGTCATTTTCGTCCTCCCTAGGCTTATTCTCGTCCAATTAGGGTTTTTAACCAATCTTGTGCATCCAATAAGTACATTTGTGTCATTGGTTGAACATTTAGGTCATTTTCGTCCTACAAGGCTTATTCTCATCCAATTAGGGTTTTTAACCAATCTTGTGCATCCAATAAGTGATTTTGTGTCATTTATTGAACATTTAGGTCATTTTCGTCCTCCCAAGGCTTATTCTCGTCCAATTACGGTTTTTAACCAATCTTGTGCATCCAATAAGTACATTTGTGTCATTCGTTGAACATTTAGGTCATTTTCGTCCTCCCAAGGCTTATTCTCTTCCAATTAGGGTTTTTAACCAATCTTGTGCTTCCAATAAGTGATTTTGTGTCATTGGTTGAACATTTAGGTCATTTTCGTCCTCCCTAGGCTTATTCTCGTCCAATTAGGGTTTTTAACCAATCTTGTGCATCCAATAAGTACATTTGTGTCATTGGTTGAACATTTAGGTCATTTTCGTCCTCCTAAGGCTTATTCTCGTCCAATTAGGGTTTTTAACCAATCTTGTGCATCCAATAAGGGATTTTGTGTCATTGGTTGAACATTTAGGTCATTTTCGTCCTCCCAAGGCTTATTCTCGTCCAATTAGGGTTTTTAACCAATCTTGTGCATCCAATAAGTGATTTTGTGTCATTGTTTGAACATTTAGGTCATTTTCTACCTCCCTAGGCTTATTCTCGTCCAATTAGGGTTTTGAACCAATCTTGTGCATCCAATAAGTGATTTTGTGTCATTTTTGAACATTTAGGTCATTTTCGTCCTCCCAAGGCTTATTCTCGTCCAATTAGGGTTTTGAACCAATCTTGTGCATCCAATAAGCGATTTTGTGTCATTGGTTGAACATTTAGGTCATTTTCGTCCTCCCTAGGCTTATTCTCGTCCAATTAGGGTTTTTAACCAATCTTGTGCATCCAATAAGTACATTTGTGTCATTGGTTGAACATTTAGGTCATTTTCGTCCTCCCAAGGCTTATTCTCGTCCAATTAGTGTTTTTAACCAATCTTGTGCCTCCAATAAGTGATTTTGTATCATTGGTTGAACATTTAGGTCATTTTTGTCCTCCCAAGGCTTATTCTCGTCCAATTAGGGTTTTCAACGAATCTTGTGCATCCAATAAGTACATTTGTGTCATTGGTTGAACATTTAGGTCGTTTTCGTCATCCCAAGGCTTATATTCGTTTAATTAGGCTTTTTAACCAATCTTGTGCATCAAATAAGTGATTTTGTGTCATTGGTTGAACATTTAGGTCATTTTCGTCCTCCCAAGGCTTATTCTCGTCCAATTAGGGATTTTAACCAATCTTGTGCACACAATAAGTGATTTTGTGTCATTGGTTGAACATTTAGGTCATTTTCGTCCTCCCTAGGCTTATTCTCGTCCAATTAGGGTTTTTAACCAATCTTGTGCATCCAATAAGTACATTTGTGTCATTGGTTGAACATTTAGGTCATTTTCGTCCTCCCTAGGATTATTCTCGTCCAATTAGGGTTTTTAACCAATCTTGTGCATCCAATAAGTGATTTTGTGTCATTGGTTGAACATTTAGGCCATTTTCGTCCTCCCAAGGCTTATTCTCGTCCAATTACGGTTTTTAACCAATCTTGTGCATCCAATAAGTACATTTGTGTCATTCGTTGAACATTTAGGTCATTTTCGTCCTCCCAAGGCTTATTCTCTTCCAATTAGGGTTTTTAACCAATCTTGTGCTTCCAATAAGTGATTTTGTGTCATTGGTTGAACATTTAGGTCATTTTCGTCCTCCCTAGGTTTATTCTCGTCCAATTAGGGGTATTAACTAATCTTTTGCATCCAATAAGTAAATTTGTCTCATTGGTTGAACACTTTGGTCATTTTTCGTCCTCCAAATGCTTATTCTCGTCCAATTAGGGTTTTAACTAATCTTGTGCATCCAATAATTGATTTTGTGTCATTGGTTGAACATTTAGGTCATTTTCGTCCTCACTAGGCTTATTCTCGTCCAATTAGGGTTTTTAACCAATCTTGTGCATCCAATAAGTACATTTGCGTCATTGGTTGAACATTTAGGTCATTTTCGTCCTACAAGGCTTATTCTCGTCCAATTAGGGTTTTTAACCAATCTTGTGCATCCAATAAGTGATTTTGTGTCATTGGTTGAACATTTAGGTCATTTTCGTCCTTCCAAGGCTTATTCTCGTCCAATTAGGGGTTTTAACCAGTCTTGTGCAACCAATAAGTACATTTGTGTCTTTGGTTGAACATTTAGGTCATTTTCGTCCTCCCTAGGCTTATTCTCGTCCAATTAGGGTTTTTAACCAATCTTGTGCATCCAATAAGTGATTTTGTGTCATTGGTTGAACATTTAGGCCATTTTCGTCCTCCCAAGGCTTATTCTCGTCCAATTACGGTTTTTAACCAATCTTGTGCATCCAATAAGTACATTTGTGTCATTCGTTGAACATTTAGGTCATTTTCGTCCTACAAGGCTTATTCTCGTCCAATTAGGGTTTTTAACCAATCTTGTGCATCCAATAAGTGATTTTGTGTCATTGGTTGAACATTTAGGTCATTTTCGTCCTCCCTAGGCTTATTCTCGTCCAATTAGGGGTTTTAACCAATCTTGTGCATCCAATAAGTAAATTTGTCCCATTGGTTGAACATTTAGGTCATTTTTCGTCCTCCCAATGCTTATTCTCGTCCAATTAGGGTTTTAACCAATCTTGTGCATCCAATAATTGATTTTGTGTCATTGGTTGAACATTTAGGTCATTTTCGTCCTCCCTAGGCTTATTCTCGTCCAATTAGGGTTTTTAACCAATCTTGTGCATCCAATAAGTACATTTGTGTCATTGGTTGAACATTTAGGTCATTTTCGTCCTACAAGGCTTATTCTCGTCCAATTAGCGTTTTTAACCAATCTTGTGCATCCAATAAGTGATTTTGTGTCATTGGTTGAACATTTAGGTCATTTTCGTCTTCTCTAGGCTTATTCTCGTCCAATTAGGGTTTTTAACCAATCTTGTGCATCCAATAAGAGATTTTGTGTCATTGGTTGAACATTTAGGCCATTTTCGTCCTCCCAAGGCTTATTCTCGTCCAATTACGGTTTTTAACCAATCTTGTGCATCCAATAAGTACATTTGTGTCATTCGTTGAACATTTAGGTCATTTTCGTCCTCCCAAGGCTTATTCTCTTCCAATTAGGGTTTTTAACCAATCTTGTGCTTCCAATAAGTGATTTTGTGTCATTGGTTGAACATTTAGGTCATTTTCGTCCTCCCTAGGCTTATTCTCGTCCAATTAGGGTTTTTAACCAATCTTGTGCATCCAATAAGTACATTTGTGTCATTGGTTGAACATTTAGGTCATTTTTGTCCTCCTTAGGCTTATTCTCGTCCAATTACAGTTTTTCACCAATCTTGTGCATCCAATAAGTGATTTTGTGTCATTGGTTGAACATTTAGGTCATTTTCGTCCTCCCTAGGCTTATTCTCGTCCAATTAGGGTTTTTAACCAATCTTGTGCATCCAATAAGTACATTTGTGTCATTGTTTGAACATTTACGTCATTTTCGTCCTCCCTAGGCTTATTCTCGTCCAATAATGGTTTTTAACCAATCTTGTGCATCCAATAAGTGATTTTGTGTCATTGGTTGAACATTTAGATCATTTTCGTCCTCCCTAGGCTTATTCTCGTCCAATTAGGGTTTTTAACCAATCTTGTGCATCCAATAAGTACATTTGTGTCATTGGTTGAACATATAGGTCATTTTCGTCCTCCCTAGGCTTATTCTCGTCCAATTAGGGTTTTTAACCAATCTTGTGCATCCAATAAGTGATTTTGTGTCATTGGTTGAACATTTAGATCATTTTCGTCCTCCCTAGGCTTATTCTCGTCCAATTAGGGTTTTTAACCAATCTTGTGCATCCAATAAGTACATTTGTGCCATTGGTTGAACATTTAGATCATTTTCGTTCTCCCAAGGCTTATTCTCGACCAATTAGGGTTTTTAACCAATCTTGTGCATCCAATAAGTGATTTTGTGTGATTGGTTGAACATTTAGATTATTTTCGTCCTCCCTAGGCTTATTCTCGTCCAATTAGGGTTTTTAACCAATCTTGTGCATCCAATAAGTGATTTTGTGTCATTGGTTGAACATTTAGGTCATTTTCGTCCTCCCAAGGCTTATTCTCGTCCAATTAGGGTTTTTAACCAATCTTGTGCATCTAATAAGTGATTTTGTGTCATTGGTTGAACATTTACGTCATTTTCGTCCTCCCAACACTTATTCTCGTCCAATTAGGGTTTTTAACCGATCTTGTGCATCCAATAAGTGATTTTGTGTCATTGGTTGAACATTTATGTCATTTTCGTCCTCCCTAGGCTTATTCTCGTCCAATTAGGGTTTTTAACCAATCATGTGCATCCAATAAGTGATTTTGTGTCATTGGTTGAACATTTAGGTCATTTTCGTCCTCCCAAGGCTAATTCTCGTCCAATTAGGGTTTTTAACCAATATTGTGCATCCAATAAGTGATTTTGTGTCATTGGTTTAACATTTAGCTCATTTTCGTCCTCCCAAGGCTTATTCTCGTCCAATTAGGGTTTTTAACCAATCTTGTGCATCCAATAAGTGATTTTGTGTCATTGGTTGAACATTTAGGTCATTTTCGTCCTCCCAAGGCTTATTCTCGTCCAATTAGGGTTTTTAACCAATCTTGTGCATCCAACAAGTGATTTTATGTCATTGGTTGAACATTTATGTCATTTTTGTCCACCCTAGTCTTATTCTCGTCCAATTAGGGTTTTTAACCAATCTTGTGCATCCAATAAGTGATTTTGTGTCATTGGTTGAACATTTAGGTCATTTTCGTCCTCCCTAGGCTTATTCTCGTCCAATTAGGGTTTTTAACCAATCTTGTGCATCCAATTAGTGATTTTGTGTCATTTGTTGAACATTTAGGTCATTTTCGTCCTCCCAAGGCTTATTCTCGTCCAATTAGGGTTTTTAACCAATCTTGTGCATCCAATAAGTGATTTTGTGTCATTGGTTGAACATTTAGGTCATTTTCGTCCTCCCAAGGCTTATTCTCGTCCAATTAGGGTTTTTAACCAATCTTGTGCATCCAATAAGTACATTTGTGTCATTGGTTGAACATTTAGGTCATTTTCGTCCTCCTAAGGCTTATTCTCGTCCAATTAGGGTTTTTAACCAATCTTCTGAATCCGATAAGTGATTTTGTGTCATTGGTTGAACATTTAGGTCATTTTCGTCCTCCCAATGCTTATTCTCGTCCAATTAGGGTTTTTAACCAATCTTGCGCATCCAATTAGTGATTTTGTGTCATTTGTTGAACATTTAGGTCATTTTCGTCCTCCCAAGGCTTATTCTCGTCCAATTAGGGTTTTTAACCAATCTTGTGCATCCAATAAGTGATTTTGTGTCATTGGTTGAACATTTAGGTCATTTTCGTCCTCCCAAGGCTTATTCTCGTCCAATTACAGTTTTTAACCAATCTTGTGCATCCATTAAGTACATTTGTGTCATTGGTTGAACATTTAGGTCATTTTCGTCCTCCCAAGGCTTATTCTCGTCCAATTCGGGTTTTTAACCAATCTTGTGCATCCAATAAGTACATTTGTGTCATTGGTTGAACATTTACGTCATTTTCGTCCTCCCAAGGCTTATTCTCGTCCAGTTACGGTTTTTATCCAATCTTGTGCATCCAATAAGTGATTTTGTGTCATTGGTTGAACATTTAGGTCATTTTCGTCCTCCCAAGGCTTATTCTCGTCCAATTAGGGTTTTTAACCAATCTTGTGCATCCAATAAGTGATTTTGTGTCATTGGTTGAACATTTAGGTCATTTTCGTCCTCCCAAGGCTTATTCTCGTCCAATTAGGGTTTTTAACAAATCTTGTGCATCCAATACGTACATTTGTGACATTGGTTGAACATTTAGGTCATTTTCGTCCTCCCAAGGCTTATTCTCGTCCAATTAGGGTTTTTAACCAATCTTGTGCATCCAATAAGTGATTTTGTGTCATTGGTTGAACATTTAGGTCATTTTCGTCCTCCCAAGGCTTATTCTCTATTAATTAGGGTTTTTAACCAATCTTGTGAATCCAATAAGTACATTTGTGTCATTGGTTGAATATTTAGGTCATTTTCGTCCTCCCAAGGCTTATTCTCGTCCAATTAGGGTTTTTAACCAATCTTGTGCATCCAATAAGTGATTTTGTGTCATTGGTTGAACATTTAGGTCATTTTCGTCCTCCCAAGGCTTATTCTCGTCCAATTAGGGTTTTTAACCAATCTTGTGCATCCAATAAGTACATTTGTGTCATTGGTTGAACATTTAGGTCATTTTCGTCCTCTCGAGGCTTATTCTCGTCCAATTAGGGTTTTTAACCAATCTTGTGCATCCAATAAGTACATTTGTGTCATTGGTTGAACATTTAGGTCATTTTCGTCCTTCCAAGGCTTATTCTCGTCCAATTAGGGTTTTTAACCAATCTTGTGCATCCAATAAGTTTATTTGTGTCATTGGTTGAACATTTAGGTCATTTTCGTCCTCCCAAGGCTTATTCTCGTCCAATTAGGGTTTTTAACCAATCTTGTGCTTCCAATAAGTGATTTTGTGTCATTGGTTGAACATTTAGGTCATTTTCGTCCTCCCTAGGTTTATTCTCGTCCAATTAGGGGTATTAACCAATCTTGTGCATCCAATAAGTAAATTTGTCTCATTGGTTGAACACTTTGGTCATTTTTCGTCCTCCAAATGCTTATTCTCGTCCAATTAGGGTTTTAACTAATCTTGTGCATCCAATAATTGATTTTGTGTCATTGGTTGAACATTTAGGTCATTTTCGTCCTCCCTAGGCTTATTCTCGTCCAATTAGGGTTTTTAACCAATCTTGTGCATCCAATAAGTACATTTGTGTCATTGGTTGAACATTTAGGTCATTTTCGTCCTACAAGGCTTATTCTCGTCCAATTAGGGTTTTTAACCAATCTTGTGCATCCAATAAGTGATTTTGTGTCATTGGTTGAACATTTAGGTCATTTTCGTTCTCCCAAGGCTTATTCTCGTCCAATTAGGGTTTTTAACCAATCTTGCGGATCCAATAAGTGATTTTGTGTCATTGGTTGAACATTTAGGTCATTTTCGTCCTCCCTAGGCTTATTAATTACGGTTTTTAACCAATCTTGTGCATCCAATAAGTACATTTGTGTCATTCGTTGAACATTTAGGTCATTTTCGTCCTCCCAAGGCTTATTCTCGTCCAATTAGGGTTTTTAACCAATCTTGTGCTTCCAATAAGTGATTTTGTGTCATTGGTTGAACATTTAGGTCATTTTCGTCCTCCCTAGGCTTATTCTCGTCCAATTAGGGGTTTTAACAATTCTTGTGCATCCAATAAGTAAATTTGTCTCATTGGTTGAACATTTAGGTCATTTTTCGTCCTCCCAATGCTTATTCTCGTCCAATTAGGGTTTTAACCAATCTAGTGCATCCAATAATTGATTTTGTGTCATTGGTTGAACATTTAGGTCATTTTCGTCCTCCCTAGGCTTATTCTCGTCCAATTAGGGTTTTTAACCAATCTTGTGCATCCAATAAGTACATTTGTGTCATTGGTTGAACATTTAGGTCATTTTCGTCCTACACGGCTTATTCTCGTCCAATTAGGGTTTTTAACCAATCTTGTGCAACCAATAAGTGATTTTGTGTCATTGGTTGAACATTTAGGTCATTTTCGTCCTCCCAAGGCTTATTCTCGTCCAATTAGGGGTTTTAACCAATCTTGTGCAACCAATAAGTACATTTGTGTCATTGGTTGAACATTTATGTCATTTTCGTCCTCCTTAGGCTTATTCTCGTCCAATTAGGGTTTTTAACCAATCTTGTGCATCCAATAAGTGATTTTGTGTCATTGGTTGAACATTTAGGCCATTTTCGTCCTCCCAAGGCTTATTCTCGTCCAATTACGGTTTTTAACCAATCTTGTGAATCCAATAAGTACATTTGTGTCATTCATTGAACATTTAGGTCATTTTCGTCCTCCCAAGGCTTATTCTCGTCCAATTAGGGTTTTTAACCAATCTTGTGCTTCCAATAAGTGATTTTGTGTCATTGGTTGAACATTAAGGTCATTTTCGTCCTCCCTAGGCTTATTCTCGTCCAATTAGGGGTTTTAACCAATCTTGTTGATCCAATAAGTAAATTTGTCTCATTGGTTGAACATTTAGGTCATTTTTCGTCCTACCAATGCTTATTCTCGTCCAATTAGGGTTTTAACCAATCTAGTGCATCCAATAATTGATTTTGTGTCATTGGTTGAACATTTAGGTCATTTTCGTCCTCCCTAGGCTTATTCTCATCCAATTAGGGTTTTTAACCAATCTTGTGCATCCAATAAGTACATTTGAGTCATTCGTTGAACATTTAGGTCAATTTCGTCCTACAAGGCTTATTCTCGTCCAATTTGGGTTTTTAACCAATCTTGTGCATCCAATAAGTGATTTTGTGTCATTGGTTGAACATTTAGGTCATTTTCGTTCTCCCAAGGCTTATTCTCGTCCAATTAGGGTTTTTAACCAATCTTGTGGATCCAATAAGTGATTTTGTGTCATTGGTTGAACATTTAGGTCATTTTCGTCCTCCCTAGGCTTATTCTTGTACAATTACAGTTTTTAACCAATCTTGTGCATCCAATAAGTACATTTGTGTCATTCGTTGAACATTTAGGTCATTTTCGTCCTCCCAAGGCTTATTCTCGTCCAATTAGGGTTTTTAACCAATTTTGTGCTTCCAATAAGTGATTTTGTGTCATTGGTTGAACATTTAGGTCATTTTCGTCCTCCCTAGGCTTATTCTCGTCCAATTAGGGTTTTTAACCAATCTTAAGCATCCAATAAGTACATTTGTGTCATTGGTTGAACATTTAGGTCATTTTCGTCCTACAAGGCTTATTCTCGTCCAATTAGGGTTTTTCACCAATCTGGTGCATCCAATAAGAGATTTTGTGTCATTGGTTGAACATTTAGGTCATTTTCGTCCTCCCAAGGCTTATTCTCGTCCAATTAGGGTTTTTAACCAATCTTGTGCATCCAATAAGTGATTTTGTGTGATTGGTTGAACATTTAGATTATTTTCGTCCTCCCTAGGCTTATTCTCGTCCAATTAGGGTTTTTAACCAATCTTGTGCATCCAATAAGAGATTTTGTGTCATTGGTTGAACATTTAGGTCATTTTCGTCCTCCCAAGGCTTATTCTCGTCCAATTAGGGGTTTTAACCAATCTTGTGCATCCACTAAGTACATTTGTGTCATTGGTTGAACATTTAGGTCATTTTCATCCTCCCTAGGCTTATTCTCGTCCAATTAGGGTTTTTAGCCAATCTTGTGCTTCCAATAAGTGATTTTGTGTCATTGGTTGAACATTTAGGTCATTTTCGTCCTCCCTAGGCTTATTCTCGTCCAATTAGGGGTTTTAACCAATCTTGTGCATCCAATAAGTAAATTTGTCTCATTGGTTGAACATTTAGGTCATTTTTCGTCCTCCCAATGCTTATTCTCGTCCAAATAGGGTTTTAACCAATCTTGTGCATCCAATAATTGATTTTGTGTCATTGGTTGGACATTTAGGTCACTTTCGTCCTCCCTAGGCTTATTCTCATCCAATTAGGGTTTTTAACCAATCTTAAGCATCCAATAAGTACATTTGTGTCATTGGTTGAACATTTAGGTCATTTTCGTCCTACAAGGCTTATTCTCGTCCAATTAGGGTTTTTAACCAATCTTGTGCATCCAATAAGTGATTTTGTGTCATTCATTGAACATTTATGTCATTTTCGTTCTCCCAAGGCTTATTCTCGTCCAATTAGGGTTTTTAACCAATCTTGTGCATCCAATAAGTGATTTTGTGTGATTGGTTGAACATTTAAATTATTTTCGTCCTCCCTAGGCTTATTCTCGTCCAATTAGGGTTTTTAACCAATCTTGTGCATCCAATAAGAGATTTTGTGTCATTGGTTGAACATTTAGATCATTTTCGTCCTCCCAAGGCTTATTCTCGTCCAATTAGGGGTTTTAACCAATCTTGTGCATCCAATAAGTACATTTGTGTCATTGGTTGAACATTTAGGTCATTTTCGTCCTCCCTAGGCTTATTCTCGTCCAATTAGGGTTTTTAACCAATCTTGTGCATCTAATAAGTACATTTGTGTCATTGGTTGAACATTTTGGTCATTTCCATCCTCCCAAGGCTTATTCTCGTCCAATTAGGGTTTTTAACCAATCTTGTGCATCCAATAAGAGATTTTGTGTCATTGGTTGAACATTTAGGTCATTTTCATCCTCCCTAGGCTTATTCTTGTCCAATTAGGGTTTTTAACCAATCTTGCGCATCCAATAAGTACATTTGAGTCATTGGTTGAACATTTAGGTCATTTTCGTCCTCCCAAAGCTTATTCTCGCCCAATTAGGGTTTTTAACCAATCGTGTGCATCCAATAAGTGATTTTGTGTCATTGGTTGAACATTTAGATCATTTTCGTCCTCCCTAGGCTTATTCTCGTCCAATTAGGGGTTTTAACCAATCTTGTGCATCCAATAAGTACATTTGTGTCATTGGTTGAACATTTAGGTCATTTTCGTCCTCCCTAGGCTTATTCTCGTCCAATTAGGGTTTTTAACCAATCTTGTGCATCCAATAAGTACATTTGTGTCATTGGTTGAACATTCAGATCATTTTCGTCCTCCCTAGGCTTATTCTCGTCCAATTAGGGGTTTTAACCAATCTTGTGCATCCAATAAGTACATTTGTGTCATTGGTTGAACATTTAGGTCATTTTCATCGTCCCAAGGCTTATTGTCGTCCAATTAGGGTTTTTAGCGAATGTTGTGCATCCAATAAGTGATTTTGTGTCATTGGTTGAACATTTAGGTCATTTTCGTCCTCCCTAGGCTTATTCTCGTCCAATTAGGGTTTTTAACCAATCTTGTGCATCCAATAAGTGATTTTGTGTCATTGGTTGAACATTTAGGTCATTTTCGTCTTCGCAAGGCTTATTCTCGTCCAATTAGGGTTTTTAACCAATCTTGTGCATCCAATAAGTACATTTGTGTCATTGGTTGAACATTTAGGTCATTTTCGTCCTCCCTAGGCTTATTCTCGTCCAATTAGGGTTTTTAACCAATCTTGTGCATCCAATAAGTGATTTTGTGTCATTGGTTGAACATTTAGGTCATTTTCGTCCTCCCAGGGCTTAATCTCATCCAATTAGGGTTTTTAACCAATCTTGTGCATCCAATAAGTGATTTTGTGTCATTGGTTGAACATTTAGGTCATTTTCGTCCTCCCAAGGCTTATTCTCGTCCAATTAGGGTTTTTAACCAATCTTGTGCATCCAATAAAGGATTTTGTGTCATTGTTTGAACATTTAGGTTATTTTCGTCCTCCCAAGGCTTATTCTCGTCCAATTAGGGTTTTTAACCAATCTTGTGCATCCAATAAGTACATTTGTGTCATTGGTTGAACATTTAGGTCATTTTCGTCCTCCCAAGGCTTATTCTCGTCCAATTAGGGTTTTTAACCAATCTTTTGCATCCAATAAGTACATTTGTGTCATTGTTTGAATATTTAGGTCATTTTCGTCCTCCTAAGGCTTATTCTCGTCCAATTAGGGTTTTTAACCAATCTTGTGCATCCAATAAGTACATTTGTGTCATTGGTTGAACATTTAGGTCATTTTCGTCCTCCCTAGGCTTATTCTCGTCCAATTAGGGTTTTTAACCAATCTTGTGCATCCAATAAGTGATTTTGTGTCATTGGTTGAACATTTAGGTCATTTTCTTCCTCCCAAGGCTTAATCTCGTCCAATTATGGTTTTTAACCAATCTTGTGCATCCAATAAGTACATTTGTGTCATTGGTTGAACATTTAGGTCATTTTGTCCTCCCAAGGCTTATTCTCGTCCAATTAGGGTTTTTAACCAATCTTGTGCATCCAATAAGTACATTTGTGTCATTTTTTGAACATTTAGGTCATTTTCGTCCTCCCAAGGCTTATTCTCGTCCAATTAGGGTTTTTAACCAATCTTGTGCATCCAATAAGTACATTTGTGTCATTGGTTGAACATTTAGGTCATTTTCGTCCTCCCTCGGCTTATTCTCGTTCAATTAGGGTTTTTAACCAATACTTGTGCATCCAATAAGTACATTTGTGCCATTGGTTGAATATTTAGGTCATTTTCGTCCTCCCTAGGCTTATTCTCGTCCGATTAGGGTTTTTGACCAATCTTGTGCGTCCAATAAGTACATTTGTGTCATTGGTTGAACATTTAGGTCATTTTCGTCCTCCCTAGGCTTATTCTCGTCCAATTAGGGTTTTTAACCAATCTTGTGCATCCAATAAGTGATTTTGTGTCATTGGTTGAACATTTATGTCATTTTCGTCCTCCCTAGTCTTATTCTCGTCCAATTAGGGTTTTTAACCAATCTTGTGCATCCAATAAGTACATTTGTGTCATTGGTTGAACATTTAGGTCATTTTCGTCCTCCCTAGGCTTATTCTCGTCCAATTAGGGTTTTTAACCAATCTTGTGCATCCAATAAGTGATTTTGTGTCATTGGTTGAACATTTAGGTCATTTTCGTCCTCCCTAGGCTTATTCTCGTCCAATTAGGGTTTTTAACCAATCTTGTGCATCCAATAGGTGATTTTGTGTCATTTGTTGAACATTTAGGTCATTTTCGTCCTCCCTTAGCTTATTCTCGTCCAATTAGGGTTTTTAACCAATCTTGTGCATCCAATAAGTACATTTGTGTCATTGGTTGAACATTTAGGTCATTTTCGTCCTCCCTAGGCTTATTCTCGTCCAATTAGGGTTTTTAACCAATCTTGTGCATCCAATAAGTGATTTTGTGCCATTTGTCGAACATTTAGGTCATTTTCGTCCTCCCAAGGCTTATTCTCGTCCAATTAGGGTTTTTAACCAATCTTGTGCATCCAATAAGTACATTTGTGTCATTGGTTGAACATTTAGGTCATTTTCGTCCTCCCTAGGCTTATTCTCGTCCAATTAGGGTTTTTAACCAATCTTGTGCATCCAATAAGTACATTTGTGTCATTGGTTGAACATTTAGGTCATTTTCGTCCTCCCTACGCTTATTCTCGTCCAATTAGGGTTTTTAACCAGTCTTGTTTATCCAATAAGTGATTTTGTGTCATTGGTTGAACATTTAGGTCACTTATGTCCTCCCAAGGCTTATTCTCGTCCAATTAGGGTTTTTAACCAATCTTGTGCATCCAATAAGTAAATTTGTGTCATTGGTTGAACATTTAGGTCATTTTCGTCCTCCCTAGGCTTATTCTCGTCCAATTAGGGTTTTTAACCAATCTTGTGCATCCAATAAGTACATTTGTGTCATTGGTTGAACATTTAGGTCATTTTCGTCCTCCCTAGGCTTATTCTCGTCCAATTAGGGTTTTTAACCAATCTTGTGCGTCCAATAAGTTAATTTGTGTCATTGGTTGAACATTTAGGTCATTTTTGTCCTCCCTAGGCTTATTCTCGTCCAATTAGGGTTTTTAACCAATCTTAAGCATCCAATAAGTACATTTGTGTCATTGGTTGAACATTTAGGTCATTTTCGTCCTCCATAGGCTTATTCTCGTCCAATTAGGGTTTTTAACCAATCTTGTGCATCCAATAAGTGATTTTGTGTCATTGGTTGAACATTTAGGTCATTTTCGTCCTCCCAATGCTTATTCTCGTCCAATTAGGGTTTTTAACCAATCTTGTGCATCAAATAAGTACATTTGTGTCATTGGTTGAACATTTAGGTCATTTTCGTCCTCCCTAGGCTTATTCTCGTCCAATTAGTGTTTTTAACCAATCTTGTGCATCCAATAAGTGATTTTGTGTCATTGGTTGAACATTTAGGTCATTTTCGTCCTCAATAGGCTTATTCTCGTCCAATTAGGGTTTTTAACCAATCTTGTGCATCCAATAAGTGATTTTGTGTCATTGGTTGAACATTTAGGTCATTTTCGTCCTCCCAATGCTTATTCTCGTCCAATTAGGGTTTTTAACCAATCTTGTGCATCCAATAAGGACATTTATGTCATTGGTTGAACATTTAGGTCATTTTTCGTCCTCCCAAGGCTTATTCTCGTCCAATTAGGGTTTTTAACCAATCTTGTGCATCCAATAAGTAAATTTGTGTCATTGGTTGAACATTTAGGTAATGTTCGTCCTCCCAAGGCTTATTCTCGTCCAATTAGGGTTTTTAACCAATCTTGTGCATCCAATAAGTGATTTTGTGTCATTGGTTGAACATTTAGGTCATTTTCGTCCTCCCAATGCTTATTCTCGTCCAATTAGGGTTTTTAACCAATCTTGTGCATCCAATAAGTACATTTGTGTCATTGGTTGAACATTTAGGTCATTTTGGTCCTCCTAATGCTTATTCTCGTCCAACTAGGGTTTTTAACCAATCTTGTGCATCCAATAAGTGATTTTGTTTCATTGGTTGAACATTTAGGTCATTTTCGTCCTCTGAAGGCTTATTCTCGTCCAATTAGGGTTTTTAACCAATCTTGTGCATCCAATAAGTGATTTTGTGTCATTGGTTGAACATTTAGGTCATTTTCGTCCTCCCAATGCTTATTCTCGTCCAATTAGGGTTTTTAACCAATCTTGTGCATCTAATAAGTACATTTGTGTCATTGGTTGAACATTTAGGTCTTTTTCGTCCTCCCTAGGCTTATTCTCGTCCAATTAGGGTTTTTAACCAATCTTGTGCGTCCAATAAGTGATTTTGTGCCATTGGTTGAACATTTAGGTCATTTTCGTCCTCCCAAGGCTTATTCTAGTCCAATTAGGGTTTTTAACCAATCTTGTGCATCCAAAAAGTACATTTGTGTCATTGGTTGAACATTTTTGTCATTTCCGTCCTCCCAAGGCTTATTCTCGTCCAATTAGGGTTTTTATCCAATCTTGTGCATCGAATAAGAGATTTTGTGTCATTGGTTGAACATTTAGGTCATTTTCGTCCTCCCTAGGCTTATTCTTGTCCAATTAGGGTTTTTAACCAATCTTGTGCATCCAATAAGTACATTTGAGTCATTGCTTGAACATTTAGGTCATTTTCGTCCTCCCAAAGCTTATTCTCGTCCAATTAGGGTTTTTAACCAATCGTGTGCATCCAATAAGTGATTTTGTGTCATTAGTTGAACATTTAGATCATTTTCGTCCTCCCTAGGCTTATTCTCGTCCAATTAGGGTTTTTAACAATTCTTGTGCATCCAATAAGTACATTTGTGCCATTGGATGAACATTTAGATCATTTTCGTCCTCCCAAGGCTTATTCTCGTCCAATTACGGTTTTTAACCAATCTTGTGCATCCAAAAAGTACATTTGTGTCATTGGTTGAACATTTAGATCATTTTCGTCCTCCCTAGGCTTATTCTCGTCCAATTAGGGGTTTTAACCAATCTTGTGCATCCAATAAGTACATTTGTGTCATTGGTTGAACATTTAGGTCATTTTCGTCCTCCCTAGGCTTATTCTCGTCCAATTAGGGTTTTTACCCAATCTTGTGCATCCAATAAGTACATTTGTGTCATTGGTTGAACATTTAGGTCATTTTCGTCCTCCCAATGCTTATTCTCGTCCAATTAGGGTTTTTAACCAATCTTGTGCATCCAATAAGTACATTTGTGTTATTGGTTGCACATTTAGGTCATTTTCGTCCTCCCTAGGCTTATTCTCGTCCAATTAGGGTTTTTAACCAATCTTGTGCATCCAATAAGTGATTTTGTGTCATTGGTTGAACATTTAGGTCATTTTCGTCCTCCCAAGGCTTATTCTCGTCCAATTAAGGTTTTTACCCAATCTTGTGCATCCAATAAGTACATTTGTGTCATTGGTTGAACATTTAGGTCATTTTTCGTGCTCCCAAGGCTTATTCTCGTCCAATTAGGGTTTTTAACCAATCTTGCGCATCTAATAGTGATTTTGTGTCATTGGTTGAACATTTAGGTCATTTTCGTCCTCCCTAGGCTTATTCTCGCCCAATTAGGGTTTTTAACCAATCTTGTGCATCCAATAAGTGATTTTGTGTCATTGGTTGAACATTTAGGTCATTTTCGTCCTCCCTAGGCTTATTCTCGTCTAATTAGGGTTTTTAACCAATCTTGTGTATCCAATAAGTACATGTGTCATTCATTGAACATTTAGGTCATTTTCGTCCTCCCTAGGCTTATTCTCGTCCAATTAGGGTTTTTAACCAATCTTGTGCATCCAATAAGTGATTTTGTGTCATTGGTTGAACATTTAGGTCATTTTCGTCCTCCCAAGGCTTATTCTCGTCCAATTAGGGTTTTGAACCAATCTTGTGCATCCAATAAGTACATTTGTGTCATTGGTTGAACATTTAGGTAATTTTCGTTCTCCCAAGGCTTATTCTCGTCCAATTAGGGTTTTTAACCAATCTTGTGCATCCAATAAGTACATTTGTGTCATTGGTTGAACATTTAGGTCATTTTCGTCCTCCCAAGGCTTATTCTCGTCCAATTAGGGTTTTTAACCAATCTTGTGCATCCAATAAGTACATTTGTGTCATTGGTTGGACATTTAGGTCATTTTCGTCCTCCCAAGGCTTTTTCTCGTCCAATTAGGGTTTTTAACCAATCTTGTGCATCCAATAAGTACATTTTTGTCATTGGTTGAACATTTAGGTCATTTTCGTCCTCCCAAGGCTTACTCTCGTCCAATTAGGGTTTTTAACCAATCTTGTGCATCCAATAATTACATTTGTGTCATTGGTTGAACATTTAGGTCATTTTCGTCCTCCCAAGGCTTATTCTCGTCCAATTAGGGTTTTTAACCAATCTTGTGCATCCAATAAGTACATTTGTGTCATTGGTTGAACATTTAGGTCATTTTCGTCCTCCCAAGGCTTATTCTCGTCCAATTAGGGTTTTTAACCAATCTTGTGCATCCATTAAATAATTTTGTGTCATGGTTGAACATTTAGGTCATTTTCGTCCTCCCAAGGCTTATTCTAGTCCAATTAGGATTTTTAACCAATGTTGTGCATCCAATAAGTGATTTATTGCCAATTGTTGAACATGTAGGTCATTTTCGTCCCCTCTAGGCTTATTCTCGTCCAATTAGGGTTTTTAACCAATCTTGTGCGTCCAATAAGTGATTTTGTATCATTGGTTGAACATTTAAGTCATTTTCGTCCTCCAAAGGCTTATTCTCGTCCAATTAGGGTTTTTAACCAATCTTGTGCATCCAATAAGTGATTTTGTGTCATTGGTTGAACATTTAGGTCATTTTTGTCCTCCCTAGGCTTATTTCGTCCAATTAGGGTTTTTAACCAATCTTGTGCATCCCATAAGTAATTTTGTGTCATTGGTTGAACATTTAGGTCATTTTCGGCCTCCCTAGGCTTATTCTCGTCCGATTAGGGTTTTTAACCAATCTTGTGCATCCAATAAGTGATTTTGTGTCATTGGTTGAACATTTAGGTCATTTTTGTCCTCCCTAGGCTTATTCTTGTCCAATTAGGGTTTTTAACCAATCTTGTGCATCCAATAAGTAATTTTGTGTCATTGGTTGAACATTTAGGTCATTTTCGTCCTCCCAAGGCTTATTCTCGTCCAATTAGGATTTTTAACCAATCTTGTGCATCCATTAAATAATTTGGTGTCATTGGTTGAACATTTAGGTCATTTTCGTCCACCCAAGTCTTATTCTAGTCCAATTAGGATTTTTAACCAATCTTGTGCATCCAATAAGTGATTTATTGCCATTGGTTGAACATGTAGGTCATTTTCGTCCTCTCAAGGCTTATTCTCATCCAATTAGGGTTTTTAACCAATCTTGTGCATCCAATAAGTGATTTTGTATCATTGGTTGAACATTTAGGTCATTTTCGTCCCCCCAAGGCTTATTCTCGTCCAATTAGGGTTTTTAACCAATCTTGTGCATGCAATAAGTGATTTTGTGTCATTGGTTGAACATTTAGGTCATTTTCGTCCTCCCTACACTTACTCTCGTCCAATTAGGGTTTTTAACCAATCTTGTGCATCCAATAAGTGATTTTGTGCCATTGGTTGAACATGTAGGTCATTTTCTTCCTCTCAAGGCTTATTCTCGTCCAATTAGGGTTTTTAACCAATCTTGTGCATCCAATAAGTGATTTTGTGTCATTGGTTGAACATTTAGGTCATTTTCGTCCTCCCTAGGCTTATTCTCGTCCAATTAGGGTTTTTAACCAATCTTGTGCATCCAATAAGTACATTTGTGTCATTGGTTGAACATTTAGGTCATTTTCGTCCTCCCAATGCTTATTCTCGTCCAATTAGGGTTTTTAACCAATATTGTGCATCCAATAAGTGATTTTGTGTCATTGGTTGAACATTTAGGTCATTTTCGTCCTCCCAAGGCTTATTCTCGTCCAATTAGGGTTTTTAACCAATCTTGTGCATCCAATAAGTACATTTGTGTCATTGGTTGAACATTTAGGTCATTTTCGTCCTCCCTAGGCTTGTTCTCGTCCAATTAGAGTTTTTAACCAATCTTGTGCATCCAATAAGTACATTTGTGTCATTGGTTGAACATTTAGGTCATTTTCGTCCTCCCAAGGCTTATTCTCGTCCAATTAGGGTTTTTAACCAATCTTGTGCATCCAATAAGTACATTTGTGTCATTGGTTGAACATTTAAGTCATTTTCGTCCTCCCAAGGTTTATTCTCGTCCAATTAGGGTTTTTAACCAATCTTGTGTATCCAATAAGTGATTTTGTGTCATTGGTTGAACATTTAGGTCATTTTCGTCCTCACAAGGCTTATTCTCTTCCAATTAGGGATTTTAACCAATCTTGTGCATACAATAAGTGATTTTGTGTCATTGGTTGAACATTTAGGTCATTTTCGTTCTCCCAAGGCTTATTCTCGTCCAATTAGGGTTTTTAACCAATCTTGTGCATCCAATAAGTACATTTGTGTCATTGGTTGAACATTTAGGTCATTTTCGTCCTCCCAAGGCTTATTCTCGTCCAATTAGGGTTTTTAACCAATCTTGTGCATCCAATAAGTACATTTGTGTCATTGGTTGAACATTTAGGTCATTTTCGTCCTCCCAAGGCTTATTCTCGTCCAATTAGGGTTTTTAACCAATCTCTTGCATCCAATAAGTACATTTGTGTCATTGGTTGAACATTTAGGTCATTTTCATCCTCCCAAGGCTTATTCTCGTCCAATTAGGGTTTTTAACCAATCTTGTGCATCCAATAAGTACATTTGTGTCATTGGTTGAACATTTAGGTCATTTTCGTCCTCCCAAGGCTTATTCTCGTCCAATTAGGGTTTTTAACCAATCTTGTGCCTCCAATAAGTGATTTTGTGGCATTTGTTGAAAATTTAGGTCATATTCGTCCTCCCAAGGCTTATTCTCGTCCAATTAGGGTTTTTAACCAATCTTGTGCATCCAATAAGTGATTTTGTGTCATTGGTTGAACATTTAGGTCATTTTCGTCCTCCCAAGGCTTATTCTCGTCCAATTAGGGTTTTTAACGAATCTTGTGCATCCAATAAGTGATTTTGTGTCATTGGTTGAACATTTAGGTCATTTTCGTCCTTCCAAGGCTTATTCTCATCCAATTAGAGTTTTTAACCAATCTTGTGCATCCAATAAGTACATTTGTGTCATTGGTTGAACATTTAGTTCATTTTCGTCCTCCCTAGGCTTATTCTTGTCCAATTAGGGTTTTTAACCTATCTTGTGCATCCAATAAGTGATTTTGTGTCATTGGTTGAGCATTTAGGTCATTTTCGTCCTCCCTAGGCTTATTCTCGTCCAATTAGGGTTTTTAACCAATCTTGTGCATCCAATAAGTGATTTTGTGTCATTGGTTGAACATTTAGGTCATTTTCGTCCTCCCAAGGCTTATTCTCGTCCAATTAGGGTTTTTAACCAATCTTGTGCATGCAATAAGTACATTTGAGTCATTGGTTGAACATTTAGGTCATTTTCGTCCTCCCTAGGCTTATTCTGGTCCAATTAGGGTTTTTAACCAATCTTGTGCATCCAATAAGTGATTTTGTGTCATTGGTTGAACATTTAGGTCATTTTCGTCCTCCCAAGGCTTATTCTCGTCCAATTAGGGTTTTTAACCAATCTTGTGCATCCAATAAGGATATTTGTGTCATTGGTTGAACATTTAGGTCATTTTCGTCCTCCCTAGGCTTATTCTCGTCCAATTAGGGTTTTTAACCAATCTTGTGCATCCAATAAGTGATTTTGTGTCATTGGTTGAACATTTAGGTCATTTTCGTCCTCCCAAGGCTTATTCTCGTCCAATTGGGATTTTTAACCAATCTTGTGCATCCAATAAGTACATTTGTGTCATTGGTTGAACATTTAGGTCATTTTCGTCCTCCCTAGGCTTATTCTCGTCCAATTAGGGTTTTTAACCAATCTTGTGCATCCAATAAGTGATTTTGTGTCATTGGATGAACTTTTAGGTCATTTTCGTCCTCCCAAGGCTTATTCTCGTCCAATTAGGGGTTTTAACCAGTCTTGTGCAACCAATAAGTACATTTGTGTCATTGGTTGAACATTTAGGTCATTTTCGTCCTCCCTAGGCTTATTCTCGTCCAATTAGGGTTTTTAACCAATCTTGTGCATCCAATAAGTGATTTTGTGTCATTGGTTGAACATTTAGGTCATTTTCGTCCTCCCAAGGCTTATTCTCGTCGAATTAGGGGTTTTAACCAATCTTGTGCATCCAATAAGTGATTTTGTGTCATTGGTTGAACATTTAGGTCATTTTCGTCCTCCCTAGGCTTATTCTCGTCCAATTAGGGTTTTTAACCAATCTTGTGCATCCAATAAGTACATTTGTGTCATTGGTTGAACATTTAGGTCATTTTCGTCCTCCCAATGCTTATTCTCGTCCAATTAAGGTTTTTAACCAATCTTGTGCATCCAATAAGTGAATAGGTGTCATTGGTTGAACATTTAGGTCATTTTCGTCCTCCCTAGGCTTATTCTCGTCCAATTAGGGTTTTTAACAAATCTTGTGCATCCAATAAGTACATTTGTGTCATTGGATGAACATTTAGGTCATTTTCAACCTGCCAATGCATATTCTCATCCAATTAGGGCTTTTAACCAATCTTGTGCATCCAATAAGTGATTTTGTGTCATTGGTTGAACATTTAGATTATTTTCGTCCTCCCTAGGCTTATTCTCGTCGAATTAGGGTTTTTAACCAATCTTGTGCATCCAATAAGTACATTTGTGTCATTGGTTGAACATTTAGGTCATTTTCGTCCTCCCAAGGCTTATTCTCGTCCAATTAGGGTTTTTAACCAATCTTGTGCATCCAATAAGTGATTTTGTGTCATTGGTTGAACATTTAGGTCATTTTCGTCATCCCTGGGCTTATTCTCGCCCAATTAGGTTTTTTAACCAATCTTGTGCATCCAATAAGTGATTTTGTGTAATTGGTTGAACATTTAGGTCATTTTCGTCCTCCCAAGGCTTATTCTCGTCCAATTAGGGTTTTTAACCAATCTTGTGCATCCAATAAGTGCTTTTGTGTCATTGGTTGAACATTTAGGTCATTTTCGTCCTCTCTAGGCTTATTCTCGTCCAATTAGGGTTTTTAACCAATCTTGTGCATCCAATAAGTGATTTTGTGTCATTGGTTGAACATTTAGGTCATTTTCGTCCTCCCAATGCTTATTCTCGTCCAATTAGGGTTTTTAACCAATCTTGGGCATCCAATAAGTGATTTTGTGTCATTGGTTGAACATTTAGGTCATTTTCGTCCTCCCTAGGCTTATTCTCGTCCAATTAGGGTTTTTAACCAATCTTGTGCATCCAATAAGTACATTTGTGTCATTGGTTGAACATTTAGGTCATTTTCGTCCTCCCAAGGCTTATTCTTATCCAATTAGGGTTTTTAACCAATCTTGTGCATCCAATAAGTGATTTTGTGTCATTGGTTGAACATTTAGGTCATTTTCGTCCTCCCAAGGCTTATTCTTGTCCAATTAGGGTTTTTAACCAATCTTGTGCATCCAATAAGTACATTTGTGTCATTGGTTGAACATATAGGTCATTTTCGTCATCCCTAGGCTTATTCTCGTCCAATTAGGGTTTTTAACCAATTTTGTGCATCTAATAAGTACATTTGTGTCATTGGTTGAACATTTAGGTCATTTTCGTCCTCCCTAAGCTTATTCTCGTCCAATTAGGGTTTTTAACCAATCTTGTGCATCCAATAAGTACATTTGTGTCATTGGTTGAACATTTAGGTCATTTTCGTCCTCCCTAGGCTTATTCTCGTCCAATTAGGGTTTTTAACCAATCTTGTGCATCCAATAAGTACATTTGTGTCATTGGTTGAACATTTAGGTCCTTTTCGTCCTCCCACGGCTTATTCTCGTCCAATTAGGGTTTTTAACCAATCTAGTGCATCCAATAAGTGATTATGTGTCATTGGTTGAACATTTAGGTCATTTTCGTCCTCCCTAGGCTTATTCTCGTCCAATTAGGGTTTTTAACCAATCTTGTGCATCCAATAAGTACATTTGTGTCATTGGTTGAACATTTAGGTCATTTTCGTCCTCCCACGGCTTATTCTTGTCCAATTAGGGTTTTTAACCAATCTTGTGCATCCAATAAGTGATTTTGTGTCATTGGTTGAACATTTAGGTCATTTTCGTCCTCCCTAGGCTTATTCTCGTCCAATTAGGGTTTTTAACCAATCTTGTGCATCCAATAAGTACATTTGTGTCATTGGTTGAACATTTAGGTCATTTTCGTCCTCCCAAGACTTATTCTCGTGCTATTAGGGTTTTTAATCAATCTTGTGCATCCAATAAGTACATTTGTGTCATTGGTTGAACATTTAGGTAATTTTCGTCCTCCCAAGGCTTATTCTCGTCCAATTAGGGTTTTTAACCAATCTTGTGCATCCAATAAGTGATTTTGTGTCATTGGTTGAACATTTAGGTCATTTTCGTCCTCCCAAGCCTTATTCTCGTCCAATTAGGGTTTTTAACCAATCTTGTGCATCCAATAAGTGATTTTGTGCTATTGGTTGAACATTTAGGTCATTTTCGTCCTCCCAAGGCTTATTCTGGTCCAATTAAGGTTTTTAGCCAATCTTGTGCAACCAATAAGTACATTTGTGTCATTGGTTGAACATTTAGGTCATTTTCGTCCTCCCTAGGCTTATTCTCGTCCAATTAGGGTTTTTAACCAATCTTGTGCATCCAATAAGTGATTTTGTGTCATTGGTTGAACATTTAGGTCATTTTCGTCCTCCCAAGGCTTATTCTCGTCCATTTAGGTTTTTTAACCAATCTTGTGCATCCAATAAGAGATTTTGTGCCATTGGTTGAACATTTAGGTCATTTTCGTCATCCCAAGGCTTATTCTCGTCCAATTAGGGTTTTTAACCAATCTTGTGCATCCAATAAGTGATTTTGTGTCATTGGTTGAACATTTAGGTCATTTTCGTCCTCCCTTGGCTTATTCTCATCAAATTAGGGTTTTTAACCAATCTTGTGCATCAAATAAGTACTTTTGTGTCATTGGTTGAACATTTAGGTCATTTTCGTCCTCCCTAGGCTTATTCTCGTCCAATTAGGGTTTTTAACCAATCTTGTGCATCCAATAAGTGATTTTGTGTCATTGGTTGAACATTTAGGTCATTTTCGTCCTCCCAAGGCTTATTCTATCCAATTAGGGTTTTTAACCAATCTTGTGCATCCAATAAGTGATTTTGTGTCATTGGTTGAACATTTAGGTCATTTTCGTCCTCCCTAGGCTTATTCTCGTCCAATTAGGGTTTTTAACCAATCTTGTGCATCCAATAAGTGACTTTGTGTCATTGGTTGAACATTTAGGTCATTTTCGTCCTCCCTAGGCTTATTCTCGTCCAATTAGGGTTTTTAACCAATCTTGTGCATCCAATAAGTACATTTGTGTCATTGGTTGAACATTTAGGTCATTTTCGTCCTCCCAATGCTTATTCTAGTCCAATTAGGGTTTTTAACCAATCTTTTGCATCCAATAAGTGATTTTGTGTCATTGGTTGAACATTTAGGTCATTTTCGTCCTCCCCAGGCTTATTCTCGTCCAATTAGGGTTTTTAACCAATCTTGTGCATCCAATTAGTACATTTGTGTCATTGGTTGAACATTTAGGTCATTTTCTTCCTCCCAATCCTTATTCTCGTCCAATTAGGGTTTTTAACCAATCTTGTGCATCCAATAAGTACATTTGTGTCATTGGTTGAACATTTAGTTCATTTTCGTCCTCCCAATGCTTATTCTCGTCCAATTAGGGTTTTTAACCAATCTTGTGCATCCAATAAGTGATTTTGTGTCATTGGTTGAACATTTAGGTCATTTTCGTCCTCCCAATGCTTATTCTCGTCCAATTAGGGTTTTTAACCAATCATGTGCATTTAATAAGTGATTTTGTGTCATTGGTTGAACATTTAGGTCATTTTCGTCCTCCCAAGGCTTATTCTCGTCCAATTAGGGGTTTTAACCAATCTTGTGCATCCAATAAGTACATTTGTGTCATTGGTTGAACATTTAGGTCATTTTCGTCCTCCCTAGGCTTATTCTTGTCCTATTACGGTTTTTAACCAATCTTGTGCATCCAATAAGTACATTTGTGTCATTGGTTGAACATTTAGGTCATTTTCATCCTTCCAACGCTTATTCTCGTCCAATTAGGGTTTTTAACCAATCTGGTGCATCCAATAAGTGATTTTGTGTCATTGGTTGAACATTTAGGTCATTTTCGTCCTCCCTAGGCTTATTCTCGTCCAATTAGGGGTTTTAACCAATCTTGTGCATCCAATAAGTACATTTGTGTCATTGGTTGAACATTTAGGTCATTTTCATCGTCCCAAGGCTTATTCTCGTCCAATTAGGGTTTTTAGCGAATGTTGTGCATCCAATAAGTGCTTTTGTGTCATTGGTTGAACATTTAGGTCATTTTCGTCCTCCCTAGGCTTATTCTCGTCCAATTAGGGTTTTTAACCAATCTTGTGCATCCAATAACTGATTTTGTGTCATTGGTTGAACATTTAGATTATTTTCGTCCTCCCTAGGCTTATTCTCGTCCAATTAGGGGTTTTAACCAATCTTGTGCATCCAATAAGTACATTTGTGTCATTGGTTGAACATTTAGGTCATTTTCGTCCTCCCTAGGCTTATTCTCGTCCAATTAGGGTTTTTAACCAATCTTGTGCATCCAATAAGTACATTTGTGTCATTGGTTGAACATTTAGGTCATTTTCGTCCTCCCAAGGCTTATTCTCGTCCAATTAGGGTTTTTAACCAATGTTGGGCATCCAATAAGTACATTTGTGTCATTGTTTGAACATTTAGGTCATTTTCGTCCTCCCTAGGCTTATTCTCGTCTAATTAGGGTTTTCAACCAATCTTGAGCATCCAATAAGTGATTTTGTGACATTGGTTGAACATTTAGGTCATTTTCGTCCTCCCAAGGCTTATTCTCGTCCAATTAGGGTTTTTAACCAATCTTGTGCATCCAATAAGTACATTTGTGTCATTGGTTGAACATTTAGGTCATTTTCGTCCTCCCAAGGCTTATTCTCGTCCAATTAGGGTTTTTAACCTATCTTGTGCATCCAATAAGTACATTTGTGTCATTGGTTGAACATTTAGGTCATTTTCGTCCTCCCATGGCTTATTCTCGTCCAATTAGGGTTTTTTAACCAATCTTGTGCATCCAATAAGTGATTTTGTGTCATTGGTTGAACATTTAGGTATCCTCCCAAGGCTTATTCTCGTCCAATTGCGGTTTTTAACCAATCTTGTGCATCCAATAAGTACATGTGTGTCATTGGTTGAAGATTTGAGGTCATTTTCGTCTTCCCCAGGCTTATTCTCGTCCAATTAGGGTTTTTTAACGAATCTTGTGCATCTAATAAGTGATTTTGTGTCATTAGTTGAACATTTAGGTCATTTTCGTCCACCCTAGGCTTATTCTCGTCCAATTAGGGTTTTTAACTAATCTTGTGCATCCAATAAGTATATTTGTGTCATTGGTAGAACATTTAGGTCATTTTCGTCCTCCCAAGGCTTATTCTCGTCCAATTAGGGTTTTTAACCAATCTTGTGCATCCAATAAGTACATTTGTGTCATTGGTTGAAGATTTAGGTCATTTTCGTCCTCCCTAGGCTTATTCTCGTCCAATTAGGGTTTTTAACCAATCTTGTGCATCCAATAAGTGATTTTGTGTCATTGGTTGAACATTTAGGTCATTTTCGTCCTCCCAATGCTTATTCTCGTCCAATTAGGGTTTTTAACCAATCTTGTGCATCTAATAAGTACATTTGTGTCATTGGTTGAACATTTAGGTCACCTTCGTCCTCCCTAGGCTTATTCTCGTCCAATTAGGGTTTTTAACCAATCTTGGGCGTCCAATAAGTGATTTTGTGCCATTGGTTGAACATTTAGGTCATTTTCGTCCTCCCAAAGCTTATTCTCGTCCAATTAGGGTTTTTAACCAATCTTGTGCATCCAAAAAGTACATTTGTGTCATTGGTTGAACATTTTGGTCATTTCCGTCCTCCCAAGGCTTATTCTCGTCCAATTAGGGTTTTTAACCAATCTTGTGCATCCAATAAGAGATTTTGTGTCATTGGTTGAACATTTAGGTCATTTTCGTCCTCCCAATGCTTATTCTAGTCCAATTAGGGATTTTAACCAATCTTGTGCATCCAATAAGTGATTTTGTGTCATTGGTTGAACATTTAGATTATTTTCGTCCTCCCTAGGCTTATTCTCGTCCAATTAGGGGTTTTAACCAATCTTGTGCATCCAATAAGTACATTTGTGTCATTGGTTGAACATTTAGGTCATTTTCGTCCTCCCTAGGCTTATTCTCGTCCAATTAGGGTTTTTAACCAATCTTGTGCATCCAATAAGTGATTTTGTGTCATTGGTTGAACATTTAGGTCATTTTCGTCCTCCCAATGCTTATTCTCGTCCAATTAGGGTTTTTAACCAATCTTGTGCATCTAATAAGTTCATTTGTGTCATTGGTTGAACATTTAGGTCATTTTCGTCCTCCCTAGGCTTATTCTCGTCCAATTAGGGTTTTTAACCAATCTTGGGCGTCCAATAAGTGATTTTGTGCCATTGCTTGAACATTTAGGTCATTTTCGTCCTCCCAAGGCTTATTCTCGTCCAATTAGGGTTTTTAACCAATCTTGTGCATCCAAAAAGTACATTTGTGTCATTGCTTGAACATTTTGGTCATTTCCATCCTCCCAAGGATTATTCTCGTCCAATTAGGGTTTTTAACCAATCTTGTGCATCCAATAAGAGATTTTGTGTCATTGGTTGAACATTTAGGTCATTTTCGTCCTCCCAATGCTTATTCTCGTCCAATTAGGGTTTTTAACCAATCTTGTGCATCTAATAAGTACATTTGTGTCATTTGTTGAACATTTAGGTCATTTTTCTCCTCCCAAGGCTTATTCTCGTCCAATTAGGGTTTTTAACCAATCTTGTGGATCCAATAAGTGATTTTGTGTCATTGGTTGAACATTTAGGTCATTTTCGTCCTCCTTAGGCTTATTCTCGTCCAATTAGGGTTTTTAACCAATCTTGTGCGTCCAATAAGTACATTTGTGTCATTGGTTGAACATTTAGGTCATTTTCGTCATCCCAAGGCTTATTCTCGTCCAATTAGGGTTTTTAACCAATCTTGTGCATCCAATAATTGATTTTGTGTCATTGGTTGAAATTTTAGGTCATTTTCGTCCTCCCTAGGCTTATTCTCGTCCAATTAGGGTTTTTAACCAATCTTGTGCATCCAATAAGTACATTTGTGTCATTGGTTGAACATTTAGGTCATTTTCGTCCTACAAGGCTTATTCTCGTCCAATTAGGGTTTTTAACCAATCTTGTGCATCCAATAAGTGATTTTGTGTCATTGATTGAACATTTAGGTCATTTTCGTTCTCCCAAGGCTTATTCTCGTCCAATTAGGGTTTTTAACCAATCTTGTGCATCCAATAAGTGATTTTGTGTCATTGGTTGAACATTTAGATTATTTTCGTCCTCCGTAGGCTTATTCTCGTCCAATTAGGGGTTTTAACCAATCTTGTGCATCCAATAAGTTCATTTGTGTCATTGGTTGAACATTTAGGTCATTTTCGTCCTCCCTAGGCTTATTCTCGTACAATTAGGGTTTTTAACCAATCTTGGGCGTCCAATAAGTGATTTTGTGCCATTGCTGGAACATTTAGGTCATTTTCGTCCTCCCAAGGCTTATTCTCGTCCAATTAGGGTTTTTAACCAATCTTGTGCATCCAAAAAGTACATTTGTGTCATTGGTTGAACATTTTGGTCATTTCCGTCCTCCCAAGGCTTATTCTCGTCCAATTAGGGTTTTTAACCAATCTTGTGCATCCAATAAGAGATTTTGTGTCATTGGTTGAACATTTAGGTCATTTTCGTCCTCCCAATGCTTATTCT
>JBBPBP010000779.1:171561-200484 GCA_037974735.1 Cicer chorassanicum | reverse complement strand
CTCCCAAGGCTTATTCTCGTCCAATTAGGGTTTTTAACCAATCTTGTGGATCCAATAAGTGATTTTGTGTCATTGGTTGAACATTTAGGTCATTTTCGTCCTCCCTAGGCTTATTCTTGTCCAATTACGGTTTTTAACCAATCTTGTGCATCCAATAAGTACATTTGTGTCATTCGTTGAACATTTAGGTCATTTTCGTCCTCCCAAGGCTTATTCTCGTCCAATTAGGGTTTTTAACCAATCTTGTGCTTCCAATAAGTGATTTTGTGTCATTGTTTGATCATTTAGGTCATTTACGTCCTCCCTAGGCTTATTCTCGTCCAATTAGGGGTTTTAACAATTCTTGTGCATCCAATAAGTAAATTTGTCTCATTGGTTGAACATTTAGGTCATTTTCGTCCTCCCTAGGCCTATTCTCGTCCAATTAGGGGTTTTAACAATTCTTGTGCATCCAATAATTGATTTTGTGTCATTGGTTGAACATTTAGGTCATTTTCGTCCACTCTAGGCTTATTCTCGTCCAATTAGGGTTTTTAACCAATCTTGTGCATCCAATAAGTGATTTTGTGTCATTGGTTGAACATTTAGGTCATTTTCGTTCTCCCAAGGCTTATTCTCGTCCAATTAGGGTTTTTAACCAATCATGTGCATCCAATAAGTGATTTTGTGTCATTGGTTGAACATTTAGATTATTTTCGTCCTCTCTAGGCTTATTCTCGTCCAATTAGGGGTTTTAACCAATCTTGTGCATCCAATAAGTACATTTGTGTCATTGGTTGAACATTTAGGTCATTTTCGTCCTCCCTAGGCTTATTCTCGTCCAATTAGGGTTTTTAACCAATCATGTGCATCCAATAAGTGATTTTGTGTCATTGGTTGAATATTTAGATTATTTTCGTCCTCCCTAGGCTTATTCTCGTCCAATTAGGGGTTTTAACCAATCTTGTGCATCCAATAAGTACATTTGTGTCATTGGTTGAACATTTAGGTCATTTTCGTCCTCCCTAGGTTTATTCTCGTCCAATTAGGGTTTTTAACCAATCTTGTGCATCCAATAAGTGATTTTGTGTCATTGGTTGAACATTTAGGTCATTTTCGTCCTCCCAATGCTTATTCTCGTCCAATTAGGGTTTTTAACCAATCTTGTGTATCTAATAAGTACATTTGTGTCATTGGTTGAACATTTAGGTCATTTTCGTCCTCCCAAGGCTTATTCTCGTCCAATTAGGGTTTTTAACCAATCTTGTGGATCCAATAAGTGATTTTGTGTCGTTGGTTAAACATTTAGGTCATTTTCGTCCTCCCTAGGCTTATTCTCGTCCAATTAGGGTTTTTAACCAATCTTGTGCGTCCAATAAGTACATTTGTGTCATTGGTTGAACATTTAGGTCATTTTCGTCATCCCAAGGCTTATTCTCGTCCAATTAGGGTTTCTAACCAATCTTGTGCATCCAATAAGTGATTTTGTGTCATTGGTTGAACATTTAGGTCATTTTCGTCCTCCCAAGGCTTATTCTCGTCCAATTAGGGGTTTTAACCAATCTTGTGCAACCAATAAGTAAATTTTTCTCATTGGTTGAACATTTAAGTTATTTTTCGTCCTCCCAATGCTTATTCTCGTCCAATTAGGGTTTTAACCAATCTTGTGCATCCAATAATTGATTTTGTGTCATTGGTTGAATATTAAGGTCATATTCGTCCTCCCTAGGCTTATTCTCGTCCAATTAGGGTTTTTAACCAATCTTGTGCATCCAATAAGTACATTTGTGTCATTGGTTGAACATTTAGGTCATTTTCGTCCTACAAGGCTTATTCTCGTCCAATTAGGGTTTTTAACCAATCTTGTGCATCCAATAAGTGATTTTGTGTCATTGGTTGAACATTTAGGTCATTTTCGTCCTCTCTAGGCTTATTCTCGTCCTATTAGGGTTTTTAACCAATCTTGTGCATCCAGTAAGAGATTTTGTTTCATTGGTTGAACATTTAGGTTATTTTCGTCCTCCGAAGGCTTATTCTCGTCCAATTAGGGTTTTTAACCAATCTTGTGTATCCAATAAGTGATTTTCCGTCATTAGTTGAACATTTACGTCATTTTCGTCCTCCATAGGCTTATTCTCGTCCAATTAGGGTTTTTAACCAATCTTGTGCATCCAATAAGTGATTTTGTGTCATTGGTTGAACATTTAGGTCATTTTCGTCCTCTCTAGGCTTATTCTCGTCCAATTAGGGTTTTTAACCAATCTTGTGCATCCAATAAGTACATTTGTGTCATTGGTTGAACATTTAGGTGATTTATGTCCTCCAAAAGTTTATTCTCGTCCAATTAGGGTTTTTAACCTATCTTGTGCATCCAATAAGTGATTTTGTGTCATTGGTTGAACATTTAGGTCATTTTCGTCCTCTAAAGACTTTTTCTCGTCCAATTAGGGTTTTTATCTAATCTTGTGCATCCAATAAGTGATTTTGTGTCATTGGTTGAACATTTAGGTCATTTTCGTCGTCCCAAGGCTTATTCTCGTCCAATTAGGGTTTTTAACCAATCTTGTGCATCCAATAAGTGATTTTGTGTCATTGGTTGAACATTTAGGTCATTTTCGTCCTCCCTAGGCTTATTCTCGTCCAATTAGGGTTGTTAACCAATCTTGTGCATCCAATAAGTACATTTGTGTCATTGGTTGATCATTTAGGTCATTTATGTCCTCCAAAAGCTTATTCTCGTCCAATTAGGGTTTTTAACCAATCTTGTGCATCCAATAAGTACATTTGTGTCATTGGTTGAACATTTAGGTCATTTTCGTCCTCCCAAGGCTTATTCTCGTCCAATTAGGGTTTTTAACCAATCTTGTGCATCCAATAAGTGATTTTGTGTCATTAGTTGAACATTTACGTCATTTTCGTCCTCCATAGGCTTATTCTCGACCAATTAGGGTTTTTAACCAATCTTGTGCATCCAATAAGTGATTTTGTGTCATTGGTTGAACATTTAGGTCATTTTCATCCTCCCAAGGCTTATTCTCGACCAATTAGGGTTTTTAACCAATCTTGTGCATCCAATAAGTACATTTGTGTCATTGGTTGAACATTTAGGTCATTTTCGTCCTCCCAAGGCTTATTCTCGTCCAATTAGGGTTTTTAACCAATCTTGTGCATCCAATAAGTACATTTGTGTCATTGGTTGAACATTTAAGTCATTTTCGTCCTCCCAAGGTTTATTCTCGTCCAATTAGGGTTTTTAACCAATCTTGTGTATCCAATAAGTGATTTTGTGTCATTGGTTGAACATTTAGGTCATTTTCGTCCTCACAAGGCTTATTCTCTTCCAATTAGGGATTTTAACCAATCTTGTGCATACAATAAGTGATTTTGTGTCATTGGTTGAACATTTAGGTCATTTTCGTTCTCCCAAGGCTTATTCTCGTCCAATTAGGGTTTTTAACCAATCTTGTGCATCCAATAAGTACATTTGTGTCATTGGTTGAACATTTAGGTCATTTTCGTCCTCCCAAGGCTTATTCTCGTCCAATTAGGGTTTTTAACCAATCTTGTGCATCCAATAAGTACATTTGTGTCATTGGTTGAACATTTAGGTCATTTTCGTCCTCCCAAGGCTTATTCTCGTCCAATTAGGGTTTTTAACCAATCTCTTGCATCCAATAAGTACATTTGTGTCATTGGTTGAACATTTAGGTCATTTTCGTCCTCCCAAGGCTTATTCTCGTCCAATTAGGGTTTTTAACCAATCTTGTGCATCCAATAAGTGATTTTGTGTCATTGTTTGAACATTTAGGTCATTTTCGTCATCCCAAGGCTTATTCTCTTCCAATTAGTGTTTTTAACCAATCTTGTGCATCCAATAAGTACATTTGTGTCATTGGTTGAACATTTAGGTCATTTTCGTCCTCCCTAGGCTTATTCTCGTTCAATTAAGGTTTTGAACCAATCTTGTGCATCAAATAAGTGATTTTGTGTCATTGTTTGAACATTTAGGTTATTTTCATCCTCCCAAGGCTTATTCTCGTCCAATTAGGGTTTTTAACCAATCTTGTGCATCCAATAAGTACATTTGTGTCATTGGTTGAACATTTAGGTCATTTTCGTCCTCCCAAGGCTTATTCTCGTCCAATTAGGGTTTTTAACCAATCTTGTGCATCCAATAAGTACATTTGTGTCATTGGTTGGACATTTAGGTCATTTTCGTCCTCCCAAGGCTTTTTCTCGTCCAATTAGGGTTTTTAACCAATCTTGTGCATCCAATAAGTACATTTTTGTCATTGGTTGAACATTTAGGTCATTTTCGTCCTCCCAAGGCTTACTCTCGTCCAATTAGGGTTTTTAACCAATCTTGTGCATCCAATAATTACATTTGTGTCATTGGTTGAACATTTAGGTCATTTTCGTCCTCCCAAGGCTTATTCTCGTCCAATTAGGGTTTTTAACCAATCTTGTGCATCCAATAAGTACATTTGTGTCATTGGTTGAACATTTAGGTCATTTTCGTCCTCCCAAGGCTTATTCTCGTCCAATTAGGGTTTTTAACCAATCTTGTGCATCCGATAAGTGATTTTGTGTCGTTAATTGAACATTTAAGTCATTTTCTTCCTCCCAAGGCTTATTCTCGTCCAATTAGGGTTTTTAACCAATCTTGTGCATCCAATAAGTACATTTGTGTCATTGGTTGAACATTTAGGTCATTTTCGTCCTCCCAAGGCTTATTCTCGTCCAATTAGGGTTTTTAACCAATCTTGTGCATCCAATAAGAGATTTTGTGTCATTGGTTGAACATTTAGGTCATTTTCGTCCTCCCAAGGCTTATTCTCGTCCAATTAGGGTTTTTAACCAATCTTGTGCATCCAATAAGTGATTTTGTGTCCTTGGTTGAACATTTAGGTCATTTTCGTCCTCCCAAGGCTTATTCTCGTCCAATTAGGGTTTTTAACCAATCTTGTGCATCCAATAAGTAAATTTGTGTCGTTGGTTGAACATTTAGGTCATTTTCGTCCTCCCAAGGCTTATTCTCGTCCAATTAGGGTTTTTAACCAATCTTGTGCATCCAATAAGTACATTTGTGTCATTGGTTGAACATTTAGGTCATTTTCGTCCTCCCAAGGCTTATTCTCGTCCAATTAGGGTTTTTAACCAATCATGTGCATCCAATAAGTGATTTTGTGTCGTTGGTTGAACATTTAGGTCATTTTCGTCCTCCCAAGGCTTATTCTCGTCCAATTAGGGTTTTTAACCAATCTTGTGCATCCAATAAGTACATTTGTGTCATTGGTTGAACATTTAGGTCATTTTCGTCCTCCCAAGGCTTATTCTCGTCCAATTAGGGTTTTTAACCAATCATGTGTATCCAATAAGTGATTTTGTGTCGTTGGATGAACATTTAGGTCATTTTCGTCCTCGCAAGGCTTATTCTCGTCCAATTAGGGTTTTTAACCAATCTTGTGCATCCAATAAGTACATTTGTGTCATTGGTTGAACATTTAGGTCATTTTCGTCCTCCCAAGGCTTATTCTCGTCCAATTAGGGTTTTGTGCATCCAATTAGTACATTTGTGTCATTGGTTGAACATTTAGGTCATTTTCGTCCTCCCTAGGCTTATTCTCGTCCAATTAGGGTTTTTAACCAATCTTGTGCATCCAATAAGTGATTTTGTGTCATTGGTTGAATATTTAGGTCATTTTCGTCCTCCCAAGGCTTATTCTCATCCAATTAGGGTTTTTAACCAATCTTGTGCCTCCAATAAGTGATTTTGTGTCTTTGGTTGAACATTTAGGTCATTTTCGTCCTCCCTAGGCTTATTCTCGTCCAATTAGGGTTTTTAACCAATCTTGTGCATCCAATAAGTGATTTTGTGTCATTGGTTGAACATTTAGGTCATTTTCGTCCTCCCAAGGCATATTCTCGTCCAATTAGGGTTTTGAACAAATCTTTTGCATCCAATAAGTGATTTTGTGTCATTGGTTGAACATTTAGGTCATTTTCGTCCTCCCAAGGCTTATTCTCGTCCAATTAGGGTTTTGAACAAATCTTGTGCATCCAATAAGTACATTTGTGTCATTGGTTGAACATTTAGGTCATTTTCGTCCTCCTAAGGCTTATTCTCGTCCAATTCGGATTTTTAACCAATCTTGTGCATCCAATAAGTGATTTTGTGTCATTGGTTGAACATTTATGTCATTTTCGTCCTCCCAAGGCTTATTCTCCCTCAATTAGGGTTTTTAACCAATCTTGTGCATCCAATAAGTACATTTGTGTCATTGGTTGAACATTTAGGTCATTTTCGTCCTCCCAAGGCATATTCTCGTCCAATTAGGGTTTTTAACCAATCTTGTGCATTCAATAAGTACATTTGTGTCATTGGTTGAACATTTAGGTCATTTTCGTCCTCCCTAGGCTTATTCTCGTCCAATTAGGGTTTTTAACCAATCTTGTGCATCCAATAAGTGATTTTGTGTCATTGGTTGAACATTTAGGTCATTTTCGTCCTCCCTAGACTTATTCTCTTCCAATTAGGGTTTTTAACCAATCTATTGCATCCAATAAGTACATTTGTGTTATTGGTTGAACATTTAGGTCATTTTCGTCCTCCCTAGGCTTATTCTCGTCCAATTAGGGTTTTTAACCAATCTTGTGCATCCAATAAGTGATTTTGTGTCATTGGTTGAACATTTAGGTCATTTTCGTCCTCCCTAGACTTATTCTCTTCCAGTTAGGGTTTTTAACCAATCTATTGCATCCAATAAGTACATTTGTGTCATTGGTTGAACATTTAGGTCATTTTCGTCCTCCCTAGGCTTATTCTCGTCCAATTAGGGTTTTTAACCAATCTTGTGCATCCAATAAGTGATTTTGTGTCATTGGTTGAACATTTAGGTCATTTTCGTCCTCCCTATGCTTATTCTCGTCCAATTAGGGGTTTTAACCAATCTTGTGCATCCAATAAGTACATTTGTGTCATTGGTTGAACATTTAGGTCATTTTCGTCCTCCCAAGGCTTATTCTCGTCCAATTAGGGTTTTTAACCAATCTTGTGCAACCAATAAGTACATTTGTGTCATTGATTGAACATTTAGGTCATTTTTGTCCTCACAAGGCTTATTCTCGTCCAATTAGGGTTTTTAACCAATCTTGTGCATCCAATAAGTACATTTGTGTCATTGGTTGAACATTTAGGTCATTTTCGTCCTCCCAAGGCTTATTCTCGTCCAATTAGGGTTTTTAACCAATCGTGTGCATCCAATAATTGATTTTGTGTCATTGGTTGAACATTTAGGTCATTTTCGTCCTCCCTAGGCTTATTCTCGTCCAATTAGGGTTTTTAACCAATCTTGTGCATCCAATAATTGATTTTGTGTCATTCGTTGAACATTTAGGTCATTTGTTCTCCCTAGGCTTATTCTCGTCCAATTAGGGTTTTTAACCAATCTTGTGCATCCAATAAGTACATTTGTGTCATTGGTTGAACATTTAGGTCATTTTCGTCCTCCCAAGGCTTATTCTCGTCCAATTAGGGTTTTTAACCAATCTTGTGCATCCAATAAGTGATTTTGTGACATTGTTTGAACATTTAGGTCATTTTCGTCCTCCCAAGGCTTATTCTCGTCCAATTAGGGTTTTTAACCAATCTTGTGCATCCAATAAGTGATTTTGTGTCATTGGTTGAACATTTATGTCATTTTCGTCCTCCCAAGGCTTATTCTCCCTCAATTAGGGTTTTTAACCAATCTTGTGCATCCAATAAGTACATTTGTGTCATTGGTTGAACATTTAGGTCATTTTCGTCCTCCCAAGGCTTACTCTCGTCCAATTAGGGTTTTTAACCAATCTTGTGCATCCAATAAGTAAATTTGTGTCATTGGTTGAACATTTAGGTCATTTTCGTCCTCCCTAGGCTTATTCTCGTCCAATTAGGGTTTTTAACCAATCTTGTGCATCCAATAAGTGATTTTGTGTCATTGGTTGAACATTTAGGTCATTTTCGTCCTCCTAAGGCTTATTCTCGTCCAATTAGGGTTTTTAACCAATGTTGTGCATCCAATAAGTACATTTGTGTCATTCGTTGAACTTTTAGGTCATTTTCGTCCTCTTAAGTCTTATTCTTGCCAATTAGGGTTTTTAACCAATCTTGTGCATCCAATAAGTACATTTGCGTCATCGGTTGAACATTTAGGTCATTTTCGTCCTCCCAAGGCTTATTCTTGGCCAATTAGGGTTTTTAACCAATCTTGTGCATCCAATAAGTGATTTTGTGTCATTGGTTGAACATTTAGGTCATTTTCGTCCTCCCTAGGCTTATTCTCGTCCAATTAGGGTTTTTAACCAATCTTGTGCATCCAATAAGTGATTTTGTGTCATTGGTTGAACATTTAGGTCATTTTCGTCCTCCCAAGGCTTATTCTCGTGCAATTAGGGTTTTTAACCAATCTTGTGCATCCAATAAGTGATTTTGTGTCATTGGTTGAACATTTAGGACATTTTCTTCCTCCCTAGGCTTATTCTCGTCCAATTAGGGTTTTTAACCAATCTTGTGCATCCAATAAGTGATTTTGTGTCATTGGTTGAACATTTAGGTCATTTTCGTCCTCCCAAGGCTTATTCTCTTCCAATTAGGGTTTATAACCAATCTTGTGCATCCAATAAGTGATTTTGTGTCATTGGCTGAATATTTAGGTCATTTTCTTCCTCCCAAGGCTTATTCTCGTCCAATTAGGGTTTTTAACCAATCTTGTGCATCCAATAAGTGATTTTGTGTCATTGGTTGAACATTTAGGTCATTTTCGTCCTCCCTAGGCTTATTCTCGTCCAATTAGGGTTTTTAACCAATCTTGTGCATCCAATAAGTACATTTGTGTCATTGGTTGAACATTTAGGTCATTTTCATCCTCCTTAGGCTTATTCTCGTCCAATTAGGGTTTTTAACCAATCTTGTGCATCCAATAAGTACATTTGTGTCATTGGTTGAACATTTAGGTCATTTTCGTCCTCCCAAGGCTTATTCTCGTCCAATTAGGGTTTTTAACCAATCTTGTGCTTCCAATATGTACATTTGTGTCATTGGTTGAACATTTAGGTCATTTTCGTCCTCCCT
This sequence comes from Cicer chorassanicum, assembly GCA_037974735.1. Lineage (NCBI taxonomy): Eukaryota > Viridiplantae > Streptophyta > Magnoliopsida > Fabales > Fabaceae > Cicer > Cicer chorassanicum. Next base: position 191,393 of record JBBPBP010000779.1, on the reverse strand, counting down.
AGGCTTATTCTCGTCCAATTAGGGTTTTTAACCAATCTTGTGCATCCAATAAGTGATTTTGTGTCATTGGTTGAACATTTAGGTCATTTTCGTCCTCCCAAGGCTTATTCTCGTCCAATTAGGGTTTTTAACCAATCTTGTGCATCCAATAATTTATTTTGTGTCATTGGTTGAACATTTAGGTCATTTTCGTCCTCCCTAGGCTTATTCTCGTCCAATTAGGGTTTTTAACCACTCTTGTGCATCCAATAAGTACAATTGTGTCATTGGTTGAACATTTAGGTCATTTTCGTCCTCCCAAGGATTATTCTCGTCCAATTAGGGTTTTTAACCAATGTTGTGCATCCAATAAGTGATTTGGTGTCATTGGTTGAACATTTAGGTCATTTTCGTCCTCCCTAGGCTTATTCTCGTCCAATTAGGGTTTTTAACCAATCTTGTGCATCCAATAAGTGATTTTGTGTCATTGGTTGAACATTTAGGTCATTTTCGTCCTCCCAAGGCTTATTCTCGTCCAATTAGGGTTTTTAACCAATCTTGTGCATCCAATAAGAGATTTTGTGTCATTGGTTGAATATTTAGGTCATTTTCGTCCTCCCTAGGCTTATTCTTGTCCAATTAGGGTTTTTAACCAATCTTGTGCATCCAATAAGTAGATTTGAGTCATTGGTTGAACATTTAGGTCATTTTCGTCCTCCCAAGGCTTATTCTCGTCCAATTAGGGTTTTTAACCAATCTTGTGCATCCAATAAGTGATTTTCTGTCATTAGTTGAACATTTACGTCATTTTCCTCCTCCATAGGCTTATTCTCGTCCAATTAGGGTTTTTAACCAATCTTGTGCATCCAATAAGTGATTTTGTGTCATTGGTTGAACATTTAGGTCATTTTCGTCCTCCCAAGGCTTATTCTCGTCCAATTAGGGTTTTTAACCAATCTTGTGCATCCATTAAGTGATTTTGTGCCATATGTTGAACATTTAGGTAATTTTCGTCCTCCCAAGGCTTATTCTCGTCCAATTAGGGTTTTTAACCAATTTTGTGCATCCAATAAGTACATGTGTGTCATTGGTTGAACATTTAAATCATTTTCATCCTCCCTAGGCTTATTCTCGTCCAATTAGGGTTTTTAACCAATCTTGTGCATCCAATAAGTACATTTGTGTCATTGGTTGAACATTTAGGTCATTTTCGTCCTCCCAAGGCTTATTCTCGTCCAATTAGGGTTTTTAACCAATCTTGTGCATCCAATAAGTGATTTTGTGTCATTGGTTAAACATTTAGGTCATTTTCGTCCTCCCAAGGCATATTCTCGTCCAATTAGGGTTTTTGACCAATCTTGTGCATCCAATAAGTACATTTGTGTCATTGGTTGAACATTTAGGTCATTTTCATCCTCGCAAGGCTTATTCTCGTCAAATTAGGGTTTTTAACCAATCTTGTGCATCCAATAAGTACATTTGTGTCATTGGTTGAACATTTAGGTCATTTTCGTCCTCCCAAGGCTTATTCTCGTCCAATTAGGGTTTTTCACCAATCTTGTGCATCCAATAAGTGATTTTGTGTCATTGGTTGAACATTTAGGTCATTTTCGTCCTCCCAAGGCTTATTCTCGTCCAATTAGGGGTTTTAACCAATCTTGTGCAACCAATAAGTACATTTGTGTCATTGGTTGAACATTTAGGTCATTTTCGTCCTCCGTAGGCTTATTCTCGTCCAATTAGGGTTTTTAACCAATCTTGTGCATCCAATAAGTGATTTTGTGTCATTGGTTGAACATTTAGGCCATTTTCGTCCTCCCAAGGCTTATTCTCGTCCAATTACGGTTTTTAACCAATCTTGTGCATCCAATAAGTACATTTGTGTCATTCGTTGAACATTTAGGTCATTTTCGTCCTCCCAAGGCTTATTCTCGTCCAATTAGGGTTTTCAACCAATGTTGTGCTTCCAATAAATGATTTTGTGTCATTGGTTGAACATTTAGGTCATTTTCGTCCTCCCTAGGCTTATTCTCGTCCAATTAGGGGTTTTATCCAATCTTGTGCATCCAATAAGTAAATTTGTCTCATTGGTTGAACATTTAGGTCATTTTTGTCCTCCCAATGCTTATTCTCGTCCAATTAGGGTTTTAACCAATCTTGTGCATCCAATAATTGATTTTGTGTCATTGGTTGAACATTTAGGTCATTTTCGTCCTCCTTAGGCTTATTCTCGTCCAATTAGGGTTTTTAACCAATCCTTTGCATCCAATAAGTACATTTGTTTCATTGGTTGAACATTTAGGTCATTTTTGTCCTACAAGGCTTATTCTCATCCAATTAGGGTTTTTAACCAATCTTGTGCATCCAATAAGTGATTTTGTGTCATTGGTTGAACATTTAGGTCATTTTCGTTCTCCCAAGGCTTATTCTCGTCCAATTAGGGTTTTTAACCAATCTTGTGCATCCAATAAGTTATTTTGTGTCATTGGTTGAACATTTAGGTCATTTTCGTCCTCCCAAGGCTTATTCTCGTCCAATTAGGGTTTTTAACCAATCTTGTGCATCCAATAAGTACATTTGTGTTATTGGTTGAACATTTAGGTCATTTTCGTCCTCCCTAGGCTTATTCTCGTCCAATTATGGTTTTAAACCAATCTTGTGCATCCAATAAGTGATTTTGTGTCATTGGTTGAACATTTAGGTCATTTTCGTCCTCCCAAGGCTTATTCTCGTCCAATTAGGGTTTTTAACCAATCTTGTGCATCCAATAAGTGATTTTGTGTCATTGGTTGAACATTTAGGTCATTTTCGTCCTCCCAAGGCTTATTCTCGTCCAATTAGGGTTTTTGATCAATCTTGTGCATCCAATAAGTACATTTGCGTCATTGGTTGAACATTTAGGTCATTTTCGTCCTCCCAAGGCTTATTCTCGCCCAATCAGGGTTTTTAACCAATCTTGTGCATCCAATAAGTGATTTTGTGTCATTGGTTGAACATTTAGGTCATTTTCGTCCTCCCTAGGCTTATTCTCGTCCAATTAGGGTTTTTAACCAATCTTGTGCATCCAATAAGTGATTTTGTGCCATTGGTTGAACACTTAGGTCATTTTCGTCCTCCAAGGGCTTATTGTTGTCCAATTAGGGTTTTTAACCAATCTTGTGCATCCAATAAGTGATTTTGTGTCATTGGTTGAACATTTAGGTCATTTTCGTCCTCCCTAGGCTTATTCTCGTCCAATTAGGGTTTTTAACCAATCTTGTGCATCCAATAAGTGATTTTGTGTCATTGGTTGAACATTTAGGTCATTTTCGTCCTCCCAAGGCTTATTCTCGTCCAATTAGGGTTTGTAACCAATCTTGTCCATCCAATAAGTACATTTGTGTCATTGGTTGAACATTTAGGTCATTTTCGTCTTCCCAAGGCTTATTCTCGTCCAATTAGGGTTTTTAACCAATCTTGTGCATCCAATAAGTACATTTGTGTCATTGGTTGAACATTTAGTTCATTTTCGTCCTCCCTAGGCTTATTCTTGTCCAATTAGGGTTTTTAACCAATCTTGTGCATCCAATAAGTGATTTTGTGTCATTGGTTGAACATTTAGGTCATTTTCGTCCTCCCTAGGCTTATTCTCGTCCAATTAGGGTTTTTAACCAATCTTGTGCATCCAATAAGTGATTTTGTGTCATTGGTTGAACATTTAGGTCATTTTCGTCCTCCCAAGGCTTATTCTCGTCCAATTAGGGTTTTAAACCAATCTTGTGCATCCAATAAGTGATTTTGTGTCATTGGTTGAACATTTAGGTCATTTTCGTCCTCCCAGGCTTATTATAGTCCAATTAGGGTTTTTAACCAATCTTGTGCATCCAATAAGTGATTTTGTGTCATTGTTTGAACATTTAGGTGATTTTCGTCCTCCCAAGGCTTATTCTCGTTCAATTAGGGTTTTTAACCAATCTTGTGCATCCAATAAGTGATTTTGTGTCATTGGTTGAACATTTAGGTCATTTTCGTCCTCCCTAGGCTTATTCTCGTCCATCTAGGGTTTTTAACCAATCTTGTGCATCCAATAAGTGATTTTGTGTCATTGTTTGAACATTTAGGTCATTTTCGTCCTCCCTAAAATTATTCTCGTCCATTTAGGGTTTTTAACCAATCTTGTGCATCCAATAAGTGATTTTGTGTCATTGGTTGAACATTTAGGTCATTTTCGTCCTCCCAAGGCTTATTCTCGTCCAATTAGGGTTTTTAACCAATCTTGTGCATCCAATAAGTGATTTTGTGTCATTGGTTGAACATTTAGGTCATTTTCTTCCTCCCAAGGCTTATTCTCGTCCAATTAGGGTTTTTAACCAATCTTGTGCATCCATTAAGTACATTTGTGTCATTGGTTGAACATTTAGTTCATTTCGTCCTCCCAAGGCTTATTCTCGTCCAATTAGGGTTTTTAACCAATCTTGTGCATCCAATAAGTACATTTGTGTCATTGGTTGAACATTTAGGTCATTTTCGTCCTCCCAAGGCTTATTCTCGTCCAATTAGGGTTTTTAACCAATCTTGTGCATCCAATAAGTGATTTTGTGTCATTAGTTGAACATTTACGTCATTTTCGTCCTCCATAGGCTTATTCTCGTCCAATTAGGGTTTTAACCAATCTTGTGCATCCAATAAGTGATTTTGTGTCATTCGTTGAACATTTAGGTCATTTTCGTCCTCCCAAGGCTTATTCTCGTCCAATTAGGGTTTTTAACCAATCTTGTGCATCCAATAAGTACATTTGTGTCATTGGTTGAACATTTAGGTCATTTTCGTCCTCCCAAGGCTTATTCTCGTCCAATTAGGGTTTTTAACCAATCTTGTGCATCCAATGAGTGCTTTTGTGTCATTGGTTGAACATTTAGGTCATTTTCGTCCTCCCTAGGCTTATTCTCGTCCAATTAGGGTTTTTAACCAATCTTGTGCATCCAATAAGTACATTTGTGTCATTGGTTGAACATTTAGGTCATTTTCGTTTTCCTTAGGCTTATTTTCATCCAATTAGGGTTTTTAACCAATCTTGTGCATCCAATAAGTACATTTGTGTCATTGGTTGAACATTTAGGTCATTTTCGTCCTCCCTACGCTTATTCTCGTCCAATTAGGGTTTTTAACCAATCTTGTGCATCCAATAAGTACATTTGTGTCATTGGTTGAACATTTAGGTCATTTTCGTCCTCCATAGGCTTATTCTCGTCCAATTAGGGTTTTTAACAAATCTTGTGCATCCAATAAGTGATTTTGTGTCATTGGTTGAACATTTAGGTCATTTTCGTCCTCCCAAGGCTTATTCTCGTCCAATTAGGGTTTTTAACCAATCTTGTGCATCTAATAAGTGATTTTGTGTCATTGGTTGAACATTTAGGTCATTTTCGTCCTCCCAAGGCTTATTCTCGTCCAATTACGGTTTTTAACCAATCTTGTGCATCCAATAAGTGATTTTGTGTCATTGGTTGAACATTTAGGTCATTTTCGTCCTCCTTAAGCTCATTCTCGTCCAATTAGGGTTTTTAACCAATCTTGTGCATCCAATAAGTACATTTGTGTCATTGGTTGAATATTTAGGTCATTTATGTCCTCCAAAAGCTTATTCTCATCCAATTAGGGTTTTTAACCAATCTTGTGCATCCAATAAGTGATTTTGTGTCATTGGTTGATTATTTAGGCCATTTTCGTCCTCCCTAGGCTTATTCTCGTCCAATTAGGGTTTTTAACCAATCTTGTGCATCCAATAAGTGATTTTGTGTCATTGGTTGAACATTTAGGTCATTTTCGTCCTCCCAAGGCTTATTCTCGTCCAATTAGGGTTTTTAACCAATCTTGTGCATCCAATAAGTGATTTTGTGTCATTGGTTGAACATTTAGGTCATTTTCGTCCTCCCTAAGCTTATGCTCCTCCAATTAGGGTTTTTAACCAATCTTGTGCATCCAATAAGTGATTTTGTGTCATTGGTTGAACATTTAGGTCATTTTCGTCCTCCCTAGGCTTATTCTCGTCCAATTAGGGTTTTTAACCAATCTTGTGCATCCAATAAGTACATTTGTGTCATTGGTTGAACATTTAGGTCATTTTCGTCCTCCCAAGGCTTATTATCGTCAAATTAGGGGTTTTAACCAATCTTGTGCATCCAATAAGCGATTTTGTGTCATTGTTTGAACATTTAGGTCATTTTCGTCCTCCCTAGGCTTATTCTCGTCCAATTAGGGTTTTTAACCAATCTTGTGCATCCAATAAGTGATTTTGTGTCATTGGTTGAACATTTAGGTCATTTTCGTCCTCCCAAGGCTTATTCTCGTCCAATTAGGGTTTTTAACCAATCTTGTGCATCCAATACGTTATTTTGTGTCATTGTTTGAACATTTAGGTCATTTTCGTCCTCCCAAGGCTTATTCTCGTCCAATTAGGGTTTTTAACCAATCTTGTGCATCCAATAAGTACTTTTGTGTCATTGGTTGAAAATTTAGGTCATTTTCGTCCTCCCAAGGATTATTCACGTCCAATTAGGGTTTTCAACCAATCTTGTGCATCTAATAAGTACTTTTGTGTCATTGGTTGAAAATTTAGGTCATTTTCGTCCTCCCAAGGATTATTCTCCTCCAATTAGGGTTTTTAACCAATCTTGTGCATCCAATAAGTGATTTTGTGTCATTGGTTGAACATTTAGGTCATTTTCGTCCTCCCAAGGCTTATTCTCGTCCAATTAGGGTTTTTAACCAATCTTGTGCATCCAATAAGTGATTTTGTGTCATTGGTTGAACATTTAGGTCATTTTCATCCTCCAAGGACTTATTCTTATCCAATTAGGGTTTTTAACCAATCTTGTGCATCCAATAAGTGATTTTGTGTCATTGGTTGAACATTTAGGTCATTTTCGTCCTCCCTAGGCTTATTCTCGTCCAATTAGGGTTTTTAACCAATCTTGTGCATCCAATAAGTGATTTTGTGTCATTGGGTGAACATTTAGGGCATTTTCGTCCTCCCTAGGCTTATTCTCGTCCAATTAGGGTTTTTAACCAATCTTGTGCATCCAATAAGTACATTTGTGTCATTGGTTGAACATTTAGGTCATTTTCGTCCTCCCAATGCTTATTCTCGTCCAATTAGGGTTTTTAACCAATCTTGTGCATCTAATAAGTACATTTGTGTCATTGGTTGAACATTTAGGTCATTTTGGTCCTCCCAAAGCTTATTCTCATCCAATTAGGGTTTTTAACCAATCTTGTGCGTCCAATAAGTGATTTTGTGCCAATGGTTGAACATTTAGGTCATTTTCGTCCTCCCAAGGCTTATTCTCATCCAATTAGGGTTTTTAACCAATCTTGTGCATCCAAAAAGTACATTTGTGTCATTGGTTGAACATTTTGGTCATTTCCGTCCTCCCAAGGCTTATTCTCGTCCAACTAGGGTTTTTAACCAATCTTGTGCATCCAATAAGAGATTTTGTGTCATTGGTTGAACATTTAGGTCATTTTCGTCCTCCCAAGGCTTATATTCGTCCAATTAGGGTTTTAAACCAATCTTCTGCATCCAATAAGTACATTTGTGTCATTGGTTGAACATTTAGGTCATTTTCGTCCTCCCAAGGCTTATTCTCGTCCAATTAGGGTTTTTAACCAATCTTGTGGATCCAATAAGTGATTTTGTGTCGTTGGTTGAACATTTAGGTCATTTTCGTCGTCCCTAGGCTTATTCTCGTCCAATTAGGGTTTTTAACCAATCTTGTGCATCCAATAAGTACATTTGTGTCATTGGTTGAACATTTAGGTCATTTTCGTCCTCCCAAGGCTTATTCTCGTCCAATTAGGGTTTTTAACCAATATTGTGCATCCAATAAGTGATTTTGTGTCTTTGGTTGAACATTTAGGTCATTTTCGTCCTCCCAAGGCTTATTCTCGTCCAATTAGGGTTTTTAACCAATCTTGTGCATCCAATAAGTACATTTGTGTCATTGGTTGAACATTTAGGTCATTTTCGTCCTCCCAAGGCTTATTCTCGTCCAATTAGGGTTTTTAACCAATCTTGTGCATCCAATAAGTACATTTGTGTCATTGGTTGGACATTTAGGTCATTTTCGTCCTCCCAAGGCTTTTTCTCGTCCAATTAGGGTTTTTAACCAATCTTGTGCATCCAATAAGTACATTTTTGTCATTGGTTGAACATTTAGGTCATTTTCGTCCTCCCAAGGCTTACTCTCGTCCAATTAGGGTTTTTAACCAATCTTGTGCATCCAATAATTACATTTGTGTCATTGGTTGAACATTTAGGTCATTTTCGTCCTCCCAAGGCTTATTCTCGTCCAATTAGGGTTTTTAACCAATCTTGTGCATCCAATAAGTACATTTGTGTCATTGGTTGAACATTTAGGTCATTTTCGTCCTCCCAAGGCTTATTCTCGTCCAATTAGGGTTTTTAACCAATCTTGTGCATCCAATAAGTGATTATGTGTCATTGGTTAAAAATTTAGGTGATTTTCGTCCTCCCAAGGCTTATTCTTGTCCAATTAGGGTTTTTAACCAATCTTGTGCATCCAATAAGTGATTTTGTGTCATTGATCGAACATTTAGGTCATTTTCGTCCTCCCTAGGCTTATTCTCGTCCAATTAGGGTTTTTAACCAATCTTGTGCATCCAATAAGTACATTTGTGTCATTGGTTGAACATTTAGGTCATTTTCGTCCTCCCAAGGCTTATTCTCGTCCAATTAGGGTTTTTCACCAATCTTGTGCATCCAATAAGTGATTTTGTGTCATTGGTTGAACATTCAGGTCATTTTCGTCCTCCCAAGGCTTATTCTCGTCCAATTAGGGGTTTTAACCAATCTTGTGCAACCAATAAGTACATTTGTGTCATTGGTTGAACATTTAGGTCATTTTCGTACTCCGTAGGCTTATTCTCGTCCAATTAGGGTTTTTAACCAATCTTGTGCATCCAATAAGTGATTTTGTGTCATTGGTTGAACATTTAGGCCATTTTCGTCCTCCCAAGGCTTATTCTCGTCCAATTACGGTTTTTAACCAATCTTGTGCATCCAATAAGTACATTTGTGTCATTCGTTGAACATTTAGGTCATTTTCGTCCTCCCAAGGCTTATTCTCGTCCAATTAGGGTTTTCAACCAATGTTGTGCTTCCAATAAATGATTTTGTGTCATTGGTTGAACATTTAGGTCATTTTCGTCCTCCCTAGGCTTATTCTCGTCCAATTAGGGGTTTTATCCAATCTTGTGCATCCAATAAGTAAATTTGTCTCATTGGTTGAACATTTAGGTCATTTTTCGTCCTCCCAATGCTTATTCTCGTCCAATTAGGGTTTTAACAAATCTTGTGCATCCAATAATTTATTTTGTGTCATTGGTTGAACATTTAGGTCATTTTCGTCCTCCCTAGGCTTATTCTCGTCCAATTAGGGTTTTTAACCAATCCTTTGCATCAATTAAGTACATTTGTTTCATTGGTTGAACATTTAGGTCATTTTTGTTCTACAAGGCTTATTCTCGTCCAATTAGGGTTTTTAACCAATCTTGTGCATCCAATAAGTGATTTTGTGTCATTGGTTGAACATTTAGGTCATTTTCGTTCTCCCAAGGCTTATTCTCGTCCAATTAGGGTTTTTAACCAATCTTGTGCATCCAATAAGTACATTTTTGTCATTGGTTGAACATTTAGGTCATTTTCGTCCTCCCTAGGCTTATTCTCGTCCAATTAGGGTTTTTAACCAATCTTGTGCATCCAATAAGTCATTTTGTGTCATTGGTTGAACATTTAGGTCATTTTCGTCCTCCCTAGGCTTATTCTCGTCCAATTAGGGTTTTTAACCAATCTTGTGCATCCAATAAGTACATTTGTGTCATTGGTTGAACATTTAGGTCATTTTCGTCCTCCCAAGGCTTATTCTCGTCCAATTAGGGTTTTTAACCAATGTTGTGCATCCAATAAGTACATTTGTTTCATTGTTTGAACATTTAGGTCATTTTCGTCCTCCCTAGGCTTATTCTCGTCCAATTAGGGTTTTTAACCAATCTTGTGCATCCAATAAGTACATTTGTGTCATTGGTTGAACATTTAGGTCATTTTCGTCCTCCCAAGGCTTATTCTCGTCCAATTAGGGTTTTGTGCATCCAATAAGTACATTTGTGTCTTTGGTTGAATATTTAGGTCATTTTCGTCCTCCCAAGGCTTATTCTCGTCCAATTACGATTTTTAACCAATCTTGTGCATCCAATACGTGATTTTGTGTCATTGGTTGAACATTTAGGTCATTTTCGTCCTCCCTAGGCTTATTCTCGTCCAATTAGGGTTTTTAACCAATCTTGTGCATCCAATAAGTGATTTTGTGTCATTGGTTGAACATTTAGGTCATTTTCTGCCTCCCTAGGCTTATTCTCGTCCAATTAGGGTTTTTAACCAATCTTGTGCATCCAATAAGTGATTTTGTGTCATTGGTTGAACATTTAGGTCATTTTCGTCCTCCCTAGGCTTATTCTCGTCCAATTAGGGTTTTTAACCAATCATGCGCATCCAAGAAGTGATTTTGTGTCATTGGTTGAACATTTAGGTCATTTTCGTCCTCCCTAGGCTTATTCTCGTCCAATTAGGGTTTTTAACCAATCTTGTGCATCCAATAAGTACATTTGTGTCATTGGTTGAACATTTAGGTCATTTTCGTCCTCCCTAGGCTTATTCTCGTCCAATTAGGGTTTTTAACCAATCTTGTGCATCCAATAAGTGATTTTGTGTCATTGGTTGAACATTTAGGTCATTTTCGTCCTCCCTAGGCTTATTCTCGTCCAATTAGGGTTTTTAACAAATCTTGTACGTCCAATAAGTGATTTTGTGCCATTGGTTGAACATTTAGGTCATTTTCGTCCTCCCAAGGCTTATTCTCGTCCAATTAGGGTTTTTAACCAATCTTGTGCATCCAATAAGTGACTTTGTGTCATTGGTTGAACATTCAGGTCATTTTCGTCCTCCCTAGGCTTATTCTCGTCCAATTAGGATTTTTAACCAATCTTGTCCATCCAATAAGTACATTTGTGTCATTGGTTGAACATTTAGGTCATTTTCGTCCTCCCAATGCTTATTCTCGTCCAATTAGGGTTTTTGACCAATCTTGTGCATCTAATAAGTACATTTGTGTCATTGGTTGAACATTTAGGTCTTTTTCGTCCTCCTTAGGCTTATTCTCGTGCAATTAGGGTTTTTAACCAATCTTGTGCGTCCAATAAGTGATTTTGTGCCATTGGTTGAACATTTAGGTCATTTTCGTCCTCCCAAGGCTTATTCTCGTCCAATTAGGGTTTTTAACCAATCTTGTGCATCCAAAAAGTACATTTGTGTCATTGGTTGAACATTTTTGTCATTTCTGTCCTCCCAAGGCTTATTCTCGTCCAATTAGGGTTTTTAACCAATCTTGTGCATCCAATAAGAGATTTTGTGTCATTGGTTGAACATTTAGGTCATTTTCGTCCTCCCTAGGCTTATTCTTGTCCAATTAGGGTTTTTAACCAATCTTGTGCATCCAATAAGTACATTTGAGTCATTGGTTGAACATTTAGGTCATTTTCGTCCTCCCAAGGCTTATTCTCGTCCAATTAAGGTTTTTAACCAATCTTGTGCATCCAATAAGTGATTTTGTTTCATTGGTTGAACATTTTAACCAATCTTGTGCATCCAATAAGTACATTTGTGTCATTGGTTGAACATTTAGGCCATTTTCGTCCTCCCAAGGCTTATTCTCGTCCAATTACGGTTTTTAACCAATCTTGTGCATCCAATAAGTACATTTGTGTCATTCGTTGAACATTTAGGTCATTTTCGTCCTCCCAAGGCTTATTCTCGTCCAATTAGGGTTTTTAACCAATCTTGTGCTTCCAATTAGTGATTTTGTGTCATTGGTTGAACATTTAGGTCATTTTCATCCTCCCTAGGCTTATTCTCGTCCAATTAGGGGTTTTAACCAATCTTGTGCTTCCAATAAGTAAATTTGTCTCATTGGTTGAACATTTAGGTCATTTTTCGTCCTCCCAATGCTTATTCTCGTCCAATTACGGTTTTTAACCAATCTTGTGCATCCAATAAGTGATTTTGTGTCATTGGTTGAACATTTAGGTCATTTTCGTCCTCCCAAGGCTTATTCTCGTCCAATTAGGGGTTTTAACCAATCTTGTGCAACCAATAAGTACATTTGTGTCATTGGTTGAACATTTACGTCATTTTCGTCCTCCCTAGGCTTATTCTCGTCCAATTAGGGTTTTTAACCAATCTTGTGCATCCAATAAGTGATTTTGTGTCATTGGTTGAACATTTAGGCCATTTTCGTCCTCCCAAGGCTTATTCTCGTCCAATTACGGTTTTTAACCAATCTTGTGCATCCAATAAGTACATTTGTGTCATTCGTTGAACTTTTAGGTCATTTTCGTCCTCCCAAGGCTTATTCTCGTCCAATTAGGGTTTTTAACCAATCTTGTGCATCCAATAAGTGATTTTGTGTCATTGGTTGAACATTTAGGTCATTTTCGTCCTCCCAAGGCTTATTCTCGTCCAATTAGGGTTTTTAACCAATCTTGTGCATCCAATAAGTGATTTTGTGTCGTTGGATGAACAATTAGGTCATTTTCGTCCTCCCAAGGCTTACTCTCGTCCAATTAGGGTTTTTAACCAATCTTGTGCATCCAATAAGTACATTTGTGTCATTGGTTGAACATTTAGGTCATTTTCGTCCTCCCAAGGCTTATTCTCGTCCAATTAGGGTTTTTAACCAATCTTGTGCATCCAATAAGTGATTTTGTGTCATTGGTTGAACATTTAGGTCATTTTCGTGCTCCCAAGGCTTATTCCCGTCCAATTAGGGTTTTTTACCAATCTTATCCATCCAATAAGTACATTTGTGTCATTGATTGAACATTTAGGTCATTTTCGTCCTCCCAAGGCTTATTCTCATCCAATTAGGGTTTTTAACCAATCTTGTGCATCCAATAAGTACATTTATGTGATTGGTTGAACATTTAGGTCATTTTCTTCCTCCCAAGGCTTATTCTCGTCCAATTAGGGTTTTTAACCAATCTTGTGCATCCAATAAGTACATTTGTGTCATTGGTTGAACATTTAGGTCATTTTCGTCCTCCCAAGGCTTATTCTCGTCCAATTAGGGTTTTTAACCAATCTTGTGCATCCAATAAGTGATTTTGTGTCAGTGGTTGAACATTTAGGTCATTTTCGTCCTCCCAAGGCTTATTCTCGTCCAATTAGGGTTTTTAATTAATCTCGTGCATCCAATAAGTACATTTGTGTCGTTGGTTGAACATTTAAGTCATTTTCGTCCTCCCATGGCTTATTCTCGTCCAATTAGGGTTTTTAACCAATCTTGTGCATCCAATAAGTACATTTGTGTCATTGGTTGAACATTTAGGTCATTTTCGTCCTCCCAAGGCTTATTCTCGTCCAATTAGGGTTTTTAACCAATCTTGTGCGTCCAATAAGTGATTTTGTGCCATTGGTTGAACATTTAGGTCATTTTCGTCCTCCCAAGGCTTATTCTCGTCCAATTACGGTTTTTAACCAATCTTTTGCATCCAAAAAGTACATTTGTGTCATTGGTTGAACATTTTGGTCATTTCCGTCCTCCCAAGGCTTATTCTCGTCCAATTAGGGTTTTTAACCATTCTTGTGCATCCAATAAGAGATTTTGTGTCATTGGTTGAACATTTAGGTCATTTTCGTCCTCCCAAGGCTTATTCTCGTCCAATTAGGGTTTTTAACCAATCTTGTGCATCCAATAAGTGATTTTGTGTCATTAGTTGAACATTTACGTCATTTTCGTCCTCCATAGGCTTATTCTCGTCCAATTAGGGTTTTTAACCAATCTTGTGCATCCAATAAGTGATTTTGTGTCATTGGTTGAACATTTAGGTCATTTTCATCCTCCCAAGGCTTATTCTCGACCAATTAGGGTTTTTAACCAATCTTGTGCATCCAATAAGTACATTTGTGTCATTGGTTGAACTTTTATTCATTTTCGTCCTCCCTAGGCTTATTCTCGTCCAATTAGGGTTTTTAACCAATCTTGTGCATCCAATAAGTGATTTTGTGTCATTGGTTGAACATTTAGGTCATTTTCGTCCTCCCAAGGCTTATTCTCGTCCAATTAGGGTTTTTAACCAATCTTGTGCATCCAATAAGTGATTTTGTGTCATTGTTTGAAGATTTAGGTCATTTTCGTCCTCTCAAGGCTTATTCTCGTCCAATTAGGGTTTTTAACCAATCTTGTGCATCCAATAAGTACATTTGTGTCATTGGTTGAACATTTAGGTCATTTTCGTCCTCCCAAGGCTTATTCTCGTCCAATTAGGGTTTTTAACCAATCTTAAGAATCCAATAAGTATATTTGTTTCATTGGTTGATCATTTAGGTCAATTTCTTCCTCCCAAGGCTTATTCTCGTCCAATTAGGGTTTTTAACCAATCTTGTGCATCCAATAAGTACATTTGTGTCATTGGTTGAACATTTAGGTCATTTTCGTCCTCCCAAGGCTTATTCTCGTCCAATTAGGGTTTTTAACCAATCTTGTTCCTCCAATAAGTGATTTTGTGTCATTGGTTGAACATTTAGGTCATTTTTGTCCTCCCAAGGCTTATTCTCGTCCAATTAGGGTTTTTAACCAATCTTGTGCATCCAATAAGTACATTTGTGTCATTGGTTGAACATTTAGGTCATTTTCGTCCTCCCAAGGCTTATTCTCGTCCAATTAGGGTTTTTAACCAATCTTGTGCATCCAATACGTACATTTGCGTCATTGGTTGAACATTTAGGTCATTTTCGTCCTCCCTAGGCTTATTCTCGTCCAATTAGGGTTTTTAACCAATCTTGTGCATCCAATAAGTGATTTTGTGTCATTGGTTGAACATTTAGGTCATTTTCGTCCTCCCAAGGCTTATTCTCGTCCAATTAGGGTTTTTTCATAAATCTTGTGCATCCAATAAGTGATTTTGTGTCATTGGTTGAACATTTAGGTCATTTTCGTCCTCCCTAGGCTTATTCTCGTCCAATTAGGGTTTTTAACCAATCTTGTGCATCCAATAAGTACATTTGTGTCATTGGTTGAACATTTAGGTCATTTTCGTCCTCCCAAGGCTTATTCTCGTCCAATTAGGGTTTTTAACCAATCTTGTGCATCCAATAAGTTATTTTGTGTCATTGGTTGAACATGTAGGTAATTTTCGTCCTCCCAAGGCTTATTCTCATCCAATTAGGATTTTTAACCAATGTTGTGCATCCAATAAGTACATTTGTGTCATCGGTTGAACGTTTAGGTCATTTTCGTCCTCCCAAGACTTATTCTCCTCCAATTAGGGTTTTTAACCAATCTTGTGCATCCAATTAGCGATTTTGTGTCATTGGTTGAACATTTAGGTCATTTTCGTCCTCCCTAGGCTTATTCTCGTCCAATTAGGGTTTTTAACCAATCTTGTGCATCCAATAAGTGATTTTGTGTCATTGGTTGAACATTTAGGTCATTTTCGTCCTCCCAAGGCTTATTCTCGTCCAATTAGGGTTTTCAACCAATCTTGTGCATCCAATAAGTACATTTGTGTCATTGGTTGAACATTTAGGTCATTTTTATCCTCCATAAGCTTATTCTCGTCCAATTAGGGTTTTTAACCAATCTTGTGCATCCAATAAGTACATTTGTGTCATCGGTTGAACGTTTAGGTCATTTTCGTCCTCCCAAGGCTTATTCTCCTCCAATTAGGGTTTTTAACCAATCTTGTGCATCCAATTAGCGATTTTGTGTCATTGGTTGAACATTTAGGTCATTTTCGTCCTCCCTTGGCTTATTCTCGTCCATTTAGGGTTTTTAACTAATCTTGTGCATCGAATAAGTGATTTTGTGTCATTGGTTGAACATTTAGGTCATTTACGTCCTTCCAAGGCTTATTCTCGTCCAATTAGGGTTTTTAACCAATCTTGTGCATCCAATAAGTGATTTTGTGCCATACATTGAACATTTAGGTCATTTACGTCCTCCCAAGGCTTATTCTCGTCCAATTAGGGTTTTTAACCAATCTTGTGCATCCAATAAGTACATTTGTGTCATTGGTTGAACATTTAGGTCATTTTCGTCCTCCCAAGGCTTATTCTCGTCCAATTAGGGTTTTTAACCAATCTTGTGCATCCAATAAGTACATTTGTGTCATTGGTTGAACATTTAGGTCATTTTCGTCCTCCCAAGGCTTATTCTCGTCCAATTAGGGTTTTTAACCAATCTTGTGCATCCAATAAGTACATTTGTGTCATTGGTTGACCATTTAGGTCATTTTCGTCCTCCCAAGGATTATTCTCGTCCAATTAGGGTTTTTAACCAATCTTGTGCATCCAATAAGTACATTTGTGTCATTGGTTGAACATTTAGGTCATTTTCGTCCTCCCAAGGCTTATTCTCGTCCAATTAGGGTTTTTCACCAATCTTGTGCATCCAATAGGTGATTTTGTGTCATTGGTTGAACATTTAGGTCATTTTCGTCCTCCCAAGGCTTATTCTCGTCCAATTAGGGGTTTTAACCAATCTTGTGCAACCAATAAGTACATTTGTGTCATTGGTTGAACATTTAGGTCGTTTTCGTCCTCCGTAGGCTTATTCTCGTCCAATTACGGTTTTTAACCAATCTTGTGCATCCAATAAGTGATTTTGTGTCATTGGTTGAACATTTAGGCCATTTTCGTCCTCCCAAGGCTTATTCTCGTCCAATTACGGTTTTTAACCAATCTTGTGCATCCAATAAGTACATTTGTGTCATTCGTTGAACATTTAGGTCATTTTCGTCCTCCCAAGGCTTATTCTCGTCCAATTAGGGTTTTCAACCAATGTTGTGCTTCCAATAAATGATTTTGTGTCATTGGTTGAACATTTAGGTCATTTTCGTCCTCCCTAGGCTTATTCTCGTCCAATTAGGGGTTTTATCCAATCTTGTGCATCCAATAACTAAATTTGTCTCATTGGTTGAACATTTAGGTCATTTTTCGTCCTCCCAATGCTTATTCTCGTCCAATTAGGGTTTTAACCAATCTTGTGCATCCAATAATTGATTTTGTGTCATTGGTTGAACATTTAGGTCATTTTCGTCCTCCCTAGGCTTATTTTCGTCCAATTAGGGTTTTTAACCAATCCTTTGCATCCAATAAGTACATTTGTTTCATTGGTTGAACATTTAGGTCATTTTTGTCCTACAAGGCTTATTCTCGTCCAATTAGGGTTTTTAACCAATCTTGTGCATCCAATAAGTGATTTTGTGTCATTGGTTGAACATTTAGGTCATTTTCGTTCTCCCAAGGCTTATTCTCGTCCAATTAGGGTTTTTAACCAATCTTGTGGATCCAATAAGTGATTTTGTGTCATTGGTTGAACATTTAGGTCATTTTCGTCCTCCCTAGGCTTATTCTTGTCCAATTACGGTTTTTAACCAATCTTGTGCATCCAATAAGTACATTTGTGTCATTCGTTGAACATTTAGGTCATTTTCGTCCTCCCAAGGCTTATTCTCGTCCAATTAGGGTTTTTAACCA
Organism: Cicer chorassanicum; assembly: GCA_037974735.1. Lineage (NCBI taxonomy): Eukaryota > Viridiplantae > Streptophyta > Magnoliopsida > Fabales > Fabaceae > Cicer > Cicer chorassanicum. The sequence goes on along the minus strand of JBBPBP010000779.1, from coordinate 173,824 downwards.
ATCTTGTGCTTCCAATAAGTGATTTTGTGTCATTGTTTGATCATTTAGGTCATTTACGTCCTCCCTAGGCTTATTCTCGTCCAATTAGGGGTTTTAACAATTCTTGTGCATCCAATAAGTAAATTTGTCTCATTGGTTGAACATTTAGGTCATTTTCGTCCTCCCTAGGCCTATTCTCGTCCAATTAGGGGTTTTAACAATTCTTGTGCATCCAATAAGTAAATTTGTCACCTTGGTTGAACATTTAGGTCATTTTTCGTCCTCCCAATGCCTTTTCTCGTCCAATTAGGATTTTAACCAATCTTGGGCATCCAATAATTGATTTTGTGTCATTGGTTGAACATTTAGGTCATTTTCGTCCACTCTAGGCTTATTCTCGTCCAATTAGGGTTTTTAACCAATCTTGTGCATCCAATAAGTGATTTTGTATCATTGGTTGAACATTTAGGTCATTTTCGTTCTCCCAAGGCTTATTCTCGTCCAATTAGGGTTTTTAACCAATCATGTGCATCCAATAAGTGATTTTATGTCATTGGTTGAACATTTAGATTATTTTCGTCCTCCCTAGGCTTATTCTCGTCCAATTAGGGGTTTTAACCAATCTTGTGCATCCAATAAGTACATTTGTGTCATTGGTTGAACATTTAGGTCATTTTCGTCCTCCCTAGGCTTATTCTCGTCCAATTAGGGTTTTTAACCAATCTTGTGCATCCAATAAGTGATTTTGTGTCATTGGTTGAACATTTAGGTCATTTTCGTCCTCCCAATGCTTATTCTCGTCCAATTAGGGTTTTTAACCAATCTTGTGCATCTAATAAGTTCATTTGTGTCATTGGTTGAACATTTAGGTCATTTTCGTCCTCCCTAGGCTTATTCTCGTCCAATTAGGGTTTTTAACCAATCTTGGGCGTCCAATAAGTGATTTTGTGTCATTGGTTAAACATTTAGGTCATTTTCGTCCTCCCTAGGCTTATTCTCGTCCAATTAGGGTTTTTAACCAATCTTGTGCGTCCAATAAGTACATTTGTGTCATTGGTTGAACATTTAGGTCATTTTCGTCATCCCAAGGCTTATTCTCGTCCAATTAGGGTTTTTAACCAATCTTGTGCATCCAATAAGTGATTTTGTGTCATTGGTTGAACATTTAGGTCATTTTCGTCCTCCCAAGGATTATTCTCGTCCAATTAGGGGTTTTAACCAATCTTGTGCAACCAATAAGTAAATTTTTCTCATTGGTTGAACATTTAAGTCATTTTTCGTCCTCCCAATGCTTATTCTCGTCCAATTAGGGTTTTTAACCAATCTTGTGCATCCAATAAGTGATTTTGTGTCATTGGTTGAACATTTATATTATTTTCGTCCTCCGTAGGCTTATTCTCGTCCAATTAGGGGTTTTAACCAATCTTGTGCATCCAATAAGTACATTTGTGTCATTGGTTGAACATTTAGGTCATTTTCGTCCTCCCTAGGCTTATTCTCGTCCAATTAGGGTTTTTAACCAATCTTGTGCATCCAATAAGTGATTTTGTGTCATTGGTTGAACATTTAGGTCATTTTCGTCCTCCCAATGCTTATTCTCGTCCAATTAGGGTTTTTAACAAATCTTGTGCATATAATAAGTACATTTGTGTCATTGGTTGAACATTTAGGTCTTTTTCGTCCTCCCTAGGTTTATTCTCGTCCAATTAGGGTTTTTAACCAATCTTGTGCGTCCAATAAGTGATTTTGTTTCATTGGTTGAACATTTAGGTCATTTTTGTCCTCCCAAGGCTTATTCTCGTCCAATTAGGGTTTTTAACCAATCTTTTGCATCCAATAAGTACATTTGTGTCATTGGTTGAACATTTAGGTCATTTTCGTCCTCCCAATGCTTATTCTCGTCCAATTAGGGTTTTTAACCAATCTTGTGCATCTAATAAGTACATTTGTGTCATTGGTTGAACATTTAGGTCATTTTCGTCCTCCCTAGGCTTATTCTCGTCCAATTAGGGATTTTAACCAATCTTGTGCAACCAATAAGTAAATTTTTCTCATTGGTTGAACATTTAAGTCATTTTTCGTCCTCCCAATGCTTATTCTCGTCCAATTAGGGTTTTAACCAATCTTGTGCATCCAATAATTGATTTTGTGTCATTGGTTGAACATTTAGGTCATTTTCGTCCTCCCTAGGCTTATTCTCGTCCAATTAGGGTTTTTAACCAATCTTGTGCATCCAATAAGTACATTTGTGTCATTGGTTGAACATTTAGGTCATTTTCGTCCT